>CM075860.1:71091204-71691204 GCA_037975125.1 Latrodectus hesperus | reverse complement strand
TACGCGAGTTTTAATTTTTTAAAGCTTAAATTTTTGTGTAATTTTCAAAAATGTAAAGTTACAAAATGTAGACATTAAATCAGCTTAAGGTGAATTTGTTAAATCAAGAAATTTAATGAATATTTTTTAAGTTACTCAATAACATCTTGTTGTTTAGGAGAATAAAATTAATTAGTGTTTAAAATAACACAACTTACTTTGAAATTTTCTAATAAAAATTTCAGAAAATTTCTTTAATTTGTTCTTAAAGTAATGATTTCGAGATTTGAAAATTTGGTCGCTTAAGTGTGTGCATAGATAAGGACAGAGATACTCCACAAACTCTTGAAAACTTATTTTAGAATTAGTACTTAATTTTAATAGAATTGATGTAGGCTTTAAGTATTTTGTTTTAATTAGCATAAAAATAGAAAAAAATTTTATGGTGTGAAAAGCAATCTTTATGGCATCAAAAATAATCTAAAAACTTAAGATTGAGATAAAGTTCTAGTACTTTTACATTGTAATTTTTTGATGAATTGTTAAAGTTGTTCACTTCGTGTTTTACAAAATTAATAAAACATTGAGTTTCAATATAAAATTTTAAAACAAACATTTTGATAGCTTGAAAAAATGTTTATTTTTCCCGTGACGTACTTTTATGTTTATATACTGAAAAATAGATACGTTTGATAATGAAAATTAGTATGTAAATCGTGAAGAAAAATTTTAATTTTTGATACGAAATATTGGAACGAGAAATATTATGGTTAACTAATCTTAATATTAGAGAAATCTTAATTTAGAATGAAAGAAAAATAGAATAAATAATTATATTATTTTTCTCATTTTCTAAATCTGAATGAGTTTAATAATTTTTCGTAACTGATTAGAACATTTTACGTTAAACTGATGAAGTCTCTTCATTGATCTATATGCGATATGTATGTATGTATGATATATATATATATATATATATATATATATATATATATATATATATATATATATATATATATATATATATATAAACGATTACGATCATTGATGATTTGTCAAGCAATCATCATGTGAACAGGAGAGATTACTTTTTCATTCCTTTTCTGAATATTTAATGCATAAGAAATAGCGGTTTTAAATAATTTTATAATTGTGTTTTACATGTGTTTTATGAAAAATTCTTATTTTATGTAGTCATAGAGTTCAATATTTTTTAACCAAAATATTTAGATGTTTTATTACATTAAATCAGAATTATAGGTTATTTTCTTTTAAATTTATGCGACTATTTTGATAGAAATTATTTTTATAAAAAGGAAATAATTTTTTGTGATTATAAAATGGTTTTTCATAGTTCTATTTTTACAACAAATAATAGCGATAAATGTTGTTTTTATAATTTGTAATAAATTTTACCGTAAATTCAAAAACACAAATTTTTAAAATGAAATTATCTGTCATATTTTTGACAATAGAATACTGTTGTTTCAATTCTCCCTAGTCCTTTTAATCAAATCTTATTTATTGATTTCTGCTTTATAAAAAAGCTAGGTATTCATTTTTTCCCGAAAATGTCCCACCTGTTGAGTAATCATGGGCCGCATCAGTAGCGCCCTCAGGAGATCGTCATCCAATCCCGGAATCATCCAGTCATCTCTCACCATCCCCATATACTCCCACGCCTCAATCCAGCGTGGGAGTTCAGTGTGTGCCCAAGCTACCGGGTCTACCCCAGCCTGCTTGCCGACACGAATGGGTTATCCACGCGCGAAGGCGTTTCTGGATGTACCAATCACTTACCCCTTAACAGGAACGAAATATGGGGAAGATATCTCTTATTCCAAGATATGGACATCTTCCCTCACCACCTGTCATCTTGGTGATCGTTTTGCTGGTACTTTGTGCCCTTTTCCCGAAAAAGAGCGGGTTTTTCAGCGATGGTCGAAAAATGTGTTGCAGCGTCAGGTTCAGTGATTGCGCCACTTGTCCTTAACAGCTGCATCTGAAGCTGTTTCTTTATTTTTCTTTTTCAATTTTCACATCTTTTGTACATAATTCTTGCTAGTGAAGTTCATGACCACCACAGAAGAGCAAGAGTTTGTGGCAGATACTATTTATGAAGACTTAGTAGCATCAGGTGAGAATCAGGATGTTTATGGTTTAATCGTTCCCGCGCATGAACATTGATCCGTTTGCCATAATGGTTTATGCATGTAAAGAATTGCACATTTTAATTAATCTTTAATTTTCTAACCACTGAAACTAAATTCAATTGACTTAAATAATGTGCTTATAATGCCTGAGCCTCACTCTTATGAGAAGTGTGGGTTCACTGACCTTTTACCTCATGAATGAATGATTTTAAAGACTATGATACTGTGTAGGCGTAAATGTATTTAAGTTGTTTCTATATAACATATCAAAAAATTAATACAATCTTTAATTTTTTCAAACTTAAATTTTATGCAATTTTAATATCAAAGCATTTTTTCATACGAGATATCAAAAATCGATATATTTTGTAGTTGAAGAGTTATTTATTTCCTGTATCGTATATTATGAATGTATAGAATCTGTTTTATTAAAAAAAATCTGTTGAATTTAAAACAAAACAAATTGCATGATAAAGAATACTCTACATGGGTGTAAGATTTCCTGAAATTAATTTGAATGTACTAAAATTGAATTTTAATAAAATTAGTTAAGTACTGATGATATTTAAGAATATCTTACTTTTTTTCAAATGCATTCAAAGTTTTTTTTAACAAATTTTTTAACAACATTGTATTGTTTTATATTCTTATTCTGTGTGACATTAATTTCCGTGGTAGTTTTTTGTGTTTATATTTAATATATTATAATATGTTTGAAAAAATATTAATATCAAATTTGAAGTATACAATTGTTAGAATATATTACATGGTTTTGTTCTATCATTTTAAAATGTATGTAAAAAAAGAGATTAATATTTCCTAATATAAAAAAAAACAATCCATAGGTACATTTTTGGTGATAATACTGCGGAACTATAAATTTGTGTCAAAAATGAATATTCTGTGTCAAAATATGATAATGATTTGATTAGAAGTAACATTCTTTATAAAGTACAGACTGATTATATCTAATTACATAATATTATTGATTGACCTTCTGCCATTTTCACAGTGAAAAATTCAAATTGGCCTTGAAGAGAAGCTTATATAACATCAAATGTATTAAACGATTATATCAAAATAACTGCCTCACATTAAAGGATAAGGTATTATAAATTAAATAATAAAAAATATTAACCTCAATACATGTAATTCAACATTTCACCTACTACATAAATGAATATATATATATATATATATATATATATATATATATATATATATATATATATATATATATATATATATATATATATATATATATATATATATATATATATATATATATATATATATATTGAGTAATCTTCTTTATTTATTTTAATCAAATAATTTAAACAAGTTTAACTACAAAAGATATATTGTATTGCTTAATGAAGTTTTATGAAATAATACTATTTAAAATTATTTTTATGGTATGCAAAATTGGAGGAATAATTTTCCGATACTCAGTCAAATATTTAAAGGAGAAAATAATTTACAAATTAAATTTAAAATTTCTGAAATATACTTCCTATTAAAAAATCTCCAAATTAATAAATTTGGCATTTTTCGAATAAAATTTAGTATAAAATAAAAGATATATTTTAGAAATTATTATTTTTAATAAAGTTTACAATAAATCTGATTCAGTGATGAAATAATTAATGAAGCTGACTTTTCGTTCTTGGCTCATAGAATTGTGTCATCTCAGTTTTATATTCACTCACATTATATGTTCTTTAATAAACTTAGGACTTCTAATGCATGTTTTATTGTATAAATAATGCAAGATCATTAATTTTGTTAAGCTTAACATTTACAAATTTACTGATACTACATAGAATTACAGTTAGCTATAAAAATTTTTAAATATCACTTCTATTAGTGAAAAGCGTCATATTAGAAAAAGATATTTCTAATGGAAGATTATGATTAAATTTATTTGCTCTTCCAATAAAGTATGTATATCTGAATAATAACTCAAACTCTTTTTTACTCTCATGCATATAACATATACTGATAATCGAAATAATAAATTATCCAATAACATTATGATAATCCACATCATAAACTTTATTCCAACCTAAATTTATCTGAATAATCAATATTAAAAAAGCTGCAAGAAGTTATTGCAATGAAGTGATTATCAAAGAAAAAGAATATTCGATACTTTTTCTTTGATAATCACTATAATATTGCTTAGATTAATTATGCTTAATAGTAGTGCACAAGGATGAATATATTACCTGAGTGAAAGCCAAAAAATTGTCCTTAACCTCATATCTTTAAGTTCTTATTTAATAAATTATGATTTAAGTTACTTTTTGCATTACTTTTGTATTCCCCAAAGAGATTTTGTCATTGAATTGTTCTCTTAAATCAATTTAACAATAGCAAAAGCTTACTTTACTTTTTCTTTGATAATCACTATAATATTGCTTAGATTAATTATGCTTAATAGTAGTGCACAAGGATGAATATATTACCTCAGTGAAAGCCAAAAAATTGTCCTTAACCTCATATCTTTAAGTTCTTATTTAATAAATTATGAGCAAAAGCTTAAGAATCAGCTGGTGTTTGGCAAGTAATAACGAAATCAATTATTTAAATGTATAGTTTTACTCTGCATTGGAAATTTAAGTTTTAAGGCTGAAAAATGGCATAAAAAATATTTGTGATTTCATAATTTTTCTATCATTTACATTTTTTAGGTTTTTATGCCACTTATTTTGTACCTATTTTAACAGTAAACCCACTTTCATGCAATAGATTTATATTACTATTAATTGACTAGTTTTTTTTACTCTTTTCATACTTAAGAAATCTTTTACTAAAATTTAAATTCGCTTCTCTTTTTAGCTGAAGCATCTGACCCTCTCAATGAACGTGCAGAATGCGTGGGAACTATGTTCCCAACCAGTCACAGTAACTCTCCTGTGGGTCGCATCAGTTACAGGGGTAGCTTTACCACCTCCACAACCCCTGTCACATCAGCTTGCTCATCGTCTGCGTCCGGTTTATCTCCATCTGACTGGCTTCACAGTCCCTCTTCTTCAGACAACCTTACACCCCTCATCAACATCATGGGAGGAACATCTACTCCTGCTGCAACACCTACTCCCCCACCTTCCTCAGTCACACCTCCTCACCACCACCATCATCATCACCAACAGGCCGAACAGCAGTCCTATGAAAGAAGTCATCAGAATCAACAGTCCTTCCTGTCCAGTCCCTCATCGCACCAACAAGAGCTTCTGGAGTTCGCAGTTTCGCAGCAGCAGTTCGACCCGGTGTCATTTGCACTTAAGCAACAGTCACCCTCTTACTCCACCTCGTCATCAACGCCCACAGCGTCCGATCTTATAGGGGTGTCTCCGGACGATATTGTTTACTCCAGGTCCTCGCCGTCCACCTCGTCTCAACATGTCGACAAGTATCTGTGGACGACATCCGCAGCAGACTTCACCGGTGGATTGCAGCTGGCTCCCACGTCCATTCTGGTACCCAAGATGGAACCTTTGACAGAAGATGCCTCTTCTGTGTCTTGCGCGTCTGCAGGGACCACAACCATGCTTCTGACTAGTCCACAGTCATCAGCCTCCCTGGCGGAGTACAATCAAAGCACTAGTAAGGTACGTCATAATTGGTTTTAAACAAAATAACAGACCTTTAAATGAGACTTTTTTCAATAAATATGAGTGACACACTATTGCTCGCTCGTGATTTACATATAGAAATTGTAATATGGATTATGTTATTTCTGTAAATGTTTTCTTGCATATTCAAATTTCTTCATCTTTTTGTACTAGTAAACATTCTAATTTTCTGTTAACATTAATATTTATTCATTTTTCTATAAAATATTTTACAGGAACTAATAATTAAATATAAACCTTTTTTGTTCTGCTTTTTGTTAAAATGCTAGTTTTGTTAGTATAATTAATATCTTGAGAACTTGAGTAGCCCTGATTGCATCCATCTTAGCTTCGAATTTTATAAAAAACGTTACGATATGCTGAATTATGCTGGCATATCTCTGTATCTGACTTATGTTTTACCTATAAAAAACTTTTATTCCTTTTGTAAATGTAACCTATAATTATTCCATTACATTATACTCTTTATATTAATATCTAAATTAGAGTTTTCTTAAACGATATATTTAGTATGAAGTTATCTTGCTTTTGTTATTTATTAAAACATTTCAAATAATTTAATATCGTAGGTTTCTTACATATTTTAACCAGGTTTCAATTTAAGGAGTTTAGAAATGTAATTTTTTTTTAATTCTAATAATTTAAAGAATTATTTGTTGCAATTTTAAGCCTTAAACGGAAACCTGCTTAAAATAATTCTTTAAATTTTAATAATTATTTTCCTAGTAAAATTCTTCTTCGTAACATAATTAGAATTATTCTGTGGATCAAATGAAAAAGAAAATTATTTTTCATTTATATATGAATATCATTTTCTTCTTGAAATTTAAGGTTTTAGATTTTTGCCTATACAAAAATAATTAACTTCTGTTTTCTTATTATGAATTAAATTACTTATCTTCTTATTTTGAGAATATTTTTGTTAACAAAATAATTTATAAGTTTTCTTAAAAAGAAAAGTATTCTGATTTGAAACTATTTTTCCATTTATGTGATGTTAAATGATTAACATTTGTCTATTATTAATTTAGGGTAATAAAGTTTTAATGAATAGCGTTTAAATCTTAATAATCACCAAATAGAATTACAACACAAAAGAAGCATATTGTTATTTATATGTATAAATTTTAAAAAAAATGCTTTACGCCTGAATTAAATATTAACTGATATTGCAGAGCCAAATTACTTTTCCTTTTCAACACATTTTGAGTATTTTTATCTTTATCAATAGAAAATTTTACTGTTCAACTGTATCTTAACGTTTTTCAATTTTATTTTATAGGGCCATGAAATTCTTAGTCAAGCTTACCAATGCAGCAGTGTCCCACTTAAATTACTGCCAGTAAAGCCACGAAAGTACCCGAACCGTCCCTCCAAGACGCCTTTGCACGAGCGTCCCTATGCCTGTCCCATCGACAGTTGCGACCGAAGGTTCTCGCGGAGCGATGAGCTAACAAGACACATTAGGATCCATACGGGACAGAAGCCTTTTCAATGCAAAATCTGCATGCGATCCTTCAGCAGGTCTGACCATCTTACTACGCACATTCGCACCCACACCGGCGAGAAGCCCTTCACCTGCGAGACCTGCGGTCGCAAGTTTGCTCGTAGCGATGAGAAGAAGAGACATGCTAAGGTTCACCTGAAGCAGAGATCGAAGCGACAGCAGCAGCAGTCGTCGTCTGCATCGTCTTCATCGACGTCTACCACGACGGCTGCCTCATCCACCGTCTCATCTCTGCATCAGCAGCAGCAACAACAAGAACACCAAGGACTGTTGTTGCTAGACATTCCATCTTCTTCTGTGGCCACTAGTCTCCTCACTGGCCAGCTCGCCACGCAAGTGGTGACAACAACTACTACTCTAAGATGATTGAAATGACTGTTTTCAAAATAAGATGGGAGAGTGGGTTTTCAGCTGTCCCGTTCTCATCATTTGAACGTAAGCTCAACCTTCTTTTCCTTCTGAGAAGAGACTTCAAAGTCTTTGTGATATCTTAAATGCACTTTATGTATTGTACCATTTCCCATTTTATTTTCACTCTTAGACAGCTAACCTCTGTTATGTTGACATTGTTATTAAGTGTTAAAAAAAGTCATATTATCATCAGTCAACAATCGCCAACTCATTTTCTATCAGCAGTGAATTTTGCTTTCGAAATTTCAACTAGAAAAATTTTGATTTGTTGCTTACGATGTTTTATTATAATTTTCAAGTCTTGAATTTCTTAGTCAATTATATTCCAACAAATGTTTTGATATGAATACTGAGCAAATATTTCATTTTGGAAATTTTTGCTTGATATTTTTTCTATACATGATTTTTCGAATGAAAAAGCTCATTATTTTCCATAAAAAGAAAAGAAAACCATGAAGAAATGATCAAATTTTTAAAAATCATGCATCTGATATCGATTACAAGTAAATTTAATGGCAAATGGTATTAGATTTATTGAATTATTTCTCTTCATTATAATTTGAATAAAAGAAAATTTGTTATTTAAATTTTTATACTTCAGATGCATGTGCATAAACTAATTATCTGATGGTAAAATTAATATAAAATTGCTAAGAGCTTAATTTCATTTATTTTTAAAAGGGCAATCAAATATTGATATGGAAAACTATTTTAAGATATTATTGAAGAAATATTGAAAGTTCTCATATAAATATTATTATATTTCCTTTATATTTATTTATAAGTAAGTTTACATTTTTATAAAAAAAATTAGACTTAAATATTTTCGTCTGTGAATTCAGCTGATTTGCTTATGAAGTAAGGGTATAGTTGCTATAAATTTAATTTTGATTTATTTATATAAGCAGTATCTTTATATTCAATACAATAAAATATTTTTACAATCTGATAATTCGCAAATAATTCAGTAAGCAGAACAAAAGTTAAAATTTATTTTAAAAAATACCTAATGTTATACATTAAACATTTATCTCAATTTTAAATTAGATGCTGTTAGAAACATTACGTAGTTTTACTTACTGTTTTAAAAAAATTCGTTATTCTAAGAATAATAATTATATGTGTCATATATATATTCGTTTTATGTTTAATGTCTAACTTTGAATCATCTATAAAAATAACTATTAAATATTTCTTGTTTTTACTTATAATTTTTACGTAAGTTGTGGCGTAATAAGGGTCTTTCTCTTAAAAATTTGAAAGACGCTGATAGAAGTTTTGTTAAGCATTTTTTACCCAAAATTCATTTAGAATAAAATAAATCAACGCTGGTCGTTTAGTATTTCACGCTTTGCAATGTTTAGCTATTTTTTTACAATTTATTCACTAAGCATTTTACTTGCATTGAAAATAATCAACATTGTGTATTTATTTTTCTAAACTGCATTCAAGTGCAATAATTGTTATTATGTCGTTTTTAATTCGTTTAATATGTAGTTCTGCGAAATTTTACAGTTGTACATATTTATGTTTGTTAAAATATTGAATTGTGTGATTCAATGTTTCTTTAGAAATATGTTTTTATTTTAAAGTTACGAATTAGCAGTTGTGCCAAGATCATTATAAATTTCATTTGAAATATTGTATTTATAGCTGATTTAAAAATTAATTTTATTTCTAAGGTCTTTTTAATTTTTGTTATTATATATAATAAAGCAGCTAATATCGAAATTTTGAATGGTTTAAGATATTTTAATTTACAGTATAGTTAAGAGAACACGTGTAAATCAAATTCTTTTACAATTATGTTATTTTATAATTACGTTGAAAGTCTACTAAATTCTATGTTATGAAATGAGGAAATTTTATTTAAAGAAACCAGTTATACATAATTATTTGTATCATTAAACAGATTTGTCTATGATCTTGGGAAATTGCAATATTCTTTATAGAATTTATATTATTTTAACTATATTTATTGCGTATTTAAAATGTTTAAAAATGTAAAATTTGATATGTATAATGTTCTCACTCTATACATTTAAGAGAATATTGATATATTCAATTCTAAGTTTCCTAACTTAAATGTGCATTGAAATCCCCTTCTTTTTCATAAATATAAATAATCTATTTTACAATTTAACATAAATGCAACTTGTTAATTATCTTAGAAATAAATAGAAGCTTTAACTATTTTCTCGGAAATGTAAAATACATTTTTATATGTACTACATATTTATCCCCGGAAATATTAATTTTATACCTGCATTTAAAATATCCTATTTCAGTATCATTTATCAGTGATTAGCGCGTGAAGTATTTAGAAAAAAATTCCGTATATGGAATCCATTTTCCATCAATAAGTAAATAGAACATATTCATTAAATAATTTATATTGATATGAACATCCATTAAAAATATATTTTAATTTAAATTGTTTCTTAACTTTTCTATCAAATACAGCAGAGAATTAGCTTTAAAATATTAAACCATTGTTTTTTTCAAAATACTTAAAATCCCTTCATTATGCCTAGCCATCAAATGTTTTTATGAAAAGATTTAGTAAACTTATACATCCTGATTCCATAGTCTATTTTTAATCGTATATTCAGCTATCTATACGCCTTATGATAGCAATGGTATTTTCGGCGTCAAGTAACCATATTTTTGTATTCTTTTTGTGATAAATCGGACGCCCGATTTTTATTATTTTTCACACTTTAGTATTATCTAAGGAGAATTAGTGCACACATAAGTGGAGATAGCTGACAAACGCGATTCTCCAATAATTATTTGAAGAGATCACCAACGTCATATTTTACTTATTACTTTTTCTTTGACAAATGTGATATTCACTACTGAAAAATTATATGGTGCAGAAAAGTGTTTTTGTGATTTTACTCCAATAAATATTATAATATTGTAAAGCATTTTTTTAACTCTCCCCTAAAATATGGCAAATAATGCGAAAAATGTAAATTAGAATAAAACAGAAAGTAGAAATAATGAGGAAGTCTAAAAACGAAGACATTTTCTTGTAAAATTTTTAAGATGTAAACTTTTTTGATTTAAGTTATAAATGAATATGTATCATGTGATGCATTTTGTATATAAAATGCAAAATGAGTACAAAAGATATAGAGCTGGGCTGATAGCAAAAACTTGTATAGAAAGTACAAAATAATCTTATTTGTACTATTGAAGTTGAATGAAAATTTTCACAATGTTACATTTGTATGATAAGTATCTTTAAATAAATTTTTATGATCTTGACAATGTAGAAAAAATCAAAGCTTCTTTATTTTTTTCTGTTTAATACTGAGCCATTTTATTATTATAATTATTAATAGTAATAAACATAGATGTTATTCTGCAATTAATTTTTGCCTGAAAAATTTAAACATTTTCAAATTAGTTTAATTTTTAGCCATAATATTATATTCAGTAAAAGAAGAGTTTAAATTTTTAATTATGATTATTATGGGTATTAAAGCGGTTAACATGCTTATTTAAGTACTTTGAAATTTTTTTATTTGGTAATATTTATTAGATCATGATGTATAAAATGTGAAAATACTAAGAAAAAGTATTTTTGGATGTATAAAAATGTTAAGCTTTGATAAAGCAAGTGTAAAATTAACAAGCATTAAAATATAACGATGAACTACTAATTCATATCAAACGTTGGTGCTCTGCTTTGCATATAACACATTTGTTAATACGTTCAATGTCATGGCATGATCCCTGAACACATAACATATGCCCCTGAAAACTCATTGTATATAAACCATTATTTCAGCTAGTAACAAGTTGTTTATTTTTTGAGAAAATGATGAAAATAAGAACTGTTCATAACTTGTCTTATTTATGTACATTTTCTGAACGTTTTTTGTGTATGTTGATTTTTTGTATGTTCTTGCCTGCACAATCATGGAAGCAAAATTATGGAAACAAAATGAGCAAAATACTGTGTTTCACATGTCTTAAAAGGCATAAGCGAGAAGTAAAAAGCACATAACACTTAGATGTTCAATTTCAATGTGATTGATTGTTTGTGGTTTGTATCTGTATATTTGCTGTTTCAAATCTATTCTAATTGTAACTATGTGCTGCAGTAAAGAACTTTCATTTTGAATTCCTGTTTGAATAGATCATTTATGTAAATTGTTCTGTTTCTGTTAATGTTATATTGTATATAAAGAAATTTAATCAAAATCATAATCAAATACGCATTTTGTCTTTCAAAAGTATGTACCGACATTAATTCGTGAGATTATTGATTATGGTAATTTGAAGAATTATTAAGAATTTGTAGCCCATTGAATGTATTTTTGTTATCACCAAAATCACTTCAATCTCATGTATTTCAAAATGTTACAGAAGTGAGTTTTGAGATATAACCTTACCATATTGATTACCTTTAAATCTGGTTGTTGATTTGCAATAATTATTGAAAATTAATTAACATAATAATTTTAGCTTAGATTTCGTTTAAAATAACAGTTTTCAGTGTCTAAAAAACTGTTATTTAAACGAGTTGTATCCTTGTGAATAATGTTTTTGAATATTTTACTGATATTTATAGTACCTCATAGTTAAATATAGTTTCTAATATTCAAATATTTTAATAACAATTTATGAGTAACATTTTCACATGTGTTACTCTAATTTTTGTTAAAATTTAACATTTTGTCTCTAACACAAATACAATAACTTAGGAAACATTTAGTTGCTGATATTTTTTAACCATTCACGTGTAAGCGTCTTTCTTACCGGTAATTTTAAAGTGATATTATATTAAATAATCTATTTTAATGCTAAATATTTTTCAACGTATTTGATTTCTTCGATAACTTTACCGTTTTTGTGTTAGTGAGACACCCGATAACTGTAAAATACTCGTAAACGTGCACATCTTTGCTTAGGTATTTCCTCAGGAGAGAGAATGAATCCGGTGATTATTATATGTATGTGCAATTTTTAAAACATTAACTAAAATTATTTATTTCCTGTTTATTTATTGAGTCCAAATTTTAAGATTATGGGTAGCAAAGTTTTTATTCGTTGCCATTATATGATTTTTTAATTCATTATAGAATCAAAAAAAGAAAACAAAAGATGTGCCCTATTCGAGTTATTTTATTTCCTAGAAAGGAATAATATATTTTCGGGCAGATAAAACGAAAACTTATTGTGTTGTTGTTCTATGTACTGTTAGTGCTTCATTGTTTTTTTCTCAGAGCTTTTTAACTGTTACTGTTATTAATATTGCCAAATGTCAAATAAATATATATATACATATATATGATGTATATTTTTTAATATTCATCACGTTGCATGTGTTTTAGTGTGTCATAACTTTAAAAGGCGAATGTGAAAATGCCTTTGCAAAACACATCTTTTGTCATGGTGAGATTAATAAATATTAAAAAAATGTTTTAATTGATGTATATAACATGGTTGACAAACTGTCAAAACACGAGAGATAATAAAAATTATATTTACAGTCTATATTGTTGTGGATTTTACAACATCCGTATTCATTTATTATCAATACAAATGTAATTTACGTATTCCCAATTGTGTATATAATTACATAACTCACACACGCGCACACACATATACCAATGATTTTAATTACAGATATCATTTATAAATAGCTTAAAGTTAAATAATAATTTTTTGCTTATTAATTAATTAAAATAAGTGAAACATTTATTTATAAAAAAACTTGATTTTATTTATGTCAACATACGTAGCTATAATTTCATGTCTAATTATTTTAAACAAAACTCTTCACAAATGAAAAATATACAAAATCACTTTTTGAATCTATTTTAATGTTAGTATATTGATTTTTTTTTTCTAAAACAATAGTTTACCTCCAATAAAAACTCTAATCGAATGTATTTAAAAATATTGAGGTTAGATGAGTATTAAACTTTCTCGAATTTAAATTTAAAAACTTTTTCTATATGTTCAAACCAAAATAATGAAAATATAAAAGCAATATTTACCCATTTAATTCAAATTTCTTATTTATAACTAATTAAAGTTTTCAAACAATAATTTAAAAAATATGCAAAGCTTTAAATCATATTATAACTTTCAAAATGTTACAACGTTATGTGTTTGAATCTTTAAGAAGTTACAAATAAAATATTTTGTAAAATTTATATATATTTAAGAATTATTTGTCACGTTGAATATATATTAACAATGCACATACATGCAATTTTTATTAACCCGTAGTTTTATTTTCTAATCAAAAAATTCGACAAAATCCAGTAAACATTAGAAAACTTAAGAATTCGGCTTAAAGAATTTTATGTGGTAATCAAGACAACAGACAATAACAATTGTTACATCTGTGCAAATGTTAACTGCTAGTTGAAGCAATCAACTTTTCCATAACGAATTACATTATGTAGCTTTATAATTAATAACTATAAATAGTTCTAAAATTAATAACTTTGAATGTTAAACTTATTGAAGTTTTATTAAATTTGATTACTAATAAATGGGTTTATAAAAATTCTAACAAGATTATTCTACTTAAAATTTAGGAGTGAAATATTTTAAATAAATAAATTTAAACGATAAAAATATCTAAAATTTAAAGTTTGGAATAAACTGGCTAAAAATCTTTAATTTTAATACAATTAATTTATTGAATTAAGCAATTATAAGGACATTAAGACTTTTATTTAACTTTTTATTGAAATACCTAAAAGATTTGTATATGAAAATTACTAATGATACTTTAAAGTTTTAAACAATAATGATTTATGAAATATACATACAAGAATACTAAGTTCTCCAACGGACCAAATGATTATTGTTTCAAATATTAACTTAATATTTTTGATAATGCTATTAAACTGTCAAAACACAAAATGCGCCAAATGTTGAATAAAGAATCATTATTAAATTACATAAAATAGATATTAAATGCATACGAAGTATCTTTAATTGAATATTTAACCTTAGTTCATTAATAATTTCTAATTAAAATTTCAAATTTCAAAATCAATTCATAATTATTTTTAAATATGATATTAAATTTAAATTTTTTAAGATGATAATTTTTAATTAAAATTAACAATTCAAACTTAAACGTTCACTGTAGTAATTATATAACATTTTAAAATTAGTTATAAGAATTTATAAAAATTAGTATGATTAATTTTTGGAAATTACGCCGAAAAATTTAATTATAGCGGGAAAATCAATTAATTCGTGTGAATGTTTATTCTTGATATATGTTAAACAAATTAAATTTTGCTTAAAATATAAAGATTTGCCAAATACTTCGTTTTGAAATACTGTGATAAAAAATATCTTTGAAATAGTTTAGATAAAGGAAAAATAACGGATAAATGAAAGTGAAATTAAAAAACAATTAAAAGTACTAATGATTATTCATCTTATAAAGAAATTCATTTAATAAATGGTACTAAATGCTATTTGGAATGGTATGATCCGTAGTAATCATTAAACAGTCCATAATAACAGAAAATTTTAAAATCCCTCTTTGAAACAAAATATATTTTTCTTGAAAATTTTTTAATTAATTGATGATTTTTTAGACAATATTAATAAAAAGATGAAATATTTAGACTACAGGAAATTGAATTACAAAATTAATAATTTCTGTTTATAATCAGTTATTTATTAAAAGAAAGATTATTTTTATGAATTTTGATGCATTCTTCATTACATTTGATGCATTTTACACAATTAACAAAGAGTAAGTTTTTTCATTTAAAATAAATAGTTATTTTAGTCTTAGAAATTTTTTAATTGACAATCTTACTTTAAAAAACAGATTTAACGGAAATTATCTGTTAATAAAAATGAAATACACTTCGTAAAGATTAAAACATAATTACTTATTCTTATTAATATGAAAGTGTATATCATGATATTATTGCGTAGTTCTATGGAAGTTGTATGCATCTTAGATTTCTGTCAGACGTTTAAAATATTGAATCTCATAGAATTTTAAAAGACAAGTTATAAGAAACCAACTAGCTGGAACTGTGATTGAAATATTGCAGTTTTTACTCAGTTCTAGAGATCCACACGGTTTCTATATGCACACGGTTTTGCAAAACAAGCTCGGCATAATAATAGACAAAAATAAAAAATAAATGAGAAATTTGAATGTGTGGTCATTAAAAAGTATTTTATAGTGTAAAAAAACTACAGCCTAAATAATTGCAGGGCTCCATCACCATCTGGATTCTCTAGTGTTAATTATTACTATCAGAAGGCATCTTCATAAAAAAGAACATTTACAACATAGTAACAATTCCCAAGTCATTTGGCATAGATACTAATGATAAAATCGTCTACATGGTTGTCACAGACGTAGAATCTGGTCGACTAACAAGTAACCCACAGTTATATTTTTCGGTAAATCATGCTTTATACTTTTTAGTACTACAGGATTGGGTAACAGTTGAGAGACATCTGCACAAGATTCAGAACATGGTTGTTGCCATTCAACAGTCAAGAATGCTGATAAATCTATCATGGTATAAGCAGTTAAGTCACGGTTTTCTGTTTGCCCAATAGTAACTAAGAAAAACATAGACCCTGGAAACAAGTGCAGAGAACTTTTAACAAATTAAGTCTATTTTATGAGGCTACCTTTGTTTCCAGAAAGTGACGGAACGTTATAGCATAATAATGCTCCTATTTATGCATCGGTACTTGTCCAGTCATTTTTTTGTTAGTTGAATCAATAAGAGAATAAAATGAAATACTTTGTTTAACTTGCACAATGTCACAATCTTAATATGATGGAATCTTTAGCTTTATTTTAGTTTCCAATGAGTAATCGATATTTTTCACCGTTGCCTTTCACGGAACATTTACAATGTCTCCAGGAAGAATAATGATATAAAATTCCTTTGAACACTTAATTCTTTTAGAATTCTATACTCAAATGAATTATACATGTATGACATGCCAAGGATGATCCTAATCCATATTAGTAAAGTACTTATAAGGTGTCGAAGGTGATTCCATAACATTGATAACCACCTATGCCTTCATTTATGTATCTATGGACTAAACGTCCTTTTTTAATATATGATGTAAGCATGCATAATATTTGATGTATATTCATTTTAATCATTAAATTATATAAAAAAAATATTAACTTTTGTATTCTAATTATTTCTAGTTTGTAACTATTTAGTAAAGTAATTTCGTAATATTTAAGAAGAATTTTTAGTTTTATGTTCAACCCTTTTTTATTGTTACATTAATATCAATGATTTAATATAAATTAAATTTCTTATATAAAATTATCGATTTTCAATTACATTTTTAAACGAAAGTTTGTCTTACGAAATACATATTAATTTACCTATTATTAAAATATATATTTTGAGATACTATAAAATATACTATCTGTAGTAAAATATTTGATCAAATTTTTGAGTAGTTAATTTTTTGCTAATAATGGAGCAAAGGAGTTGAATATTTTCGAATAAATTGCAAAGTAAATCTAAAAAAAACGATATTTATATTGCTTAAAGAGCATATTTTAAGTGCACTGCTTGAATTTAAAATTCCTAAACCTAGAAGAAATGTAAATAACAAAATGATACTTATTGAATTATTAATTGACTAAATTTTCATGAATCTTAGAAACTTAAATTTTAAAGTGTCAAAACCTAGAATAACCAATTTTGATAGCAATAGTATATTATACACCTGGTACAATACAAAACAGAAATGACATAAAATGGTTTGCTGTCTATGCAGTTTTGACAAGATGCCATAATTCTTCCTTTATAACTAATTTGACAAGATGCCATAATTCTTCCTTTATAACTAATAGCGTGGCGAGAAAATCACAGTAAATATTCACAAAATGTTTTCTGTTTTGAGTATTTTGAAGAATATTTTATTCAACATAAAAGCCAAAAATTTTTGGTTCGAAGAAAATATGTGCAATAATTATAGGTAGTCGCGCATTATCTTCATGAAATGTAGCGATTTGCAGGATTCAAATAAAATTTGGAGAACCCGATTTAACACTAAAACTACAGTTCAAAGTTCCGTCAGTTTAAGCAAGCATGTCTGTCGTTGATGACTGAAGGCGCGGATGTCTGTGATGTGTAGTTTCAAAAGTAGAAATATTGGTCACCATAACCAAGGCCATGGAGATATTATGTCTTTCTTCTTGATTGTTAGTGGCAATTGGCTTCAGATATCCACCGTGATATTACGAATGACTATTCTGAATCCATAATTTCCACATTATTCAGAAAATATTACGGATCTCAAATAATAGTGTAGTAGCAATACGGAATTTTAATTCTAATTGGTCAAAATTAAACCTCTACCAAAATCAGAAACATATTGGTATGTATAAACATTGTTCTTACACAATATATATGACAACAATCCTTCATCAGACACAACTTTCAAATACAATTTGTGTATGAGAAACTTGTGCATTTTTCAAAACACATTATAACTGTCACGTTGAATATCTACCGAATCTTGATGTAATTTAGTAAATTTCGAATGGCAACAGTTGAGTAATTTTATATTTACAATATGTGAACTTAAACTTTTTGTAAGAAATGAAAAACAAAATGTGTTGAGGAGTTCCTAAGAGAGTGTTGGTTGACTGGTTGATCTTTTATTTATTATTGCATCCTTTTCTAAATAATCTGACATTCTTTATTTATTTCATTTTTATTTTAGTCTCCTTCAGAAAAGTATTTATATTATTTGTTCGCATTTTATTTTAAATTGTGTTGAAGTTGGAGCACTGTTTCTTAAGTCTAATCGTATAACATTGTTTTGTTATTAAGCACATGTCTGGCTCATTCAACGTTTTTAGTTACAGAATGTTCTCAAGCGGAAAATATATTTGAGTTTTCTCCTATAAGCGTTGAAATGTCTAGTTCAGAGATTCCCAATTTTCTTCCAGGATCCTTTAAAACTAAAGAATATATTACTGTGGCTCATATAAATAATGCGGAATATTTTAAAATATTTCTGAAAGCCAAATCTGGACCATCTATTCTGAAAAGCAACACAAGAAATATGAAAAATGAGCATGCCGAAAGCTGTAGACCATTTTGCCGTATGAAATACGTTTCCAGGGTGCACATGAGGAGGTAGGTCTGCTTTGCACCCCTTGACTCCTGACGGGTCACGACTGTCTGGTTGAACACTTGCATCGCATTGGTTTCTTAAATTCACCCGACTGTCAGATCTGCAACTTGTCAGAGCCCATGAATAGGACCCACCTTCACCACTGTGCTGCACTGCATGGCAGCTCTGAATAATCGCATTATTGGCAAGACAGAGAACTTTTGGGGCAATGACTCTGGTCATCTAGTTTACGTTTATTTACTATATTCACATGTCCTGTCTTCGTCTCATGTCTGTTTTGTGATTTTTCATGTGTTTTATTTGTGATATTCCTTGTATTTGCCCTGCTATTGGTGAAAAAACCAATAGCAGGGCAAATACAAAAACATTGAAATTAATTTAGGTAACAGCTTTGCCTTTTCTCGATCAACAATTGTCAATACACTGCTTCTAAGCAAAATAAAGGCTCTTTTATTGTTTTAGTTTCATCTCAAGAGTTTAAAAAAATAAAATAGCTATAAAATTTGAAAATGGCAACTACTCCTAAAAGTGATATAATAAAAAAAAGCTATGGATTCTCTAACAAATACTTTAACCTCTACCTTAAGTTCAATCATGTCTCATCAATTTTAAAGATTACAAGAAGTTATTATTACTTAGAATAATCATACGTGGAAAAATATTTGTGAAATCATTAAATATTCATTTAAAAAGGAGACATCTCCTACAAGAGGTCGTGAGAGACGAATGCGCATTTCTGGTGAACCCCTTAGTGACAAAATGGACTTGAATAGTTTAACCAATATGTATAGCAGTAGATTGAAGTTGTGTCTGATGGAATACTTTTGGATAATTTGTCCTCGGAACCAAGACAGCTTTTGGACACTTAGTATTATGCAGTCGAGGTGTGAAGAAAGGAATAGAATTTTTTTTCATTTCCTTTTCTTTTTTCCTTTTTTAAGTTGTTCAAATACCTTTAAAGTGGTCATATTGTCTCTAATGGCAAGTAATTTGATTTTTTTTTAGTCTTAGTGATACAAGCAGCAGGAGTCTGTAGTTATACTAGTTGATATATTGCAAAAATGAAACTTATAAATAATGGAATAAAAACTATCTTATTTTTTGAAGTATTTGTATTTTCTTATATTTTAACCATTCATAGAAGCTTTCCGAAGACCCATCTAACTTTTCAAATCTCACAAAAAATAATGCATAGAAAGTATAAGTTATGTGTGGATGTGTAATAGGTGGTGGTTTCACGATATCAGTCTCAACTAAATATCCTTCAAAATCAATGAGATTTTCTTAAATGATGCCTTAAACAATTTTAATGATTTTAATTAATTCATTACAATTAAATTAATTAATTCATTACAATTAAAATGCCTTAAACAATTTTAATTAATTTTTAAATTATTATAATTAAGTAATATGTATTAAAATAATAATTCCTATTATAAAATTATATTTGCCGAGAGACAAAATAAACATTTCTTCTTTAATTCATCAACAGTTAATTAAGAAACCATGTATTGTAGTGGGAGACTTCAATATTCAACATAATTGTTGGGATGACTCTCCAAACTCTGAAATTGGCCAAACACTGGTATCATGGTTTCTCAACCAATCCATGTTTCTCTTAGAGGAACATTCGTGTTGATATATCTAACCTTATATTCCGCAGACATCTTACTCTTAATTTCTTCTTTAGTGTCAGAAAATCTGTTTGAGAGTGATCATTTTCCAACATATATAGAGTTATTTACTGAAACAAAACTTATTAGATGTGACTGCATAAAAAGATGGGATAAAATCTGTGATAAAATCAACTCTGAGTTATGCTCAATAGATGCTTTTATAAACGTACCCAAACTATTTTTTCATCGGCTATTAAGAAAAATAGTTATATAAAAATGAGTACTCAGGATAATTCCCCATGACGGAATAATTATTTCAATAGTCTTTTGTTTTTGAAAAAAGCACTACCCCAAGAAGGCCAAAAAGCAAATGGACAATTCATCTTGAATCCTTTTTAAAAGACTTTCATATAAGTTAAGGCAAGCAATACGAGTTGCAAAGAAAGAATATGGGGACAATATTTGCAAAGTCTAACACAAGACCCCTTTCTCTTGTTTAAAATTTTTTAACTCGATTAAACAGAGTCCATCACAGCTAAATCTCTTATAATATAATGATTCTGAATTGTAAAGAAATTTGACCCCCAAAAATCAAAGCAATGCCTTTATATTAATTTTTAATGATAATCCTCTTCATCCTCTAATACTTTTAGACTATTTTGGCCCAGGAAATTTTGTACTTATAAAGCAATTTTCTTAGATGAACTGGAACATGCAATTAAATCTACAAAAATTTCCACTCCAGAATAAGATAGATTTTCAGAAAAATTTTTTCACATCCTTCAGTCAAACTTCATGTGTTTAAAATTGCTCACTTTATTTAATATTTTCTTCCAAGATGAAATCCCCCTAGTT
This sequence comes from Latrodectus hesperus, assembly GCA_037975125.1. NCBI lineage: Eukaryota > Metazoa > Arthropoda > Arachnida > Araneae > Theridiidae > Latrodectus > Latrodectus hesperus. The sequence goes on along the minus strand of CM075860.1, from coordinate 71,669,897 downwards.
GGAAAAATGCAACGATTCTGTCCAGTCATCAACGAAAAACATAACATTTCATCATATCGCCCAATTTCTTTATTATCAATTTCTGCTAAAATATTTGAAAGGATTCTGTGTCAAAGAATTATCACCTTTATTATAAAACATCAAAAATTTGAGAATTCTCATTTGGGATTTCTCCCTTTTCCTGACTGCCAAACAGTTGTTCAGATTCTTCTTAGAGCAAAAATTAGCAAAAAAAGATAAAAAGCATGTCATAGGTATTTCATTAGATATTCAGTCAGCTTATGACTCAATTCGTAATTGATAGATTAATTCTAAAATGCATACAAATGGATATCAATGGCATTATTGCAAGATGAATTCACAACTTCCTTCAAGATAGATCGTTTAAATTCAAATGGCAAAATTGTCTATACTGAGAAAGGTTTTTTAAAAGAGAAGTCCTTCAGGTATCAGTACTGTCCCCTATACTATTCTCTATATTTATGTCTGAATTATTTGTGACTATCGATTATGGAATAAAAAGTTTAGTATATACTGATGATACATTTATGTATGGGAGTCATGAAAACCTTTAATATATTAAAACAAAAATGTTTTGATTCTATAATACAGATCGGTGGTGTTCCTATTTGAAATGGGATATTTTTTTGCCACAGTAAATGCACTGATATTAAACTCTCCAAACGTAAAATTGATATAAATTGGAACTTTAATGTCAATGGAGGAAATATCCAGTGGAACAATTTTTTGGTACCACCAAAGACTATAGCAAAAACTATAAAGTTCATATTCAAAACCTTAAAAAATAAATTAACCCCTTAAAGGGATCAATGTGTGCTTTAAAAATGCTGTTAAGTAAAAAATATGGAGCTAGGTCTTGTAAAATATTCCACCTCGTTAATACCTCAATATGTAGCCTTTTTTGGTACAGCAGTCCCATTTTGTCCACTCTTAATAAATCTCCCCCGCATTCATTAAAAATCTGTCTTTTACTGCTCTTAGAATTGCTTTAGGCCTTCTTAGTTGGATTTCCAACCGTATCCTAAAAAAAATAGAAGATACAGTACCCATATCAAATAAATTTCACTTTCTTAATTTCAAATTTTGGATTAAAAAACTTTCCTTAAAAAGTTTTCTTTTCTATATTGAATTATTATAAAGACATGCTCTCAAATATCTCAACACACTCAACTATCAAATGTTTTAAAAGCAATTGCAGAATTTGAAGTCTCAATCCAGATTATTTAATTCAGTTAGTTCTTCCCTCAATTGCTGTCCTTTCTATAGTATCTATTAATATTACAGATTTTGAATTTCAAAACGAGATTTTACCATCATAACAAATTAAAGCTTTGTTTACTGAATTTCTTCTAATCAAACTGAGGGTTGCTGTTTTATAACAACAGATGCTTCCAAAATCTTCTACGACGACCTCTATTGCTACTTGATCCCCGCTTCAATCCATGAAATTTAGAATCAACAATATGGATTCTTTCTTTACGGCAGAAGCTCTAGCTATTGACAATTTAAGGTTCTTAATGTTTCAAATTATACCTTTTCTGACAGTAAATCTGTTAAAGTTTTCTATGAGAACACATAACTTAGTTTTACATCTGAAAAATAAATTAATACAAACCGCTAAGTTTTACCATGCTATAAAAATTATATGAGTTCCAGCTCATAAAAATACTGTATGCAATGAAACAGCTGATAAATTGGCTGAATCAGTTACTGACGGGGATGGTTTCCTTCCATGGATCTCATGAGAGGATTTATCAAATTTCTACAATAAGATACTACAACTTTCCTTTAAGCTAGAATATAATTCAAGTGAATATATATTATGGAAGTATTGGTGATTTACCAGAGTGTGTAGAAATTTTTTGATGTGGCATAGAAATTAAGGAAATAAGATCTTGTTTTCACTAGATTTATATCTCGAATGTTAATTACGCCTGATATTTAATATACAATGAATAACTTCTCCTTATGCAGTTTATCTAAAGTCCAAGATGTGTGATATGAGAATCATATCTTACTTCAATGTCTTAAATATAGGTATCAAAGAAATAAATTGTTAAAGAAACTAGAGTTATCAGATAAAAAATCTATCTCATAAACAGGCCTACAATTCATTATAAAAAACCTTAAAGTAATTAGGGTAGTAACAAAATTTTTATTATCTCTTGATAGATTTTATGTAAAGAGTGATACTTCTAGGATCATTAGTGACAATAGCCATTATTGTTTCTTAAAGTCTCAATGTAACCAACCAACCAAGAAATGAAAAAAAAATTTTTTTTTTGATTTTCTTTTCATGTGTATTTGAGAATTAATAATTATTTTTCACTACTTGTATTTTGAGTGCTTTTTGAGATATTACAGCTGAAGCTAATATGTTTGTAAAAATAATCTAAATTATTCAGGAAATTTTATTGAACAACAGTTTTTTTTTTTTTTGATATCCATCATTATTCTTCAAAATTTGTAAGTAAAACGAAATATAAAAATGCAAGAGTCCGCTGGCACGATACAATTACTTTTCATGAATTAGTGAAAAATATTTTTATATTTTGTTTTTAATCACCAGGGGAACTGTAATGAAAGATGGAATATAACTTAGAAAATTGTTTACTCATGAATGTAACTCTTTTGATGCGTAAGAAACTAGATTGAATTGTTGAGATAGAATTAATAAATTTAAGATAATTATTAATGATAGCTTGTGTGAGAAATATAATTCTTGTATTCAGAAAATACTCCAAAAACCGAAAAATAGAGAAAGAGATAGATGAAACAGAAACGTATATTAATTGTTGAAAATATTTAAAACAGAAACTCTCTGTAGACATACACTAATAAATGAGCTAAAATCTTCAAAGAACGAATGTTTGAATATTAATTCGCTGTCGAATACTTTAAAATATTACCTTTTTTGACGGTAATGTACAATATAAGGTACTAATTTTGAAGGTCATTTCAAAAAATTTATTATGACTTTAATAATGATTTTCAAGTAAATTTTCGTATTTGTATCTCAAGCAAAAGTAAAAAATAGTTCTGCTGAAGTATCAAAAGTTTTCCCTTGTGAGTGGTAATAATTAGGGAAAAGCTTTAAAACAACTAAAAATTCTTTTGGGTTTTGAATCAAGAATAAATTAAAGATTAATTAGCATTAATTCTTCTAAAATAAAACTGAAATCCTAAAAAAATTATAAAGAAATTTGTTTGACCAACAAAACAGTAAACTTCATTCACTTGAACTATTAAGAGGTCACTAGAGAAAAATAATCTGCCACGTCATTTCCTTTTATTGAATCACCATAAATTAAACTCTTGTTACTTGAGAGCGCTATAAATCAATTCATCGTAGAATTCGAGAAGTGAATTCAGGGTATTAAATCAAATAAAAATTATAAATGAGAAAAGTGACTTAGAAAATATTGTATAAATTTTAGAAGTAAAGATTACTTTTTCCAACTTTTCTAATTCTCAACACTTTTAAATCAAACTCAGAAGTGAAATATTATAAATTTTCTAATAAGAAAAAGAGACGAAAAACAAATTTAAGAATAAGAAAATTTTATGTGCACCAAGTGTGACAGACATTTTTAACTTAATTTCAAGTTTCAAAACAATGTATATTCTGTTCGAATTAACATTACTTTGATGAAGGCAGACGAAATCACTCGTTTACAATTTCTCAAATGCTTTTTTTGATTTACATTACACGGCAGACGAAGTCACTTGTTTAACAATCTCTTAAATGCTTTTTTATATTTGAAATTCAGACATTACATTAAGGACTGTAATTTAGAAGCTATTTGTTGTGTAGTAGAAAAAACACCTTATTCTCTTTTGTATTGAAGAATTCTCCAAATAGTTGTTTGATAAACGAAGAATATCCCGAAGATGAAAAGAAAGTTGAGATCATTGCTGAAGTGTACTAAACTTGATCTTGATTCTCTTAAGACCTTAGATTCTAAATTCTGATTAAACCATGAAATCTCTTAATAATCAATACACAGTATGTAAAAAAATTTCTGAGAAAAAAACTGAAAACTTATAGTGAGTCTGCTCCAGAAAACACATTGCGAGAAGCAGCTGTGTTTGAAATTTGTGGAATAGATTTTATTGGACGATCCTGGAGGGAACCCAAAATCTTGGAGCTGTTTATTCACCTGCTATGTTAAAATGACATTCCATTTGCATTTGTGATTGACTAGATGCATACCAAACATTTTTACTTGTTCTTAACTGACTTATAATTTGGAGAAGATTAAGAAGAATCACATACTGTGGCAACGGAACTAATTTTGTTGCAACTTCAAATACATTCAAGAGCCAAACTAGAAGCAAATCTCTGATGACTTATCTTGACCACCAATTTAATAGAAATTCAATCCACCAAATGCCTCCTGGTACAAAGTTTGGCGAAAGAAGTTGACAATAATTTAAAAAAATGCTGAGAAGAGTGCTAGGAAGAGCTTCGTTAACTTCAGAAGAAATGGTTAGGATTGTGTCTGTGAATAACAAGCTGCGATTAACTCTCATTTATAGAAATATCTAAAAGTTGCTACTTTAAACGCTCTTAAATCCAACTCTATTTCTACAAGGCAGTCAAATAAATAGTGCTCCAGATCTTGATGATATTGTGACCAAAATCCTTAAAGTTAAATATAGTGAAAATTTGCAAAGATATTTGAGAAACAGATTTGTCACAATATCTTGGAGAACTTAACCAAAAATCAGAAAATCCGTGAAAGAATATTGGTAATGTATCGATAAGCGATAACAAAACTTAATTTGATAACTGGAAAATAATTCAAATTATTCCAGAGATAAAATTATAAGATTTATTAAGCTTAAAACAATAAATGAACAATCACTAAGACCAGTTGAAAGAATATGTCCACTTGAAGTATTCAATGAAGCCATTATTGAGAAATCATCAGCTGAGAAAATGTGGGAAAAATATCGAGAGTGAAAATTCTACTTCTAATTATCAGTGCGCTTTTACGAACTTCTAATTTACGAACACTCTCGATTTCACCAATTATTGTCTAGTCCCTTAGGCTCTTATAGAAGCAATGATAATTTTAATTCCCATTAACGAACCAAATTTTTGAAAAACCTCTTTTTAACAAGCTTATTTTCATGCATTTTATGTTTGCATTTATTTTTAATCATCTGATGTTTTACTTATTTTTTATGTGGTTGAGAAAACTTAAATCCATATTATTATTAGAGAATCTTTGAAATGTGGGTAACTAACTGCAAGATTTGTAAATTATTGAAGTATAAAGTTCTCAAAGATTTTCATTAAGATAAACTTTTTTAAGTAACTATAGTCACTCTTTTTAATAATTTTTACCTTTTACTCTCTAATTTAGTCTCAAATTTCATTTAGTTAATTTACACTTACAGCAATAATTTAAATAAATTTCTTATATTTAAAAAATTTTAGAATATAACTTACAAATTTCATCAGGTTTCTCTCAAGTTTCTTACTCGCTTTGACTCGGACCGAACGGCGAATGAGAGACTAGCGAGTGGGAAATGTCCCCACTCCACACAGCTGATACTCTTTTCAACTAAGTTAGGGGCCGTGGTAGCCTAGTGGTTAGGGTATCGGCATTCCATCTAGAAGGGTGGGGTTCGATTCCCAATGCCACCAAAGACCCACCGAATACATGCGATATACGTGCTTGTTAAATCTGTGGAATCGAAAGTCCTGTGGTTGATCGTTGAGTAGTTAACATGGGTTCAATGGTCTGGAGAAAATTTCCTCCCCTTCAGATCAATGTCAAAATTCAGGAAATGGGTCCTCTGGTGGGGCCGTCTATCGAAGGATTTAAAAAAAAAAAGAGCAAAAACGTATTTTCACCTTCGTGGTGCTCTTATAAGACAAAAGACGTTCTATATTGACTTAAATTCGCATTGCCAAGGCATAGCGAGCTTTGCTCGCCAAGTGTCATAAGTAACAACAACAAGTTAAAATGATGTAAACTAAATACCCACTGAATAATTAAGATCGGATGTAATTTCTCGTAGGTAAAGGCAGAGTCTGCCAAGTATTTCGTTAAATTATGTAAGCAATAAATTATAGGATACTTTTATAAGGAGTCGACCTATGGCGGAGTGGTTATCATACCTACTTTCGAAGCTGTAGGTCCTGGGTTCGAATCCTGGATAAGACATGGATGTTCTTTTCTCTCTCTCTCTGTGTTTCTCTATCCTTTCGGGACAAAGATGGCACACACACTGGGACTCCACATTATAAGTTGCCATCACCTTTGCCCCTTGTAGAGCTAAATGGATTAAATCCTAAGATCAGCCGGGCATTGAAAAAAACTTTTGGAAAGAGTGATCGTGTCTTGGAATCGCCTTTCTATGCACCTTGATATTGTGAATGTATGCTTGGAATGATGTAGCAAAAAATGACATCTACAAATAGTCCTTTTAACCAGCGTACGTTAGTAAATTACTATAACTGAAGAAAGGCAAAATAAAACTATCTAACGAATTAATTTTTTTGTGTGAGTGAAAATAAGTTATTAATTCATGGGAGCATTAACAAAGAAACCTACTGATCTTCGAAATTTCAAATCAGGTATTTTTGAATCTGTATTCAGATGCAATTTGTTCTTAAGAATTATAAGATGATTAAATGATAGAGAACATAATAAAGGAGAATGAAAAACATTCAGATACTAAATATGAAGAAAACGACTAATACTGCTGCAACCATCTGCAAAACAAATAGATGAATGGATATCAAGATTAAGGTACTTTTTGTGAAAAACAACAGTGAAATTCTTTTCTACATAAAAAAATTGTGTTTTTAAAAATGTAATATTGAAAGAGAAGAAAAGTAATTACTTTAACTGATTTTTCCTCAGTAAAATGAAAGTAAGAATTGTTTTTAATTATTTTATTTTGTATGATTTTTATGTAATACATTTGTAATACATATACATTTGTAATACATATTGAATATATTTTATATAAAGAAAGAGCAGTTTGGTAAAAAAAAAAGATAATTTTAACATCTAAGTTATTTTTTTATTTTACGAGCTTTCGATTTTAAGAGCTATTTTACTGGACCCTACATGATCGTAAAATCAAGCGTCTTCCGTAGTGGGTGTTGATAAACCGCTTCTTTTTTATGAATAAGTTGCAAAGTTAATCCGTTGCATCTCAATGCATCTTCCTATAATGTAAATTATACTTTTACAGCGAGTTGCCTTCTTGTTGCCGCAATTTAAATGGCCGGTAGTGTATGTTAAAAAGCTGTAAATTGTATCACTCAGAATGTTCATTAGACATCATTCATTATTTTACAAATTATTATTTTTATTTTTAAATTCCTTAAAATAATTAATATTAGGCATATATTATTATATATTTCCTAAGCATTAAAATATAATAACTAACAGCTTTTTATTAATAGAACTGTATATATTCTGGCAATATGTGATAGCTTTTTAAAAAGCGTAAGATGTCAGATCCCTCAGATTTTTAAAAAAACAATTGTAAAGAAGCAAGTGTGATCAAAACATCTCAATATTTAGGCGTTCCTAAAGGTACGGTGTCTATAGTCATAACAGCATTAGCGGGGCAAGGCAAGCAAGGAAAAGCAAAATAGTATACAGTAGGAGAAGCTCAGTGAAGAAACTGATATCTATTGAAGCAAACTGCAATGACTAAAAATCTGAAAATTCCAGCAAAAGTAACTACAGAGTTCAATCAGCATCTGAATTCTCCAATGCCAATAATTACAGCTGGAAGGCATTTTCATAAACAGAACATTTACGGCATTACAGCGATTCCCGAGCTAATTGTCATGGATTTTAATACCAAACGCTGTCTGCAGTGCTGTCGCACCCACATAACATAATCGAAGTAATATGCTCTGAAATCTTTTTTCACTCTTTTCTCCATTTATGACAAATGCACGTTTGGAGGCAGAAGCAAATGATCGTGATTGTCCTCTTCGAGCAGTCAAACATGGAGGTGGATCTATCGTGATAGGCCAGACGTGTTGTGGTTTTCTACTGAACTATTCGTAACCATGAAAAGAAAGATCACTGGAGAGAAGCTTAGAGAAAATGTAACTGACCTGTCAATCCTATGATTCCGATTTAATTTTCTTCTAGAGATAGTATTTTCTTTTATGATAATGTTCTTGTCTATGTAGCGAGACTTAAACAATCATGGTTTGAACACAAGGATGAAGTTCAACATTTGACTTGACTTGCTCAATCCCCTGGCCTCAATATAATTATGGTATATTTTAAAGTGTTCATTGCGGAATCGATACTTTTAACTGGGATCTATCCCATAATTTTCAAATTATCTCCATGAAGAATGGTACAATATTCATTAAAACATTATTTAGCACTTGCATGAATAAACTCCAATAGGAACCTTAGCTGTACCACATCCCAAAAGCTATCTTACAACCATACTATTAAAGGTTACTATATAAATCTAAGATGTTTTCATTATTTTGATAACTATCAGTTTATGGATAAATATAATTAAAATAATAAAATATTAATATACATAAAAGTAATATATATATATATATAATCTTAAAATATTGAAACAATGGAAATAAACTATAGTTCCTCACATAAAACTTTAAATGAAAAAATTGAATTAATTTCAAAAATAAAAAATGATTTTTTGATATTTCGGTGTTATATAAATATAAGACGACTAATTTTTTTTTCAAATCTTTGGGTTTTTAAAATTATTTCATTGTTTTTTTCAAAATCGCTTGTAAGCTGTAACTTTGGTTGGAAGACAAATAATAAAATTAATTAGAATTTATTTGTTTTTATAAGAAAATACAAAATAGAGAGTACAAGGTAGTCAAGTACTAAAAGTTCGATCAATTTAACTTATAAAGGCTCTATAAAATCGGAAGAGGGAATAAGGAATGACCATAAAATACTTTTAAATTTTTATTCGTAATAAAATATTTTAAATTAAAATATAAGAGATATATGAAAGAAAAAGAGTTATATCATAGCTAATCATTAGAGACAAAATTTCCAGTTCCTATCTACTCCTAACTACTCCTATAGCTAAACACAACCTGTCTATAAAATAATATGACAGTTAAGTAAAATCATCATACAAGCATCAATCTGGTGCGATTTAAGGACAAATTCAAATGTTTCTAAAAATTGAAAAGAAAACCAAAATTTTTATTTTATTATAAAGAAGAGAGCTTAAAGTAGGCATTGGAAGGGTCATGAAATGCTACTGAGAGAAATATTGTTTTGATGAAAATTAATTTAATTTAGATGGTAAGTATTTACTACTACTATGATTTACGAACGCAATTTCAAAATTTATTCAATTGGCATATAAGTGGTCGCTCTAATTTTGTAGAGAAATTTTGCATTTGCTGCGAAATATCACTGCCAGCATATTTCTGGAAATAATGGATACTTTTGGTTATTAATAATTGCTCTTCATCTTCTTTTTATAACATTTGATTCCCATTTAAAAGGTTCAAACTGGAAATTTCAACAAGACAGTGTGCTTTGGCATGTGTGTAATTCAACTAAAAAATTGATGTCAAAAAAGAATTATATTCTTAAGCTACTCGTGATGTTGTCCAAGCTTGATTTCTACGGAAATCTCAAATAGTTATTTGTCCTATCAAGTATAGTTAAAACATCTGTCAATACGTTTTATATACTAATTAAAGTAGTTATCAAGCATAAATATGGGGGAAGTTATTTGCTTGAAATTCTAATTACTTCCACGAAAAATAAAATACATGGGGATAGTCAGAAAAACAGTGAATCAATATTTTTAGTTTTGTAAAAAAATTCTTTTAACTAGTGGTCTCATAATTTTATAATAGATATTTGAATGGAAAAAATTTAAAATTTATAAAATATATATTTTAGAAATAATACCTCAATACTGATCTAAACTATAACATCATAGTTGCAACTTTAAACAAAAAATTTGAAAATTAATTACTATCAACGATATATTATAACACACACAAAGATTTCTCACCGACAGAAAACAATATTCATTCATAAAAAGCTAGAATCTACAGTATATTTACACACAACTATCACGATATTTGTAATACCTTTATTTAAAGAAATTGATACTATTGATATGAAGCAAAAAATATCATTACTGATTTTAACATTTTTCATCTAACACATGAAATCAATAAATTTGCTAATAATTTTTACTATTTAAAAATACAATGAATATACTAATACAACACGTAATTTAAAGAAATGGTTGATAACTAAAAAACGTTGAAACTTTCACAGAAGACTTGTGTCATGGAAGTATGAATATTGGCTCTCGAAAATTTTACAGTGCTTCTTGCTTTTTTTCAGGAGATTTTAAGAATGTTCCTCAATTGAATTTGAAAAATATTCTGCTTAGTTTCTGATCTTGACTGAGCACTTTTAAATATGTTAGCATTTATCAGCAAATCTTAATAAATTTGCTAATTCAGTACAACTATCAAAAATAATACCTATTGATGATCAAATTCATGCATATTCTTCATTCAATATAACTTTAAGAGCATTTTGGGTTTAAATTATAGATATTTATTTAGAGCCAATACCAGCTCACATTTTTAAATTATGCGATATTTTATGATATTCTTTTATTTCAGCTTTCATTAAATTATATCGATTTTAGAACAAGCACAGTTATAAATATAATACATTTGTTTTTGTGTTTACGTGTCTTAGAGTCTTACGTTTAAAGTTTACGTGTCTTAGTCCCGTTGTGTGCTATTTTTTGACACAACATGAGAATTTACTCATACCTCTATATATTTAGCATTTTCTTAAACTTGATAGATTTTTCACCGCTATTATTATCTTTTTGGCATTATGTGATCAAGATTTATCGTATTTCATATCATTATATTACTGAGATTGTATTTTAATTTTTACAGGCTTCCAAAAATTAAATAACACTTCTTTACTCATAACTTCAAAATAAATAAAAAAAAAAACAGGAAATTTAACAGAATTTGCATTAAGCAATTTATTTTTAATATGACATAAAATTAAAATTACAAAAGTAAAAACTAGATTTATAATAAAAATCACACTTATAGAAGATATATATCTCACTTCTCAGAAAAATCAGTAAATAATGAATTTGTGTGGAAAATTATTTTGAAAGCATTAAAAAATAGTTTATTCTGAAAAATCCAATTCAGTATGCTTATCACACACATTTGAAATTGATCATATTCATGGTTAATTTAATAGTTATTAGTAAAAGTACAATAATTAATAGTTTAATAGTTTACAATGATGTGTTATTCAAGTGAAGCAACTACGAAGGAAACATTTATCTGTTCCCATTTTAGAACTGTTGGATTAATATATGTTTTGTGAAAGATTCGTGATTCAATCATCATCAAAAAGCAGCTTATACCATGGCAATAAAAATGAAATTTAATGAAAAAATAAAATTTTATAATAGGAAATTAAAACACAAAGATCATGAAACAAAGTTGTTGCATTTAGTTTTTCTCATACACATCTCAAAATAAATAACTCGCAAGAATTTCTTTTTCACAATTAAACTAAACTGAATCTTATTATTTTTTCAAAATTTCTATAATTAATACCGAAAAAAGGCAGCAACACAATTTAATTGGTTAGAAGTACTCTTTTACAAAATCAAGAACTGCGTGTGTGGGAGAGAGAGAGAGAGAGTAAAACATTATATAAATATATTCTTCATCAATAGAATTATTTTATGATTCCATTTTCGTGGCATTTTCTCATTTTATAAAATTATGTATTAACTTAGTTAAAAGTTTAGCTGCGTTTTAATATAAGTAGTTATACTAAAAAATTTAATATTCCAATGAAATTAAAATAAATTCCTATTTAATTCTTTTATAACATTTATTTAAACGATTTTAAACAGGTTAAGGTATATAGAAATCTCTTTTCAAATTTCAAGTTCTTGTTACATAAAAATTCATGCTTTTTTCTTCGATTCGTTTCTTAAGCAATACACATAAAATAGACAAAAAATAAAGTAAATGAAAATTAATAAAGTTAACTTAAAAATAATCTACTAAACATAGAATTCTACAGGAGCTTTCATCCAACAATATAAAGTTTTGTAATGCTGTTGATTTTATGATATATTATGCTAATATTTATAATGCATAAAATTCTTCAAATTGACAAAAATAATTATGTGATATCTTTCACACATTACTAAATCTGTAATTTTAATTATTAAATACTTTAAGCAATATTTATAAATATATTAAACATGCCATAAGCTTTTATTTGCTTTACACTCTTGTCATAGTACTAATGAATATACAACTTAGAAATCGAACACTCACATTTTTTTCAAATTAAATGCATTTTTCCAATTTGGTTGCATTAAATTATTTCTTAATATATTATTTCTCTTCTAAAATATATTGATATAAATTTAATGCATTTTTTATAATTAATTTTTACTGGTATTCCTCACAAGAATAGAACAATGGATTTTATTGTTAAAAATAATTTAATTTTTATTTATCTGCTGAACGTTATTAATGAATTACATATGAAAATGTTTCTTATAAACGCAAATAATTCTTTCATGAGAACATATCGTAAATCAATCAGAATAAAATTTTTTTAAATCTAAAAATATAAGTGCTGCACTCACCTTAACAAAATGTTACCGACTTTTCAAAATATTTCGTTGACACAAATCTTTTCACAGAAAATTAATAATCAACAATCTTTAATTTCAAATGAGAAAGTAATATTTTTGTTTTATCTTTTTCAAGAAAAATAAAACATATTAAAAAATTACAAATAATTCAAATATTCTAATAAATGATAATTGTTAGCATTCAAAATATTGTTTCACAATTTGCTTCTGTTATAAAATCGTCTACAAAATATCTGATAACATTTTTAAATTTTTATTAACACGTTCATTTTCATATTACATTCAAACGATAAAAGAAACACAATATATTTAATTGCAATCAAACTGCGATAGAGGTCACTCTCTCTGTCACAAATAAACAAAAATTATATGAATGGAAGCAATACTTTATGATAAAAATAAAATTTAGAAATTTTATTTTCTTTAAAATTAAAATCATTTGAAATTTTAATTTTACGAGAAAGAATTGTCAAGATATTGAAATTGAACTAGAAATGATTTTTGAAATAATTAATGAGATTTGTGTATTAAGAGATTAAACATGTTTACATACATATGCATCATTCTTTTTTATTGAAAATTTGCATTTCACTAAAATTAAAATTTATTGAAATAACGTACAAAATCAAGATAGTTTTATAGAGCGAGAATGGTGATATCATTTTAGCCGCCTTTAGGCTTTCGTGAGAATTTAAATCTGTACATAAGAAGAAAATAGGAAATTTGTTCTTAACGTGCTTAACCGCATGGTTGGTGAAATTCAAAGATCGTCATAAGTTAAATGGAAGGAAAAACAAGTTTAAAAATAATTTCACTTTCATTATGTTTTACGTTACAAAATTAACTTTTAAAACATCATATACTTATGTAGATAAAATATTAGTTAAATAGATTAGAAAATTAGTTAGCGCTTTCAAATATCTTCTTTGATGTAAAAGTATTGCTTTATAAGAAATTTTTATAAAATTTTTTGTACTTCAAATTCAAGTATTTTTGACCTCAAATATTTTTGAGCTGTAGTTAACCTTTGAATAAAAAATGTCCTTCAAAGTTTAAAATTTAGCTTTTCAGTTTTAAATAATTTATACCTTAAATTGTAGCATATTCAGTTGTAATGTCTATTTGAATTCACAGATCTTCTAATTTTCTTCATGCCTAAGATCTTTATCTCGAAAAAAAGACTCAAAATAATTTTTTTTTTCAAAACCATTAACTAGATATAAAAAAATTCGTTACAGTTGAGATCCTGATTACGATTCTCATTGGTTTAAAATATCCATGACGTCATAACGTTTCAACCACGTCACATCATATTGAGACGGCGTTGTAAATCTGACTCGATGACCAATTTGCTGCCTGTCTTTAAATCACATTCTTCGAGCTGCAGCAAACAAGGCGAAGTTCACCATCGAATGTCTGAAAATATTGTCGAATTTCATTTTGTTAATAAAACAATTTTTTATTAAGGACCAAAGCATCGATTTGAGGGTTAATATGTGGTTTGGGAATCTATTTCTCGCCAAATGGGCGACAGACGCTGGCTATTTCATTCTAAATGCACTCTTTGTGGCAACCCTGTCTTTTTTGCGCTTCTCCGGAGCGGAGGCGCTTGTATGCTGTTTTCGCGCATGCTCATCAACAGCTCTTTTGTTTTAGTATTCCTATTGGTCGCTAATTATTTTGATTTTGAAATAACCGTAGAATTTAAAATTTAATGCACGACTTTTTATTACAGTTGGATTTGCCCTGGAGGTAGTACGTGAGTTATTTATTTGTTTCAGTGTATTTTTATTTATTAATTTTAAAAAACATGATAATTTTTCTCCACATTCTAGTGTATTTTTTGTTATACAATTCGTTTCGTCGACATAGAAACGACATTTTTGCGTAGTGTCTTTCGGAGTATTCAAATCCGCGAGACAACACGCAAAAACGCGCCAGTTGGCGACTTTTAGAATATGCGCCAAGCAGGGGACCCAAAGCACATTTTCACCAAAGATTCTCCATAAAACAATTTTAAATTTTTAAAAATTTCATTAATTAATAGAATTCTAAATTAATAATTAGGTTAGGTTAGCTTACGACAAAAAACTGTTTAGGAGCTTTATGCGCATAGGCTTATAACTCGCATTGAGTAAGATTGAGTTTTTATTCGAAATCTAAACCTTAAAATATTATCACAAATTTCTGACCCATTAATAATTGCAATATTTGTAAGCAATCTCTTTTGAATCTTAAGACTATTACCTTGCTTAGACCAACATTAAAAATTTTCTTTTAATTAATATTGCTGAAATAATAAAAAGCAGATTCGTAAAACATAAGCTCAAAAAATTCGTTAAATTTCATAAAAATTTTTTTTTAAATTTGTTTACTTTTTGATTAAGAGCTTTCGATACGTTGACTATAAAAGTATGAAGATATTAATTCATAATTGTAATAATATCCATTTTACTCTGTAGAATTTTTCGTTTATACATTAAATTTTTGTTTAATTTACTGAAATGTTATATTCATTACTTATACTAATATAATTTCATAGCATTGTCTGACAATGATCCTTAGTGTCATGGAACTTGTAAGATCTATGAATTTAAGTTTCTGTATACATGAATCAAACGGAAAGGTCAACATGTTAATTTGCATACTTCTCTCCGAACTGAAACATCACAACAAAGAAGGGATTTAAGTATTAGCAGTTTCAGCGCGCTTTATGCAATAAATGAGCCAATTACGATCGTCTTTAATAAATGTTATCGTTTTTACTAACGTTTCTGGGTATTATATATATACGATATTTTAATGTCGTTGTATAATGCCCATGTATTCAGATTTCCACTTTTCAGCACTGCAAGAAATGGAAGTGATGCCACCTTTATAATGGATGTACTATCCTAGCCCCGAAAGTAGTTTTTCGTAATTTAGAAGCCGGAACCAAGCAGAAGACCCCCAGACCTGACCCTGCCATCATCAGAGGTATCATTTCACACGGAGGACATTACAACCACGACGTATTTAACATGTCTCAGCCGTCATTAATGAACAAAATGGATTTTTGTTCTGGTCGGGATTCAAATACACTACCTTCCGATTACGAGAACGAACATACTAGCCAACCACAGGCCATCGTAGTCTCCAATATTTTCATGTATTCCTCATAAATCTGAGAAGGAACAAAAATAGAATATTGGATATAAAGATTGCTTCTGCAAGGTAGTGGATTTAATTTGTTAAAAATAAGTAAAATGCAATTACGGCTGTTTAGCACTGTAAGAAATGGAAATGATGCCACTTTTATAATGGATGTACTATCCTAGCCCCGAAAGTAGTTTTTCGTAATTTAGAAGCCGGAACCAAGCAGAAGACCCCCAGACCTGACCCTGCCATCATCAGAGGTATCATTTCACACGGAGGACATTACAACCACGACGTATTTAACATGTCTCATTTATGATTAATGAACACAAAGGATTTTTGATGGGGTTGGGATTCAAGAACACTACCTTCCGATTACGAGAACGAACACATTAGCCAAGCACAGGCCATCGTAGTCTCCAATATTTTCATGTTTTTCTCATAAATCTGAGAAGGAACAAAAATAGAATATTGGATATAAAGATTGCTTCTGCAAGGTAGTGGATTTAATTTGTTAAAAATAAGTAAAATGCAATTACGGCTGTTTAGCACTGTAAGAAATGGAAATGATGCCACTTTTATAATGGATGTACTATCCTAGCCCCGAAAGTAGTTTTTCGTAATTTAGACACCAGAACCAAGCAGAAGACCCCCAGATCTGACCTGCCATCATCAGAGGTATCATTTCACATGGAGGACATTGCAACCACGTCATATTTAACATGTCTCAGCCGTCATTAATGAACACAATGGATTTTTGTTCTGGTCGGAATTCAAATACACTAACTTCCGATTACGAGAACGAACATACTACACTCTAAAAAAAAGCACTGTAATTTTACAGCAAAATGTGCTGGCGTTTTGGGCGCCAGTACAATATGCTGTAAATTTTACAGCATATTCGTAAAACATTTACAGTTCTTTTTACTGTAATTTTTATAGCACTTTTCACTGTAATTTTACAGCCCTTTTTACTGTAATTTTACAGCACTTTTTATTGTTATTTTTAAAGCACATTTTACTATGCATTTTGCTGCATATATTCCACAAAACCTATTGCAATAGCTATTTACAGCTATCATCATGTTTTGTAAAGATAACAGTAGAGTATAAATCAATTTTGAAAACACAATAGCTAATTTCCTAAGTATGGGCCAACTATTATTAAGCAATTTTTTTTATATAATTTACAAAGTACAAAAACATAACTAATGTTATATTGCAGAAGATGTCAATTTTCAGAACATTTTGTGATCAATAGTTTTACTTTCAATACCTAAAGATATTGTTTAACTTTCTTACCTCACAATCGTAACTTTAACAGAGAGATGAATTTTTTTATTACATATTTTAAAAAAAAAATAAGAAATAACAGTTATACTGAATAAGATACAAAGCTTAGCATAAAATTGATTTTTGATATATCTTTGATATTACAGATTTAGGATAAAAAGAAACCTTACAAACATTCCATTTTACTAAAAATACCAAAGGGGAAGTAGTTAATGATATAGTATTTTAATTATATTGTAAAGACAATAAAAGTTTTGTTTTTGATATTGTTTAAAGTAATTGAATTTTTCTATTATAATATAAGCAAATAAAGATTCTGAGAAAAAAAGCAATATAGTTCACAATACACAAATAATTGTAAAGAATTTTTTTATTTACATTTTAATAATTATAGCCATTTAAAGTTGTATAATTTATTTAAAAGTGACAAAAACATGTGCTTCGATTCCATCCTTGACATATTTTTTAGATTTCGTTCCCTGTGAGGGATAAAATTTGAACAAGCATCTGAAAAAAAAAATAGACACATGAATAACTAATTTGAGAAAGTTCAAGAGCTGAATATTTCAGAAAAATTGTTTAATAGTTCAAAAAAATATTTAGAAATTTTTATTGTTTTATATAATTGATTGAATTTCCCTAAAATATACTTCTCTTAATAATTAACAAGTGGTTGTTACATTTATGCAATCACAATCATTTTGATGATAAAAGATATTTCAAGGGATTTTAGCAATTTCATGATAAGAATTTTTGGTAATGAAGGTCTCACTTCTTATGAAGATGATAAAATCTTTACTTCAATTAAATCGTTCTAACTGAAGTTTTCTATCTCGAAAAACTAATTTGTAATTGATTTAATTAAAAGAAAATATCGAATTTGTCTTATAAGGATTAATATATGTTATCGAAAATTATATCCTCTGAGAAGCAAATCATAACATTTCCAATTGTGAACTACAAAATTTTAGAAATAAAGTGCGAAATATGAACTTCATGACCACATTTTAAAGATAACATATAAAAACCGATTTTAAGTTAAAAAAATTAATTTTGTAGAGAATATGGAAACATTTCTTTTACATACATATATACACAATTTAAAAACATTTCCATCGAAAATAAACAGAAAAATTAAAATGCTATAATGTGTCAAAGTAACAATAATTTATGAAATGACATTTTATAAAACATTTGCCTAAAACTGAATTCCTTTAATTCGTAAAAAGTTACCTCAAAAGTGAAATCTAAGTTGTCTTAGAGTGAGATCAAAGTTGTGTTTTCCGCTAAGAAAACATTAATTTCAATAAAAAATTATCATGAAATAGTGCAAAATTAGGAAATATAAAAAAATTTGCTGTTCATTAAGTCTGCATATTTACGGCATTATCTACGTACCTAGAGATACATAAAGGAGAATACAATTGAAGTTGTATCAAAAAAGATATATTTAACTAAAACAATTTATTTATATTTTCTTAGAATTTTATGTATACATATGATTTATTTTAAATAGAATGTTAGCAGAGGAAACAGTATTTGATGAGGTCAATAAATGTAACGACAAATTTTTGCTTTTGAGTTAAAACACTTCAAACCTTATGAAATATATAAATAATACATACCACAAATTAATACACATGGTGTGCAAGTAATATGTACTGCATCCTGAGAAGATGCGGAAATCTAAAATCAATAAACAAATTCCTGATTAATTTATTTATGATTAACTTTTATATTTGTTTCTAAATTTCTTATTTATAATTTACTGAGCAGTAGTTTTTTTAAAATAAAATTTTGAATACTTTACTGCAGTACTTCTAAATATTTTTTCAAGTCTTCTCCAAAATCTGCAGATAGAAGAATAATACACGCTCCAATATCCTCTTTTCCATC
Source organism: Latrodectus hesperus (assembly GCA_037975125.1). NCBI lineage: Eukaryota > Metazoa > Arthropoda > Arachnida > Araneae > Theridiidae > Latrodectus > Latrodectus hesperus. Next base: position 71,650,859 of record CM075860.1, on the reverse strand, counting down.
CAATTCCTCAATGGTTGAAAATCGTATTTTACAACCTCCAGGAGGAGAAGTTTGTAAGAAATTAACAATTCTTTTAATTTTCTTAGCTGATGCAAACTTAAGTCTTTCATTTAAATCTACAGCAGTTAAACACTTAAAATGGTCCAAAATGCTTTGCTTTAAAAATAAGCTTTTTTTAATGTGGAAATATCACTAGGTATGTTAATATATTTTCTTTGAAATGGAGAAATCTCATATTAATTTTACAGCCTCTTCAATCATAACATCAAGAAACACACTGCATTTTGGCTTCTTGTCGGAAATCACAATAAAGGATAAATAGTAAACTTTTAAAATTACACGTGCTTACAAAAACTCTCTCACTCTCCCAATACCTATTCCATCTTTCAAATATAGCTGAAGTTGATAAGAAGAGGTTTTACTCTGAATAGTCTTACTACTAAAAGTTATTTGTGATTATTCTATTTTTAAAACTTCCTTTACAAATTAAACGCTTTCTTCATAAATTCTCATTTTCTCTAAACATAGGTATATTTAAAAATTTTTTTAAAAAGTGTGACTATATTGGAAGATAGTATTTAATGTGCACAGTAGTATTAGAAAAATCTTTTGCACACTTTGTTTTAAATGTGTTAAGCAAGAACAAATTACAAAGTTTTCACTCATGTATTTGTTTCTTAATTATAATTTTAAATTAGCTTTTCTTTTTATGAATTTCAGATTTCTTCACTAACATGTAAATAAATCATAAATAGCACTACAAATTTTGCGATTTTTTTAATAAAATAAAGTTAAATTTGCAGTAATAATGTAATTTTTTACAAAAAAAATTGTTGCTATAAATTTTGTTTTATAAATATCAAACTACCAACAAGATTTCTCAAACAGGTTTTTAATTAATGTTCTAACTAGTAATATAAATTTAAAAAATTAATCATGGTTATAAAATAATAAACTTTACATTTTCTAAATAAATGACCTTAATTCGAATAGTACTTCCTAATATGTATTTAAAAAAGAATATTTCTTATATATTTGTTATAAAATAATGATTTTAAAAAAATATTTAAAAATTTACATTTTTCATTGAAGTGCATTTTTACATTTCATGCAAATTCTAAACACAAGACCATTTAGTCTAATAAATATCATTATTTGTAATATTATTTTATTGAAAGAATTTACAAACATTTATGCCTAAAAAAATTATTATTTTAATGCATGTTACAAAATGGAATGGAATTAATGATCAAAATTAGAATGCAATTTAAATGTATTAAAAAATAAACATTTTTTTAATAAAATTCTAATCAAAAAATTATTAAAATATATAAAAATCATGTTACATTTAGTTAATATACAATAAATTATATCATTTTACAATGAAAGAAAAATCAGGAATTTTCAACAATGAAATAAAATAGAAATTCCGTTAATATATTTAATAATATATATCTAAAAAAATATAACAATTGATAATTCAATTTTAATTTCGAAAAAAATGTAGCTAAGCAATTTTTATAATAATTGAAGCACTTAAATACAATTCCATTTTCGTCAAAAATTTGATAATTAAAATACAAATCAATTATATTACCAAACTACTGTAAAATATTTAAAATATTAATAAAAAAATAAGTAAAAAAATATTGACACTGAATTAGTACTAGTGAATATGATCATTTGTAAATTCAGCTTACAATTTTTTGAAATGTTCCGTCAAATTTATAAGAATTTACATATATATCAAAGTTAGCTAACAACTTGCATAATAAACAATATGAAAAGTATACGTTACCTTATATTTGGTGGCTAAATTTCAAAAGAACTGTAACTAAAGGAACAATTATTCTCAAAATATCACTAACTTCACTAAGCGAAAACAAGGGCAAATAAATGGCGAAACTAATTTGATTCATTTGTCACAGAAACAGAAGGAACTTCTATCCCGTCAATTCATTGCGCATGCCCAATAGCAAACGATTTTCTGCGGCTGAATTTTACAGTAAAATTTACTGTAATCATTAGTGTTCCTATGATAGCTATTTAAATAACAGTGATTTTTACTGTATTTCTTCCGTTTTTTTTTTTACAGTGTAGCCAACCACAGGCCATCATAGTCTCCAATATTTTCATGTATTTCTCATAAATCTGAGAAGGAATAAAAATAGAATATTGGAAATAAAGATTGCTTCTGCAAGGTAGTGGATTTAATTTGTTAAAAATAAGTATAATGCAATTACTGCTGTTTAGCACTGTAAGAAACGGAAGTGATGCCACCTTTATAATGGATGTACTATCCTAGCCCCGAAAGTAGTTTTTCGTAATTTAGAAGCCGGAACCAAGCAGAAGACCCCCAGACCTGACCTGCCATCATCAGAGGTATCATTTCACACGGAAGACAATGCAACCACGACGTATTTAACATATCTCAGCCATCATTAATGAACACAATGGATTTTTGTTCTGGTCGGGATTCAAATACACTACCTACCGATTACGAGAACGAACATACTAGCCAACCACAGGCCATCGTAGTCTCCGATATTTTCATGTATTTCTCATAAATCTGAGAAGGAACAAAAATAGAATATTAAAAATAAAGATTGCTTCTGCAAGGTAGTGGATTTAATTTGTTAAAAATAAGTAAAATACAATTACTGCTGTTTAGCACTGTAAGAAATGGAAGTGATGCCACTTTTATAATGGATGTACTATCCTAGCCCCGAAAGTAGTTTTTCGTAATTTAGAAGCCGGAACCAAGCAGAAGACCTTCAGACCTGACCTGCCTTCATCAGAGGTATCGTTTCACACGGAGGACATTGCAACCACGACGTATTTAACATGTCTCATTTATGATTAATGAACACAAAGGATTTTTGATGGGGTTGGGATTCAAGAACACTACCTTCCGATTACGAGAACGAACACATTAGCCAAGCACAGGCCATCGTAGTCTCCAATATTTTCATGTATTTCTCATAAATCTGAGAAGGAACAAAAATAGAATATTGGAAATAAAAATTGCTTCTGCAAGGTAGTGGATTTAATTTGTTAAAAATAAGTAAAATGCAATTACTGCTGTTTAGCACTGTAAGAAATGGAAGTGATGCCACCTTTATAATGGATGTACTATCCTAGCCCCGAAAGTAGTTTTTCGTAATTTAGAAGCCGGAACCAAGCAGAAGACCCCCAGACCTGACCTGCCATCATCAGAGGTATCATTTCACACGGAGGACATTGCAACCACGACGTATTTAACATGTCTCAGCCGTCATTAATGAACACAATGGATTTTTGTTCTGGTCGGGATTCAAATACACTACCTACCGATTACGAGAACGAACATACTAGCCAACCACAGGCCATCGTAGTCTCCGATATTATTTCTCATATATATATATATATATATATATATATATATATATATATATATATATATATAAATCGGAGAAGGAACAAAAATAGAATATTGGAAATAAAGATAGCTTCTGCAAGGTAGTGGATTTAATTTGTTAAAAATAACTAAAATGCAATTACTGCTATTTAACTCATTTCAAAAGAAGCTAAAAAGAAATAAATAAAGGAAAATCTTATTCCAATTGAATAAAAAAAAACCACAATTTTACTTTTTAATCGCTTATGCTATTGACGTAAAAGATATTTTAGTATTCGGTACTTCTAGATTTGAAATGCTCAGAAAATATCAGTCGTTGTTTTCGAAATCCGCTTTCGAATTCGAATAAAAACGTCCGTTCGCTTTTTAAAAAAATGTTGCTGAAAAACATGACGCATTCGTTCTATAATAAAAACAGCCGTTATTTAATGGTATTGATGGCTATTTTTGTCACAATATCTTTGAAATCTGTCCAGAGCAGTTATAATTCCACTTTTATTTACTTTTAATGATGATATGTTAAGTCAAAGAAGAAATAAATGATCATAAATTCTATTCGATCACTGAAAGATGTGCATAAGATTTATTTCCGAGACATTTATGCGAGTTTTTTAACTTGGTTGTTAAATTACAATTAATAAATGTGACAAAAATGTCCCTAAAATTAAGATGTTTTGGTGCTATTTTTAAAAGAGGTTTCATTTCGTTGTCAAAGAATGGTATATCATCAGCTGATAAAATTTGTACCATAAGAAACCTCGTCATAACAATTACTCATAATTAGCACGTAATGTATATAAAAAATGTCTTACAAATGGCATGAGTATCTTTGAAAGAATGTTTTAAAAATGATTTCTCAAATTTGAAAGAAAATTACTCAGAAACGGTGATCGATGGATATGAGTATCTTACAAATGATATGGGTATATCTGAAAGAGTGTCTTAAAAATGATTTCCTACAAATTTGAAAGAAATAAACTCAGAAACGATGATCGATGGATATGAGTATCTTACAAATGATATGGGTGTCTTAAAAATGATTTCCCACAAATTTGAAAGAAATAAACTCAGAAACGGTGATCGATGGATATGAGTATCTTACAAATGATATGGGTATATCTGAAAGAGTGTCTTAAAAATGATTTCCTAAATTTGAATGAATTAACTCAGAACCGGTGATCGATGGATCTGTGACACGAATGGTATATGTATTGAGGAAGTCGAAAACAACTAATGCAGAAATTTTACAATTAGTTAAGAATATCATGAATAAATGGCATTATTAATGTATTCACATTATGAAGCCCTATATGAAACCGATATGAAACATCAGTATCTATATATATACCGATATAAAACATAAGATGACATGGTTTAATAGTAGTTATAACCATTACTTATGCCAACCGCCCAGTCTAATCGTCAGCGTGCTGGACTGCGGATAGAGAGGACCTGGATTTAAATCCCGGTTCAAGCATGGATGTACTCTCTCTCTCTCTCTCCTGTCTTTGTCCTTTCCTTGAATGAATGATTTGTGAATTGTTGCTTACAATATAAACGGGTACCTATGGCATGTGTCCACTGAGGAAGTCGGACTCCACATCAAATTACGGTTCAGTTGGAATAGTGGAGCAGCGCATCCCATATTACCAGCCTAGCTGGCACAAGACAACAACAACAACCCTTACTTACAAAGAATATGATCATTTCAATATTTATAAGATACATATTTCGGCTTCCACATTGTGATTTAGTATGAGAGTCATCAATAAATAGTCTAGCCAGATTTCTGAAATATTCAACCTGGACACTAAAATACTCCTTTCTAGCGTTGCGGGTATAAATATATAATAAAAATAAATGACAAGCATATAATTTAAATGTTTCTGATACCTTAATATTTATGAGCTACTTAATTTAGAAGAAACACTTCGAGCAATAAAAATTTGAACAATATTTACATGCATTACTTATAGTTAAACAGGAAGTTTTTTAGCAAGTCTTTTTTTTGTTTATAATCTTGTCGTAAAGATCTTCAAGCTAATCCATTACAAGCCAACCCAATTTTTCATCAACCTTTATCATCAGTCCATGCATTGTTCATCAAAGAAAATACTCTTTACTGGTGCTGATGCCTCAAATAAGCAGGAGGCATTTTCAAGAATATTTGATCAGATTGGAAGCTGCTATATGATTTTCCTTGAAATAGCAAAATAGCCTTAGATACTTTTCTTCACTTAGAATTACCATATCTTTGGTAGTCTCTTCTTACTTCCACTATTTTCACGCACACCACAATTTGACTGCTGATACTCCTTAGCAAACACGGCTTCGCTCATGACCACGATTGGCAAGACAAGGCAACACGATGACAATATAGCTTATTAGAAGATCATCACTTTTCTATTATTTTCTCTTTTCATGCAGTACAGAAATAAATGACAAATTATTCTAAATAATCTTTCACAGTTAATTATTTTGGCATTTTTCTCGTCACCTATAAAATCAAACTTAATTTTTACCGGGACATGAAGTAAGCAGGCTGGGGGATATACCGCGAGGCATGTGATTAAAATCTCGAAAATCCTTACATTATTTTACTATCACAACTAGATTGTATAAAGAAACAATAAATATTTACTTATTTTTATGACTGTAAGTTTGCATGTGCTATTTTAATTTAATTTCCTAAGAGGTAAAATAATTTAATCTTAAATTATGTTTTTCCTCCTAATTGCCATATATAACTTATATACTGAAAATTATATCAATATTTTTCAATGGTATGAGATTATGAAATCATTATCAATAATTTTTTTTTATTTTAATGTAATAACATATTTTTTACAGAAGCAAGTTTCTAACAAGTAATTGCCGTAATAAAAAATTCATAAGATTATTTATTTATTACGGGGAAAATGTTGGCAATTATAGTAATAAGTTAAACACTAAAAATTATTAAGGTAATTAAATTGCCATAAAAATTTCTAAATATTAACAAAGTGTTTTATTCCAAAAAGTATCAGAAAAATATTCACAAATTAACTAATCAATAACTAAAATTCCTATCTAAGTGTGTGATCTTAGAAGTTCAACTTATGAAGAAACTCATTAATTAGCAGTTACTTAAATAAAACAATCATACAACTCATTATGATCAGCGTTATTTGAATTAACAGAAATATAATCAACTGCAAGCTTTAAAACAACCAAATAATAAAAAAAAACTCTTAGTAAATAAGAATATAAAATAATTTTACTTTTTTTAAAAAGTAACGAGAGATTTTATTATATTATTTCGGATAAATGTGCTTTACATAAGCAAGAAATAGAATTAAATAAAAATTTTATAACCTTATTTAAATACTGGGAAATAAAATTTAGTAGTTTTTATAGTAAAACATCTGTATTTATAAAAAAATTTTAATTTTTAAATAATTTATAATTCTTGTTGGATAATATCAATTTGAAAATAATACCAAATTATTTACTAAATTTTTATTTTACAATAATATGGTGTATATTATTTCATTCTTATTCATTCTGAAGTTAAGAAAAGAATGAGTTTCTATAATTTACTTGAAATATTAAATTTTTGAAAATATAATTTATTTTGAATTTTGACTTTCACATTCTAACTTATATAATATATTCGTAACATTTTTCTTCAATTTATTATCTTATCTTATGATAGTCTTCTGAATTAATGCATCGGCAGAGTTAAAATGTTTTACCAATAATCTAATCATAATTGAATTTAAATTATACCAAGGATCAGATTTGCCACAATTTTACTAAAGAGTTCTTAGCCTGTTCATTTAAAAAAATTTTTTTAAGGATTCAACACAAAAGAATGTATTAAAATCTTTTTCTATCTCAATCTCCATTAAAAATAACAATGTTAAATTCACTTCACCTTCATAAATATATAGAGCGATTCCAATTATTCGAATTCTATTTATCCGAATCACTTACAGAATTTTAGGATAATTAATTAGACTGAAAATGAGACGAAAAAGAAAAAAAGGAAGACTCAAAAATGGAAACGTAAGATAAGGGGAAAAATTACAATGACAGAGAGTAAGATTTAATTTGTTAGTCACTCAAAGGTCATTTTTTGTACATGAGAGCTAATTAAACTCGGACCTACGGTTTACAGTAGATTTCGATTCATTACAAACATCCATGCCTAAGGTGGGATTCGAGCCCTCGAACTATTGAACCGAAGACTAGAGCCATAACCATATGGCTGCCAACTCGACAGGTGAAAGAGACTTACTTGAGGAATTCAGAAATATTCTTTTGAAAATTTTTTAATGTTCTGAAATCAGTGCTGAAGATGTAAGAGAATAGTTTATGAGTCTGACATTGATTTTCAAATAAAAAATCGTAGTGAAATTATTGAAAGCTTTGAGGAAGAAGATGACCTTGATATCCAAGTTAAACAGGACCATCAGCTACTGAATCATTTGCTAGTTTTGAATGTTTTGAAGAAGATGGATAATGCTTTGAAGAGGATGGAGCTTCATCAGCCAGATCACATGCTAATTCATACTGTCTACTTGATGCATGACTTGGCTGTTAGAAAACGGATGAAGGCAGTGAAACAGCTTACTTTGACCGATATGTTCAGCAAGCAATGACTTCCATACACTGCACTGTACATCTATTAATATACACACTTTTAAGTGCTTTGACTTATAAAAGTGTTGCCTTTTCATTAAATTATTTTCTTTAAAAGTATATTGGTTTTTTCTCCCGTTTCCAGCATACGATAATTAATTTAAAAGTACCTTTTTTCGAAAAAATCAAATTTTCCAAATTTCTAATTATTCGAATAGGGTCCGATTCCAACTGATTCGGATAAGTGGAGTTCTACTGTACATAAAAAGGAATTATTAACACTTATTTTTTTAATTTAAGCCCAAAAGTTCATATTTTTATATTAAAATCAAAATGAAAAATCTAAATATAAATAAAATCTGAAGATAACTTAAAATCTTGAAATTATATTTATACTTTTATTGTTAATCTTATAGTGCAAAGTTTGAAGAGTTAAATCTAGTTCATCACCATTAAATCATCCATTGTTGCATTTTACTTTTTTTAATTGATTTTATAGTAATATTTATAGAACAATTAATATATAGATGTAACAAATTTTACTTTTGAGCTTATTCAAACATGTTGTTATTTTAAATGATAACTATGGTAAATATTAAATATGTAGATTCATAGCTTTCTTCTACACAGGAGTGTTGTGATTGGTTCACGTCTTCAAAACGAAAGATTAATGGTTGAGCTTGGAACTATTGAATTTAACTTTGATGTCCTGATTTAGCCATTAAAATAGATCAATAAATTCACATCAGCTTATTACCGATAAACAGGATCAGTAAACAGCCATTTGAGCTTCTTTTTCCGATAAAAATAAACGTTTTTCTTGACAAAATTGCTCAGTTGTAAAGATTTGCTTAGATATGCAAACATGATTTCACAAAGCAACATATGAAAATTAGTAAGCGAGTAATAGTGTGAAAAACAGATTACCAAATCTTCTCATAAATTATTATAAAAACATTCTACACATTTATTCTCCTCAAGTTGCGCAAGCATCGATAGTTCGTTCCAGTTCAATCTGCAGATGACCAAGTGCGTTTTTGTAGCGTTCACTAGTGCAACCATGATGCGATACTTGAATAGAATCAATGCTGCAAACAAAGGTAGAATAGAAATACACAAATCTAGTCTTCTATGTACTTTTAAAGAAAAATAATCAAGTTTTTAGAAGATGTTTGAGGTTATTTGAATATTCCAGTTGATGTGCTTTCTTTCCTAATCGTTCTTTTGAAAAAGGCCATCAACTTCTTGACAGATTAATCAACACAGAACTATCATTGCAAGAAAATCTGACTTGAAACATTTATTAACAGCGATAATTTTCAGTAATTGACAGCAGTTGATTAATCTTTCTAACTTGTTCTAAGATGGTATTTATATTGTCGCGTAGATGAAGTGAATGTAATAAAGCCAATTGAAACGAAAGCGCTCAAGATCAAATGAAGATTTTATTATTATTAAATCTAATCCGTCGCTATTTATATACAGCTTCGGAACCTTCCAGACTTGGAAGGCCCGCAGAAAATTGGTAACTGAAATTTACATGAATTTGCATAATTAACTTAAATTAAGAAATTAACAGAAATAAATTTTAACGCAGCTTGCCTCGCTTGCTTTGGAACCCGCAACCTCTGGCTCGCGAGTCCGATGCTTTACCGACTGAGCTACGAAGTCCTTGATTGGGAGGAATAATTTTCGCTACATTTCCCCTCTCTTTAGGAGATAATAATTTTCGCTACAATATTAAAACAAAATATATATTTGTATTTTACAGAGCGATTATGATAGCATAGAAACATTTTCTCTTTAGTTTTTTCTCAAAAACACATTGGTGATTTTTATTTAATATGGGATTTATCTTTTATTTATACTATTTTTATATAAGGAATCAATTGATGGAGCTACTTGGACACAGATTGTGGATAATTTAATATATGATAAATATATATAGCTCATTTTTTTTTCTTTCTACTGTTATATATGATTCCATTTTACCTTAATTCATCTTTTGTAAGTTTTATTTTATTTATTTATAAGCAATTACTTCAAAATCAAATCAACAGCGTTATTATTTCAACATAAGTAAAATATTAGGTATAAAAAACTATAAATCTAAATTGTTCAATACAATTATGAGAAAAAAAGAGATTTTTTCACTGTTTAAAACAACGTATCTATTTTATTTAAATTAAAAAAAAAACAAGATGCTTTTCTAATTTTGACTTTACTCTTTAAAGCTATAAAATTTATTTAATATCATAAATTCTCATTTAAATTCTATAATTTACTTTATGTATCGCAAAAAATATATGAAAAAAATCCCACAGTCAAGAATTAAATTAGAAGTGGTTTGGTTTGTTTGTCGCTCAACGGTCATGTTTTGCACACGAGGGCTAATTAGACCGGGACTTACGGCTTAAAGTGGAATCCGAACCACTACAAACATCCATGCACAAGGTGGGATTCAAACCCACGAACCTTTGAACCGAAGGCAAGAGCGCTAACCATTCGGCTGCCAGCACGGCTAAATTAGAAGTGGATTTTGAATCATACGAAAACAAAATTTTAAAAAGTTAACATGAAAATTTCTCAAGAAATTATCAATAAAAAAATCGGTTAATAGCCAAATGTCAATTTATACACGTATAAATTTCAGTTAAAAATTATTAAATACTTTCGAACAAAATTCGATGAAATGTATATTTTACAAAATTTAATTTGTTTACTTGTCACCTAGATTTTATTTTATAACGGTTTCAATTTCGAACACTCATAGAGAATTTTATTTTTTAAGTTTCAAAATTTATTAAATTCTTGAAATATTAAGAGTAACTGTAAAGTAACTGCATTTATAAAGTAACAAAAAGGGGTCAGTGCCACAGTTTTTAATCTTAATTAATTGAGCTCGAAATTAAAAAAAATGATGTTTACATTAATCGAAATTGTTGTTCTTCCAGCAATATTTAGTAACTGTCTTCAAATATTTGCTTAAGATTTGTCATTATATATATATATATATATATATATATATATATATATATATATATATATATATATATATATATATATATATATATATATATATATTCTGTAATCTTAAAAGTTATTATTCGGTGAAATTAAAAGAAGTAAAAAAAAAGACGAAAATTAAAAAACTTTTATAAGAAAAAGGGTCTTTTTCATATTGAGGGTGGTTAAAATTTCTATGTCAGATGAGAACGAAACTTAAGAATTTCCTATAGAAAGGGTTAAATATTTACATACTGTAAGTAACTTTTGATATGAGAAACCAGTTTTTCCTTTTGAAATTTCTAATAGAAATGCATTACCTTTCTGAGAATTTATTATTTTAAAACATGTAAAAGTAAACTAAATAATCAAAAGATTAAAACAAGCAATTGTATGCATATATTGCCTAATGTGATTTTATTACTACCGAAATTCAAAACCTCCAATTAATTTTTGTTTTTATGGAGACTCAACTTGAGTAAAAATTATTTGGATTCTCAAGATTTTATTGTTTCAAAATATTTTCTCTTCTTTAACTTTAATTTCAAAAAAATTTCAAATTTTTTTGGAAATCATTCAAAATTTAATATTCTTAGCAACTGTGCCAATCCTGATTCTCTAAATTGATCCTTCAAAATTAGTTTAAGATACTTATCAATAAACAGAATTATTAATTATTATTTGATTCACTCACTTTGATGATTGCTTTATATCTCAGCGGAATTCAATTCCTCTGAGAAAGTATGGTTTGCCAAATGCTATAAATAAATGTATAAACAATCTTAAAAATAAAGTTTTTATCCGAAATAATGCTACTTAAGACAATTTAATAATGTAAAAATATAAGAGTGTCACAGTATAAGCAAAATAATGGTGCTTAAAGAGTCGTATATTACTTACGATTAGGTAGAAACTATTATAGAAAAACCCTAAATTTAGCTTAAATTATTGATGCTTTCTATTTTCAGCTGAACAACTTCCGTTAAAGATCATTTTTCAATGGATTTGTTTTAAAAATGCATGTGTTATGTACACTAATCAGGGAAAATTAAGAGGTATGTAATATGTTCCAAACCTAAGCACTTTGTAAGAATAAAAATAAACTGACAAATATGAAAAGAATCAAGGTAAGAAAGTTAAACTGAATAATTCTAAAACTTTTTTACTGATCATATTTATGAAAATTAAAAAAATACAATTTTACAAATGGCGATCAACGTGGGGTGTAGGGACGTAAGAAAATGGAAGTTAGAATAATACAAAATAAAACATTTATTACGACATTACACATGATTAAAACATCTACAATAGAAAATACTTAATAATTATAAAACAAGGTTATATATAAGGTTATAGAAGGTACATTACAAATAATAAACACAGTTATAAATGAACTGGATGGTTCCCCTTCCATTTCTCGCATCTCTCTTCTATATCTATTTCTTATTGGATATTGTAAGTTCACTCTATTGGACAGTAGCGCCATCTTTTGTCAGTAGAGTTAATATAGATCTGTTACATGTTACCATTTATTCATATAAATCGATTTTATGCTAATTTAAGCAATTGTTTCATAATTTCGTATTTCATTCTTGCCGATTATATATTCTTATTAAAATTTAAAATATACCTATATTTAATATTTATTATTTTAGCTGCATTGTTAATTATAGGTTTAATTAATTCATGCATATCTTTATATTACATTAACAAATATATGAATAAATAATGAATCTGCAGTTAATTATTATTATTAATTATTACTATCAATTATTTCATTTAAAATTTTGAAGTGCTCATACGTTTTTATGTAAATTTTGCTAATAAAAATTAATCTTATACTAGCTGAAATTTTATATGATGACATATTTATGTTTAACTATACAATACTGCTTCCCGTAATATTTCAAATAACCGTTTTTTGGAGAATTCCCACAACGAGAAAACTAAAGCAAAAACTTCAAAAAGCTTTTATTTATGCTTGTTTTCCCCCATACTTTCGAAGTTTCATTTCGTAGAAATAAATTTGTTTCAAAAGAGATTATTTATAAATTATTTCAGAATAAAATAAAATTTGCCCCTTTTACTTACCTTCCTTTCTACAACCGACAAAAGTTCCTGAAATTATTCTTGATATCAGTTCCAAGGTTTAGAACTATTATTAAGAATATTTTCAAATTCCATTTGTTATTACTAAAAGGTTCTTACTCATGTTTTTTTTTTTTTTTTTTTAACTAAAATGTTTTTACGATTGTTAATTTGAATATTAAATATCACAATTTATAAAGACATAATTATTATTGATTCAAAAAACATTCTAGGTACAGAAAACAAATCAACCAATCCAATCTAAATTTTTACGAATTAGTGGCTTTAGGATTATATTATGGTTATAAACACCATTTTGAATGATCATTAATAACTAAGCAGGTATTGTTTGTTGAAATTTGTGAATGCATCTCGAATGTATTTTTGAAGAGGGAGAGCTAAAAATATAATTGGTGTTCAAAGAAAATTGTGAAAACAATGTTTATTATTTTCAATAAAAAGAATGTTAAGTCACTCTCGATGATGTGAATGCCATTACAAGATACCGTCTAAGAGACAACACCATTAAAAAAGACTCAGATTTATGAAATTGACGCAAAACCCTCACTAAAACTATCATTCGCCTTAGAACCGGTCATTATCGTAGTATGAAGAACCAGAGAGATGGCAATATAAACTACCGTCAGGTTTTATGACAAAAAAAGAAAAAAACAAGCAATGTTATTTAATATGATAATTTAAAAGTTTCATGAGCAAAAATTTCACTGTTTCACGATTCTAAAAATAGTATAACTGGGAAATTTACGTGGACTTCTCTCATAACGCTTAATTGATTTATAATGAAAGTGATTCATTTGATAACATAGTACGCTTTATCGAGAACTTTTCTTATTTGTTTTAATTTCCTAGAATGTTTTGCAAATGATTTATGAAAAGCGAAAAATTATAAATTACTTAGATAGTCATGCGACTTCCAGGGTTCTTTGCAAATAAGAAATTGTATGAATAATAATAAAGTTTGAATTTTTTTAAAAAAAAAAAATTACTCAAGCATTGTAAGAAATATTTTCATTCAATAAAAAAGAGTACATTTTTATAAAAATAAAGTGGATAAATGTCTTTGAAAGAAACCATTATTTTCTATTTAAATGATAAATCAAAAAAAGCACAGTAAGATTATCGTTGGTAAATATTCAAAAATTCCTTTGAAATGTTTTCATAAATTTCTAAGAATTACTTACTGTAAATAGCGTATTGATGCTAATAAATTGTAGGTTTTCCAGGGAAAGAGTATATATATATATATATATATATATATATATATATATATATATATATATATATATATATATATATATATATATATATATATATATATATGTTACAAATTTGTAAATAATGATTATATTTGTCTTAAAATATCTCAGACAGATCAGAAATTCTCACATTTTGGGCAAAAATTGCGGTATTTAGACGTGTTGTAGTTTAAAAGCGGATTTCCTAATGATTTGGCGACTTGGCGACAGTTGGCGAGATTCTTGGCGACTTGGCGACGGTTGGCGAGATTTTTGGCGACTTGGCGAGAAATCGATACTTCTGGAAACATCCATCACCTAAGCTCTAGGACCAATATTTTTCGAGATAGCCTAGAAGCTTCCAGAACCTTGGCGAAATTGGTAGATTTCTCCGCCAAGTCAGGTATAAATACCGCAGCTCGACATGGAAGAGTAGAGTTTTGTGTAGACAGTCAGTTAGTGAAGACGATTAGTTGTGACTGCTAGTTGTTCTCTGTCTGAGGTATTTGAGACCTGTGATTAGAAGCTGTTTCTTATTGTATCCGACGAATTGTAGCTGTATAATTGTGATTGTTACAGCGGGAATTTCGTTTATCTAGTGAGATTTTTACGAATAAAAGTCTTGTGTTCATTAAGTGGTTGCTTTATTCAACTCTCAATCGACACGAACCCGTGGAGCTCGGTACAACTGGTGTCAGAAGTGGGGTTGAAGAGTTGATGCAGCGTGTCACAAGAAAAATGGATATGGATTTAATGAAAAGTCTTCTCGAAAATTAGCGGAGCAGATGGCTGAGATGAAAACTGGACAAGAAGAGATGAAAGCTGGACAAGAAGAGATTAAAACCGAGATGATGAAAGAGATAAAATCTGGACAGGAGGAGATGAAAGCTGGACAAGAAGAGATGAAAGCTAGACAAGAAGAGATGAAAGCTAGACAAGAAGAGATGAAAGCTGGACAAGAAGAGATTAAAGCCGAGATGATGAAAGAGATAAAATCTGGAAAGGAAGAGATGAAAGCTGGACAGGAGGAGCTTAAAAAGGAACTTAAGAAGGACATTGTAAGTGTTAAAGAAGAATTCTCCAACATCATTCAGGAGAAGATGAATGCAATGGAAGATAAGGTAACTTCAGTTGAAACTAAAGTTCTGGAGATAGAAGAAAACGTTGAAGAAGCATTAGACAATATGAATAAGAAGATTGAAAGCTTGGAGAAGCAAATATCAAGCAAACATGAGGAACCCAACGTGACATTTGTGCCTTCCCTAGCCAATATTAAACTCTCAACATTTGATGGGAAATCATCCTGGCAAGTATACAAGACCCAGTTTATGATGGTAGCGGAAGCTAATGGATGGAATCCCCGAGCCCAAGCTTTTCACCTGGCGGCTTCTTTAAGAGGAGACGCGGCTGACATCCTCGAGACGCTTCCGGAGGAGCAGAGGCACGATTTCCAAGCCCTATCGAGTGCGCTTGAGCTGCGGTTTGGAGATAAGTGCACTAAAGAATATAGCAGACTACAGTTAAAGTCCCGCTATCAAAAAGCGGGTGAAAGTCTTCAAGAATTGGCTGCCGATATTCAGCGACTTTCCAATCTAGCATTTTCGGACTGCCCAGCTGAGACACGTCAAGATCTGGCTCTCCATCACTTCATCGATAGTGTGAGGGATCCGGAGATACAGAAAACACTTAGACTCGCCGATGTCAAAGATATTGGATCTGCCCTAGTCTACGCACATAAGATAGAGGCTGCCCAGCAGGCCGCGCGTAAAGACCGGCACTCAATCAGAGCCGTCTCTACTACTGATACGGACTATGATCTCAGAAAGCAAATCGAAGATCTGCGGCGAAAATTCCGTAACTTAGAACTGAGTAAAGGTGGCAGAAACAAGAAAATTCAGTGTTGGACTTGCGGTGCAGTCGGACACGTTCAGAGAGACTGCCCGAAACGAAAAGATGGTGGAAATGATCTTCCACCACAGCAGGGAAACTAATATGTGGCCATCTCGCGGGGCGGAGATGTCCAGAGAGTCAGAAGCCCCATTTCAAATTGTTTCAAATTTCTTCCGTAAGTGGCGGTGACAATGGACTTTTCGTTATGGGACATGTCAACGAAGTTCCCTGTAGAATGATAATCGACACTGGAGCCAACGTAACTATCATTAGGACAGATTTGGCCCGCAAACTTAGTGAGAAACTCATCTGGACGCCGCCCTGCATTACCCTCCAAACTGTGACAGGTGACAAGATTAAAGTGCATGGAAAAGTAAATCTAAACATTGCATTTGGTAATGCTGTGTACCATCATATGGCATATGTCGCTGATATAAATGACGAATTTATTCTCGGATTGGACTTTCTCAAAGAAAACCATTTCAAGTTAGATTTTAAAAATAATGAACTACACTCATGTTCTGAAGACATAGCGATTTTTAAGACGAAATATTCAGATATTAAAACAGTCCATCATATAACTGCAAAGAGTGAAACAACATTACCACCAAGAACTGAGACAATAGTTTGCGGAGCTCTTTCAGAAGATAATAATTTTCATTATGGATTGACTGAATATCCAGATTCCGACAATAGCGTTAAAGAAGTACTAGTGGCTTCTTCACTCGTCGACCTTTCACGAAATGTAATCCCAGTAAGAGTTGCTAATCTAAGTAATAAGGTAAAACTTATAAAAGAAGGAGAAGTGCTAGCGACTTGCACTCCAGTGACCTGTATTAACCGAAATTGTCAAGTCACACTATCTGAGCCTCCTGACACTCTAATTAATGAACTCCTACAGAGAGCAGAGTTAGATGATAAGCAGAGGAATGCTGCAAGAAATTTATTATTAGAATTCGGAGATCTCTTTTCCAAGAAATCAGATGATGTTGGGCGAACCAAATTGACGCAGCACCGAATCAATACAGGAAATCATCCACCCATTAAACAACATCCTAGAAGATTGCCATTCGCTAAGCAGGAAGAGGTGGACAATCTTCTGAGGGAAATGCAGCAGAATGACATTATTGAGCCATCAGAGAGTTCTTGGGCTTCGCCTATTGTTTTAGTTCGGAAGAAAGATGGTTCTACCCGATTCTGCGTTGACTATCGTCGGTTAAACAACATCACTAAAAAAGATAGTTACCCTCTTCCTAGGATTGACGATACACTTGATGCTTTATCCGGAAAACAATGGTTTTCGACTTTGGATCTCAAGAGTGGTTATTGGCAAGTAGAGATACATCCTGAGGATCGAGAAAAGACTGCATTCACCACAGGACAAGGACTTTGGCAGTTCAAGGTTATGCCATTCGGGCTTTGCAATGCACCTGCAACGTTTGAGCGCCTGATGGAGACAGTATTACGAGGACTTTCCTACGAAGCTTGTTTGGTATATTTGGACGATATCATTATTGTTGGGCGCACATTCGAAGACCATTTAAGAAACATCCGAAAGGTGCTGGAAAAATTAAAAATGGCCAACCTGAAGCTGAATCCTTGCAAATGTAATTTATTCCGACGTGAAGTAAGCTATCTGGGACACATTATCTCTGCTGAAGGTGTTAGAACAGATCCTGAAAAGATCTCCGCAGTTAAGGACTGGAGTCGTCCAAAAGATGTCCACCAATTAAGAAGTTTTCTTGGACTATGCACATATTACAGGAAATTTGTTAAGGGTTTTTCAAGTATTGCCAGACCTCTTCACAAGTTGACAGAAGTTAAACAGAGATTTCTATGGACAGATGAATGTGAGAAAGCTTTTAAACAACTGAAGGAGGCGTTGACATCTTCGCCCGTTCTTGCATATCCCCAGCCCGGAAAAATATTCATTTTAGATACGGATGCCAGCAATGAAAATATCGGAGCTGTTTTGTCGCAGGAAATTGATGATAAAGAATATGTCATTGCTTATTGGAGTAAATGTCTATCGAAACCAGAGCGGAATTATTGTACAACCAGAAAGGAATTGCTGGCAATCGTCAAAGCCATAGAACATTTCCACCATTATCTCTATGGAAGAAAGTTCTTGCTCCGGACAGATCACGCATCCTTAACCTGGCTTTTAAATTTTAAAAATCCAGAAGGGCAGGTAGCCAGATGGATTCAACGACTCCAGGAGTTTGACTTTGAAATACGTCATCGCAAAGGAACTCTTCATGGAAATGCTGATGCACTATCAAGGAAACCGTGTAATGAAAGCTGCCGATATTGTTCTAGAATAGAGAAGAACTATCAGTTAGTAAATCCTGCGGTACGCCAAGTTAATGTTTCAACTCCATCAAAACCCGACCCATGGAGTGATAAAGAACTTAGAGAAGCCCAAAAAGAAGACCCAGATATAAATCCAATTTTAGAATTAAAAGAATCTTCCAGTATGAAACCAAGTTGGCAGGATATCTCCACCTACAGTCCTGCTACTAAACAATATTGGGCTCTTTGGGACTCACTCCATATAAGAAATGGTGTCTTATACAGGAAATGGGAGTCCGATGATGGACGTAATTTCAAATGGCAGCTTGTTCTTCCAAAATCAAGAATTTCAGATGTTTTGAAAGAATTGCACAGTAGCTCAACTGGAGGCCACTTCGGAGTAATGAAAACTCTACAGAAAGTTCGAGAACGCTTCTATTGGAGCAAAACGAGACAAGATGTAGAGAAATGGTGCCAATCTTGTGATGACTGTGCGGCACGTAAGGGACCAAAGAAACGTAGCAGAGGAAGGTTGCAGCGGTACAACGTAGGAGCACCTTTTGAGCGAATAGCATTAGACATTTTGGGTCCTTTACCACGATCTTCAAATGGCAACAAATACATACTAGTTGTCATGGACTACTTTACTAAGTGGCCTGAAGCGTTTGCAATCCCCGATCAAGAGGCGACTACAGTAGCCGAGGTTCTAGTGCAGCAATGGGTTTCCAGATTCGGCACACCCTTACAAATTCATTCTGATCAAGGGACAAACTTCACCTCTGTTGTGTTTAAAGGAATGTGTCAAATTCTCGGAATAGACAAGACGCAGACCACGCCACTACACCCACAATCGGATGGCATGGTAGAGAGGTTTAACAGAACCATCTTGAATAACCTCTCCCTTATGGTTTCCAGAAATCAGCAAGATTGGGATTTGAAGCTACCGCTGTTTCTGCTTGCATATCGTAGTGCTGTCCATGAGACTACCGGATATACTCCTTCACAGATGCTCTTTGGTCGCGAACTTCGTCTCCCTTGTGATCTTCAGTTTGGTCGTCCACCGGATACATCTTCATCGCCAGAGGAATACCTTCGAGACCTTCAGGCACGTCTTGAAGATGTCCATAACTTCGCTCGAGACCGAATCAACCTGACGACCGAAAGAATGAAGACAAGGTATGACACAAGAGCGACGGGACATGAATTCCAAGAAGGTGACAAAGTTTGGTTGTGGAACCCGATTCGACGTAAAGGACTTTCTCCAAAGTTGCAAGCCAACTGGGAAGGTCCCTACACAGTCCTAAAAAGACTGAACGACGTCGTGGTTCGTATAAGAAAATCATCTGCTTCAAAACCAAAGGTAGTACATTATGATAGATTAGCTCCTTATCGTAATGTAGAGTAAAAATCAGTAGACCATGGTCTGTTTGTAAATAGTATAGATAATTTTAATCTTTTCTATTTTCTTGTATTTTTAGTGTATGTAATGTGCTCTGTATCCTCTTGAAATGTAAATTCTTTTATATTAAATTTAGCCTCCTATCAGGGGATTGTACTGCCCGGGACGTGCAGTCCTTGAGAGGGGGGCAATGTTACAAATTTGTAAATAATGATTATATTTGTCTTAAAATATCTCAGACAGATCAGAAATTCTCACATTTTGGGCAAAAATTGCGGTATTTAGACGTGTTGTAGTTTAAAAGCGGATTTCCTAATGATTTGGCGACTTGGCGACAGTTGGCGAGATTCTTGGCGACTTGGCGACGGTTGGCGAGATTTTTGGCGACTTGGCGAGAAATCGATACTTCTGGAAACATCCATCACCTAAGCTCTAGGACCAATATTTTTCGAGATAGCCTAGAAGCTTCCAGAACCTTGGCGAAATTGGTAGATTTCTCCGCCAAGTCAGGTATAAATACCGCAGCTCGACATGGAAGAGTAGAGTTTTGTGTAGACAGTCAGTTAGTGAAGACGATTAGTTGTGACTGCTAGTTGTTCTCTGTCTGAGGTATTTGAGACCTGTGATTAGAAGCTGTTTCTTATTGTATCCGACGAATTGTAGCTGTATAATTGTGATTGTTACAGCGGGAATTTCGTTTATCTAGTGAGATTTTTACGAATAAAAGTCTTGTGTTCATTAAGTGGTTGCTTTATTCAACTCTCAATCGACACGAACCCGTGGAGCTCGGTACAATATATATATATATATACTCTTTTTGTGAAATTATATAGAGGTCTAAAAATGCGACGAAAATTGTTGGCAATATGTGTATCAAACAATATATGTGTGAGAAAATTGCCGAATAAATGAAACAATGATATAAAAAGCTAAGAAACTTGATTATGAGAACAAGGAAATTTTAAACTATCTGTAGTTACAACAGATGGTCAGTAATAGAGACAGAATTTTAAAAAAAATGTTTTTAGTTTTATTGTGAAATAATATTTGTACATTTTACATTAAAGTAAATAATTATATGGTATCAAAGCAGTTTTTTTAAGTTGTTTTTTTTTTTATTATACTAATCTTTTAGCAGGATTTCTCTAATGCTGCCAATCTGCTAGACGATTACAATTAAACATAAATGCAAAAAATAAGTGCCAATTAAATTGCAAAATTTTTGCAATAAATCGTCATAAAATGTTTGAAAATAAAATGTTCACACATAAGCAGCATAAAATCTGGCATTTCGCACTATTCTCACTTAAGGTCAAATGCACTTTTTAAACGATATTAAATTCAATTAAATAGATACACCAAGAAATGTATACAACAAGATATTTATCTGACAAATATATCATACTGAAAATAAATTCAAGTTTCATGAAATTTGAAATTCTTGATTTTAAAAAATTAATGCGCAAAACAACTATATCTGTACGAAATAAAGCACCTTATTGCATACGCAATGAGTCAAAGGAGATTGGATAGCATATACAAATTCAGCTGGCCATGATCATGCAACCACAATTCATCAATCTAATGGTTGGTGTATGGTAACGACCTATTCCTTGGCAAATATTAAACAGAACTTTTCTATTCCTGAGAAATATGGAGAAGGTTTTGGCCCGGGCAATAGACATTTTCTCTATCAATAATGATCTGTATAATACAGTGAATGAGCGATCATGATTTATTTGGTACTGTTAATAGATAAAATACTAGCCAATAATTATTTCCATAAACAACAAAACAGAAAATAGACATCAAAATTAATCTAACCTTGCATAGGGAATTGAGTTTCGTCCGGAAGTGCTGGGTTCGATTCTCAATGCCTCCAAAGACCTACTGAGTACATGCGATATACGTGCTCGTTAAATCTGTGGAATCGAAAGTCTTGTGGTTGGTCGTTGTGCAATTACTATGGGTTTATTGGTCTAGGGAAAATCTCCCACCCATCAACATTGAGGGAGGGGATTTGGTAGTGCCATCTATCGGAGGAGTTTAGAGCAAAGCCGTCCTTTCACCTTCATGGTCTTCTGGTTAAACAATAGACGCACCCTACTGACTTAAATTTATGTAATAATAATAAAATAAGAAATAGTAATAACATTAACAACATATTGTCATAAGTAACAACAACATTTGAAAACTTAAACATAGCGCAACTATATTAAATAAACAAGTGAATTATAAGTAAGGAATAGCGACTGAAACCTTGAAGGAAAATATTTGTAAATATCTTCACATCTCTCAATGTCGACCAACTAGTTATGAATAGTGATGACGTTGATAACAAAAGAAACAAATATTAAATATTTGTAATAAAGAGAAAATGCAAGCAAGAGAGAAATATCCCATATAGATAAATAAGGATACTCTTGCAACTTAATTAAGGAATATATAAAGAAAGATTGAAGAGTGCGCTTAAACAGTAGATTATTTTAGTAAAATAACTGGTTTGATATTTTCAATATTTATATATAAGAAAAATAATATATAATACATGAAAATAATGTTAGATAAATGATTAAATAAAAATTTACATAAAAAAAATTGAGGAATCAGCACTGGATATTAGAATAAAGAAAAATATTGCCAATAATGACAGGAAAATAATCAGAATAATTTGCTAATTAAAATAACGAAACAAGAAGAAATGTAAAAAGGATACCTAAACAAGATATAATAATCTGAGAAAATAAAAATTGTGGAATCGAGGTAAAAATACTTACAAACAAAAATTCTACGTTTATATTTTACATTTTACTTATCTAAAAGTAAACTAAATTAATTACAAAAGTGCAACACATACACTAGTATGCAAAATTTAAGCACATTTTTTCTTAAGCGATGACGAAAGTAAGTAACGCTGAACTGAATATAATGCATATAATATGGAATCAAACAAAAAAGACTTAATTGAACTTAAAAGGCATCGTTATACATCAGTGTCCTAGACAAACAACGACAAGCAGATACTCCTTAGTATAGTATATGCAAGTTGCTTTGCACCATATCTTAATACTCTAAACCAAATTGTCCAATAGTTCTTTCATAATCAACACCTGTTTCAGCTATTGGGTGTTCACCGAAGGATGTAATCGTGTCACAAGAGGTTTCCACAAAGCATCCCTCCCATGTTCTATGGGATTTAAATCAGGAGAGTACGCTGGCCAAGTAACTCGAGTGATATCCTCCCTTCCCAGTAGATGGTAAAAAGCAAGAGTTCGGTGAGACCACGTGCATTGTAATGTATATAAACAAAGATTGCCCAAAGGCATCTTAGATCAAGACGCAAATAGGGAGAAAAACCTTCTTACAATAGCTATCTCCGGTTACAGAATCTTTGTCGAAAACGTGGGAGAAGTCTGACCGTTCAACACAATGTTTCACTTGACAACAACTCCAGGATCACCGTTATAGTACCTTTCTGTGATGTTACTAGGAAGAAATTTCGTTTTGAACAATCTCCAAATCAACTGGCTTTGAGAATTGCTTGACACTGAAACGACTCTCATTCGTAAAAAGGACACTACTCCATTGATGTGCCCAGTTTTCGGGCTCCTTGCACCACTCTAAAAGGTGGTTTAAACATACAGCATTCAGAAAGGGAGGGGGTAATTGGCCACTTTTTTGAAGACGTCTAGGCACAGTAAACTGTTATCATTTGTCACACAACTGCTGCTGCAATAAAATCTGCTGACTGGTTTCTGGCTCTCTCCTCCTAAATGACGATATATCGGTCAATCACTGCAACCACCACCAACTTTTCAAACTCTTCAGTTATATTGGTTAAATTTAGCCTCTTTCTCAGCTTTCCAATTATTTTCCATGTGTGATGTCATTCTGGTGATGTTTTTGTAGCTATATTTCACGAATGAACGAACTCTTTTGGCTCTTCCAGAAAATGTCTTCGATTCCTTCCCCGTCCTTTCTTTTATTTTAGTCTTGAGCTGTGAGCACCGACTACATGGGTTTTCGTACGCTAACGTCGTCTGTGGTATTTTGTTCCTGCTATTTGCATACGTATGAACTTTCTACTAAATTGTGTGTTGTTTGAACTAATCGCAAGAACCTCTTTTTCTGCAATTTCTTGGCTAGTTACTAAAAACTTACATTGTTGGTTAAATTTTGCACTCAAATCTATATCATTTACATTGCAAAAGCGTGATACATGTTTAATGAGCTCGTAATTAAATCCTTTAACATTTAGACTCAAAATAAATATTAAAGTAGATATATACTTTTTTACTATACATAAGAGATAAGTATTTTTAACAGCTCATTTTTACTGTTTTTATAACAATAAAAAGTGAAGTATTTTCTTCGGATAACGACAGTGTGATTTTAAAATTAGGTTTGATGATGCTTATTCTTTTGACACCTCGTAAAATATTTTAATGTCCAACATGTAATTGCCTACTAGAGGATTTTTAATAGATGCCACAAGGGAGGAAACCTGGAAAAATCCCCATCCCGATCGATGTGCATGCAAAAGGCACATCGTTCGGGTTCATCTTCCATCTCTCGCAGTTCAACAGAAGCTGGAATCGAAATCAAGACCTTTCTCTCTGAAGTGCAGTGTCCTACGTGTAGGTCAAGGTGAGCTTATGTGGTTTTATATGAAAAAAGTAATCAATTTTACAAAATGAAAAGCCATGAAAATCAAGCAATGATCACAGAAAAAAATTTTTCCTTCTTTGACCAACATTATTTTCAATACATTGCATAAGATTATATATCAATTTATTAGCCAAAGTAATTTTCTTTTTAACACAACCTTATCATTTAATAATTACATCCAACTCCTAGATTGCAAAATAAAAATATATAAATAGCTGATGTGATATTAATTTATACATATAACGAAGGGAATGCAAATTATTCGGAAAACATAGCTCTAAAGAGCTATGTTTCCCGAATAATAATAACTACACAGTAAAATAAAACACTAATAATAACTACACAATAAAATAAAAAAGAAAGGTTTTAATATCAGGCGAAAATTTTTAATTTAAAACTATACACTTTTCATTTTAGTGAAACAAATCTACGTGACAATCACTAAAAATTTCAAGAATATAACTTAATTTTGAAGACAAAATTTAAAACTTGAGCTTTTACTATCCAACATATATTAAAAATTAACTTAAACACTTTAAACTGGAAGATATTTTAATAACAAGACCAAATTTTACAGTACTATTTTATTAACCATTTATAATCTGTCAGCACCAAAATTTTTTAATTTCAAACAGAAATTTAGCAGTGAAAGAAGATTGGCATGTAACTTAAATCTTTAGAGACATTTTTGGTAGATAATAGTGAATGTTAACAAATTATAATTTCAAATAGAAATTCAACAGAAAAAACTGCAAAGTATTATAAATTTTTGGCAATATTTTCGATGAACGAATGTCAAAATTATTTTTATTCCAAATAGAATATTTCTTAGCAAAAGTGGTCACATATGTTATTCTTTGGTGAATAATTCTCAAAGTGTGGTAATATGAAAGTGCCTATTTTCACATGGCAGTTGCAAGTTTTGAGATTAAATGTGAATTTCATATGTCTTTTGATATTATACAATTTTCTTATTCTCATTATCTTAATAACAGCTTCGAAATAATTAGACAAATTAAATTAAAAAGCAAATAAGTAAGGAATTCTTAAAAATATTAACTTCAGATTTCAATTTGCTATATTTGAAACAAAACTCAGCACCGTGAAGAAATAGATAGCATTGAAATACAGAAAATATTTCCTATATGTAACGAAACCTGGTACTTGATTAAAATCATGTCTCAAACAAAGAAAAAAAAGAATATTAAACGTTCCCAACATGGAATATGATATACAAAATACATTATTAATTTGATAAAACATTGTTTCTGTAAACAAGAGTTCAGCTTTCATAGTTATTTATTTATTTTTGCAGCACAAAATGATAAACATTTGGGACCAGCTTACAATAGAAATGAATACAATTGTTTTGGCTTTGTTAGAATAACGTTATTATATTTAGGTTGTCCATTTAAATGTCTTTTCGTTGTTAAAACAATGAATTTAATGAATTATGAAACAATTTTTTTTTAATTCTAAAACACTTATTTCCAAAAATACTTTTAAATTAGCTTTTTGTTTTAGTTACCATTAAATATCCACTGAAGAATAAAATATGATTTGGTGGAATTTGAACCAACTTTTCTAATTTGGGAGCATTTCACATACCTAAAACATAGATTGAATTTGATAACAAGCATAGCATTACTATCTTGAAAAAAGCGATGGGAATATAAATGAGAAGTACAGATTACAAAGTTTTGATAATAAATCTTTAAAATATTTTAAAATTTTCTCTATACATATAATTCATCATTTTTTGAGATCTAGCTTTACATGGGTTGCAATAAGATAAATTGAAACAAAATATTTTGATATTGTTCGCAAGTTTGCATGTAATTCTAATATAAACGTTTTAAGTTGGGAATTAAAATAGATTTTAAAACTAGTTATCACATAACTAAGTTATTTTCAACACCGAGAATGGTTAACTCTTGTATTTGAACAGCAAGTACAAATTTTGAATATGTAACCCCTTAATTTATAAATAACTTATATATCCATAAAAACATTTTTCTACTATGTATAGTACACAGCACTTGAAATTTAGAAGGGATAAATTTAAATTCCTTAGGAAATATTTCGAATGCTTTTATTAAATGATGTATAGTAAATAATAACCAAATAATATTGAAAAAATTCACTATGCATGCATAATTGCATAATGCATGCATTTTATGATGCATAATTGTGTTTACAAAAATTGAAACCATAAAAAAATGATAATTTTCTGTTAAAGAAATTTTTTGCAAGTCAAAAATTTAATTTTACATTGTTATACTTGTATTTTTGCTTTAATAATTTGCAATTTTTAACGAGCAATACTGATACGAGTTTATAAGCTTAACCATTTTATATTTTGTTAATATCAAATGATATAGAATCAAAATAAAACAATCTATTTAAACAATTATTTATATATATATATATATATATATATATATATATATATATATATATATATATATATATATAAACACTGAAAACAAAATAGTACAGTTTTCACATTCCAGAAAACTTGGCAAAGAATATTACCTCGCCTCTCATTTGTGATCAAGATTGGCATTTAAACAATGATTACCTAACTCTGTTGCACTTTACTTTAATAGTTTAATTTGTAATAATGCCTTTTCTCAAAATTTATACTCACTTTGTTTATGAAAGCACAATTTTCTGTGAATGTGCAACTGACATCGAAAGCTTGATATTGAAATATCCAAAGTTGGAATATACAACAATATCTAGATGTCTGTCAGATACATAGTCCTTATATATAAGAGAAAATTATGAATATTGAACTTAAAAGTTTCAGATTTCTAAGAGATATCTGCAATATCTGAAAGTTTATATCTAAATATTTTGTGAATATACGAATTTCGGATATCCATAGGTATCCGAATTTTGAATAATTATAGGATGTGATTTAACTTTAATAGATATCTAGATATAAAATAAAATTGTGTGATTTGAATACCTCAAATATTAGTACTTTGGCTTCTTAACGTTGTAAAAATAGTTCAACGGTAATGTTTAAATGATCTTTTAGAGTTTCCCATCTTTTTGTAGATCCGGAAAATAAGCGATATTATTATAATCAAATATCACACTAAATAAATGAAATTTTACTAAATCGCCAGTTCTTTCTAAGTTCCTGTTTAATTGGTCAACCCACATCATCCTTTCTGTCAAGAATTGTCACATATCTCCCACCAGGCTGTTAACTTCTCAACTGTGCTAGTTACTTTCTAATCCACTAGTGAACTTCACCTTACTCTTAGAAACAGGACTTGACAGTTGTCACTTAAAAGTTTCTATTAAAAGTAAAAATAATACAATTACCTTGAAATTTTTAGTGAAAATGAATTTAGACATATTAAATGCTAGCATTTAAAAAACCTAGGGAAAAAAACATCAATTTTTATTTCTATGGTATTGAGAATTTTTCTAAAAAGACAATCCAGATTTGGTGGGGATTCTCGAGAGATTTTCAAATCAAATAAAATAATTGCTTCATTAAAATTAGTTAGAAAATTATTATGATCAATTTCTGAATTTTGACAACGTTTATGATGAAATGTATTTTTTATTATACTGAAAAATATTTTTTACAATGGAAAATCTGCTAATATTTTATTCAGGAAAATAAAAGAAAATCATATAATGCAGAAAATACTAAATAATTTAATATTTTTTATATTGTTTGATAACTTTAATAATAAAGTTCTATTGACATGAAAAAACATTTTATCCAATTTCAAACAACTTCTCCTGTATAACATATGATGTATAATTATGTATTTTTAAACAATTTATTAATTAACATAGAAATAAAATATAACTAATTGGAAATATATGAATAAATTCTAATTAATTTTAAAGAAAAATAGTTTTTGAAAAATTTTGAATGAAATAACCACAATAAATGATGTACAATAAAAAGAAATACAGCAAAGAAAATATGTATAAAGTCATAAAATATTGAATTTATACTGTAAATAAAAAAAAATATGAATTAGTATTGAAAAATGAAAAATTTAATAGAAATATACATTATGAAAAAAATATATCAGCTTTGCTTTGAATATTTTTTTATTTATTAGTTTTAAGACAAAATATTCCTTATATTTTGTCTTTATTAAAAATGAATTACTCATATATATACTTTGGATCTTTTAGTTGTGTTTGATTCAAACAAAATCACATTCTGTACAAAATTTAATTAAAAGAGCTTATCACAAAAATGATATATATTTTATTACAGAATTAACAAATGTACATACAATCTTTTGTGACTCATCTTAAAAAACAAATAATAAAAACAATGCCATTCAAACAAAAAACATAACTGATTGTCAACATTTTAATAGACTTTACAATTGTGACTAATTGAAATATAATATACAAGTTTTATAATACAAAAATAAATTCGACACTTAGTAAAATCATAACATATAATTTACATCCTGATATATATAAACAGAAAAAATAAATGAAATAAGTAAAATATATATTTTTATGTTTCAAAGAAATTATCAAATTAATATTAAAAATATCTCTATAACATATGATTATTATATTTAAAGAAACAAAAAATTATTAATGAATGCATAAAATGTGAAGTTATTTAAACTTTTTTAAAAGATTAGCATATTTATAAAAAGAACATTTGATTAGCTGTTTCACGGTTTTCGGTTAATTATATCAATATTATATTGCAGAACAAGTCAGCCAGGATTAACTTTGGGATCATTTGTTTTGAAAATAGCTAATAACAGATTTTGAAAATGTTATGGAGTATTTTCAAGATGTTTAGGGACATTTATTTTGAAAATACAATGTCATAAAAAAAACAATATTTTAAAAAATTGTATACAAAAATAAAGTTTTTAAAAAATTTTTTTAAACATAAAAAATGCTTTATTTGTAACAAAAAAAATGGAATTCTTTGTCATTATAAGCATTAAGTGAAATTCCTGGAAGAAAAATACTCAGTTTCATGAAAAAAAGTAATTTTTCTCGGGAAACTGAGTATTTTAAGGGTTTCAATCTTGTTCCTTTTAACAAAATTATACATTAAACTAATAATTTTATTTAGAGTAAAATCTACAAAATAATAATGCAAAATTAATACACAGGAAATTTTATGCAAAACCATTTAAGCATGAATAAAACAGAAAGCATTATCAAACTGTATAACTAAATTTTAAATTAAATATGCTTATCATATTATTGACACAGACATACACGATGAAACTAAATCATTTTTCAAACATATATTTATCACAACAAATTTCAACATATATATATGTATACCTAAAGCAGAAAATAAGAAAGATTTTTCCTTTTAAGTTCACAGAATATTTGTAAAACTCCATGGAAAACATTTAGGGTATTTGGCAGTTACAAGTGAAACTAAAAACTGTATACTTGGGTTACACATATATTTACAAAACAGAAATGAAACATGGCACCTGAAAAATAATGTATCAATAAGAAAAATCTCAAGCTTTATGATTGGACTTATCTTTGTGAAAAATATATATTCATTCAATCAGACAGTGATTTCAATAAAGACTTATTAAAACAAATATTAAATTTAAATAGACAGTTTTAATTAGCTGCATGCGTTTTTAAGAAATATTTTCTCCTTGGCACATACTATCGTATTTAGAATAAATGCCATTAGAAATTGTTAGTTAATTGTGAATAATTTTCATAAGACACATTGTGCAACAACAAAGGTGTTTCTGGAAGCGCAGAAAAACCTATATTATTGCTTATTGGTTAAATATTTGCATTATTTGAGAATAAAAACAGTTTTTACAAAAAATTGTAAATGTTTATCCAGCAATTATTCTAAATTTCATTTACTCAAGAATTGACCAATAATTACAAAATAACCCAACAATTTTGCTAAAATAGCAAAATATAATTCTAAGGACTTTTTTTAAGAAGAATTTATATGTATTATATGCATCTAAAATAATTTTTCAAAATAAAAAAATAGCTTCAGATACAATATACAGAAAATCTGTACTAGAAGAGAGTAGATTTAAAATAACAAATATCCAACAAAAACATTATAAAGTATACAAAAAATAAGAAAAGAAATAATGTCACAATAAAACAAGATAGTAATTTAGATCTTTCTTTTTTTTAGAGCTAATGGCATTATTACACTAGTCTGTTTTATTTCAAATATAAAACAATATGGATTAAAATTTCTCAATTGTTTTAATAAATGAAATTTAAATTAAGTCTTAAATTTAGATTTCAAATAATTCATCTCAATTTATGTATGCAAAAAATGTTTAAAACCTAACAGTTTTATAGTAACCCAATTTTAGGACAAAGAATTTTTGTAAGTGTGTATAACCTTAAAAACAATCCACAGTTATTTAGTGATCTTTACTTATTCTTTTAAAAAAGTTCTCCATAAATATGACTAAAAATTTCATTATTATATTTAAGCTTATTTACACACGAATATATAACTTTTCCAAATGCAATTTCATATTTCCCAATAAAATTTATAAATCAAATGCTTATCTTGGACAATAAATAACTTGATACATTATTTCATGTTTAAAAATTTCCATTTATCCCATCTTTATATAAAGGGAAATCTATACACAAGATCTAAAATGTAATTAAATACTCTCATAAAAAATCCACAAGGATGCATTTATTTAACTAATAATTACATAAAAATCCTTTTTTAATTAAAAAACATTTTATAAGAAAATTTTTTTATTGATTTTTGAAAACTAATCAACAAAATAATTTTGTCTAAAATAATAATTGCATCCTATTGGGGCATATAAAATTGGACTATTGTTAATAATTAAAACACAGAATATTTATAATCCAGATCTATAGTTTTTATAACTATAATTTAGTTACATTAATAATTATAATTTAGTTTTTAAATTGTCAAATATCTGATGGTTACCAGTTAGAGCAAATAATTTTAGCTTCAACAACAAATTATCAAAAGAGTAATTATTTTCAATTCATATGGAAATTTAGATTAAGTAATAGAAATCTAACAAAAAATTGTTTCAAAATATTTAATGAGATATTGTAAAAATATTTTGGGACTCGAAGAAATAAAAAAATACTACAAGAGAAGAAAATGTGAATCCTAAATTTCTCTTTCAATAGGGAAGATACACAAGTCAGCCACATAAATGTATAGTATATCAGGTTCAAATTAATCTAAATTAAATATTTGAAATAATTTGTTTTATAAATATAATTTTCAAATTCTACAAATTTACATGCGCAATTTCCCAATTGTTCAATACAAACCAGTATTATAAAGATAATAGCTATTTTATTAAATGTAATATAATCTGTGCTTTTATAATATATTTAGCAATATGAATTCTTTTATTAGTAGGAAAAATATAACATATTTGAACTATTCTATATTAGTAACATATAAAAAAATATAAAGAAACCATAATAAAAAGTAAAGTACTAATGCATATAATTTAGTTTCCAATGATTTAAAGTGAAAAATTTTGTTTTCATAAATTCAGTGAAATTATAAATGTGACAAAAAAAGATATTAAGTTATTAATTTAGATATTAACTTGACAATGGAGAAACATAGAATTGAAAGAATTAAATTTCACTAACTTAAGGAACACAGGAGGATAATTTAAGTGTTTAAATACGGAGAAATTCAAACATTACATATAAAAAGATATATTTGTATTTAATCACATAAATTTAATAAAACATAAATAACTTATTTGAGAAATTTAATATCACAGCATATTAATAACAAATAACATTAAAAAGAATGTTTTTATAGAGCATAAACAGGTTGCCTATTATGATACAAAATTATATTTTTTTTACATTTTTAAACAAGTAAACAACTAGAACATTTTTAATGAATTTGCTATACAAATTTCATTTCGTTTGCAACATTAGAGGTATTAATAACAGCTGATATCTATAGTAGAAGCTAATTAAATAATGTAATACAGGTTTCTGTGGGTTGCAAAGTGAGATAATTCAAAAGTTAAACTATAGTAAAGAAAAGTACACAAAATAAATATGATTGGATTTTAAAGTTCCTGTTAATTTTTCATGACTGTTATAATAATTTTAAAAAAACCCAATAAATCAAGTATTTGCTGAAAATTCTTAGAGATTTAAATG
The DNA here is from genome assembly GCA_037975125.1 of Latrodectus hesperus. Classification (NCBI taxonomy): domain Eukaryota; kingdom Metazoa; phylum Arthropoda; class Arachnida; order Araneae; family Theridiidae; genus Latrodectus; species Latrodectus hesperus. The sequence continues at coordinate 71,618,065 of CM075860.1, read as the reverse complement.
AATTAATTTGTTCACAGAAACCAAGATAATTCTTTTGGTAGCCATTTTTAAAAATGATTTATTAATGATACTATAAATGATCATGTCTTATAAATTTAAAGTTAATAGCTGATGTATAAATTATTGATTTTTTCAATTCATTTTAAAAAACTTAGTATTGAAAGGTACCTTTGTAATAAAATTATATACATATTAATACCCTTTAAAAAATATTAGCCTACTTATTAAAAGAAAGCATTTTTCTACTAAGAATGCTCATTCTTTTTTGAAAAAGTATATGTATTATGCAATATTAATTTTTATAAAACATTCCAAGTAGATAAAATCTTATATTGAATATCACTTGGTAATGGTTATTATAAAAAACTATATTAAATAATATTGAAGGGCAATCAAAATTATAACTTGACTATAAATATTAAAAAATTATTATGAAAATCTAAAAGCAAATAATAGTAGACCAGAATTCCTATACTCACTTTGTATGAAACAGATTGTTCCACAATATTAATAAATATTCTTCCAAATGTAACTAAGTTAGAAATAATTTGGAGGATGGTACTATAAAAAAGAATTCCAACACAAAAATAATATTAATTTTGTAGTTAATCAGGGCATTACAATTCAAGGTTTATGTTGGTTTTAAAACAATAGTTATATATCTATATTGCATAAACAAGAAATATATGTACCTATATAAAAGTAATTAAATTTCATGGAAAAAATATCTTATTACTGGGTATGGTAATGTGGAATTCTATTATTAAACTTATAAGATGGCCATCGGCAAATAGGGCAGCAATGATTATCACCAGAAAGCCATAACATAATACAGTTCATGTGAAAATTATGACCACAAGGAAGGCCGCAGAGGCATTCCCCATATTGATAATTTTCTAAACAAATAGAACACTCTCGAAATTCTAACATTCCTTTTGGAGCTCTATCAGTTTTATGTTTCAAAGGAATAGTTTTGTCTACTTTTAAAGCATTAAGCTGTAAGGAAGTGACTATCAAGGAATTTAATTGCTGCCCTTTACCACTATTTGCTTCAATAAAACTAGAAGATTCAGTATGACTAGTGGATGCTACTGCAGCTGCAGGTTCATTTAAATCTATGTTGTCAAAGGATAAAATCTGATCTTTAGGCACTAATGATTTATTGGTAACTGTAGGCAACATTTTAGAATTTTCATCATCACTAGACAGAAGTGGTTCATTTTTATGCTCTTCTAGTTCATCATCTGCTTCACACCAGCCCTGATATTTCCACATTGGTAGATTTTTTATGTAGTCCATAGATATCACAGGTTGTAGCCAAAAGTTTGGAATTGCTAGTCTCTCAATAAGAAGTTCCATGTCCATTTCCATGTCCAATTCTTGCAAGGAGAGCCGTCTGGAAGTTGACGATGGTCGAAAAGATGGGAATATAGCATCCTCAGTCGGTTGCAACCATTTGAACTTCCTCAGCAGAAATCCAGATATGCTGGCAAATGAAGTAAAAGTAAATAACAAAAATGTATTGGAATAAAAGCTCTTGTAATCATTCCTCAAAACAGATGCCAAATTTGTTTCACTAACCATTCTTAAGCTTTTGAGAGTAAAATCAGTCAATGTCAATGTTATGGGGAACTGGTATAATGCTAAGACCAGTAACCAAAACAGGAATAGTACACAATTGTATTTAACCACACAAACAACATAAAGAAAAAAATGCTTCCAGAAATAACTATACATATAAAATAACTCAAATGCTGCAAGAGTATTTGCAAGTAATAATGACCAGAGGAAGACATCGTTCATTTCAGGTATTAATGTTTTTAAATATAACTCCATCGATTTTAAATTGTAACATTCACCACGGCGAGAACCATATGAAAATGTCTTTTCAGGTGTCACAACTAAATAGGATGGAAGATCATCAGGATTAGCAAATTTTTTATAAGACTTGACAACAGTAACATCAACAGTTCCAAACTTCACACGACCATTAAATTTTATAGCAAGAGCAGATAAAAACATAGGGCATGATTTAAGAAATGAAAACAATATAACTTTAATTTCAGATTTTTTTGCACTATCTGAATATTCCATCCATTGTTCCAGTTCCTCATCTGTTTCAATTTCATGCACTCGAGAAGCCAAGTGTTTTTTAACCCATTGCAAAATGGAACCAGATGTGGAGGGTAGTAAGTGATTGTGCAGAATCACATCTTCTTTGGCTCTATGGCCTCGAGGTAAAGCCAGAATAAGTCGAGATGAAGACCATCGTTTGCGACTGCAAAGTCTGTAAATAGAATTATGAAAAACTGTTAAGAAATAATATATGATAAGCAAACAGAATGATATAAATGTTAACCATAAAATTTAATTCGATTTAAAACTTGCTTGAATTCAAATTTCAACTTATCATGAAATGCTATATTGGATTATAATTGCTTGATCTTTTAAGAAAAATAAAGAAAATGCTCAATTTAAAGATAATCATACAGCACTTTAATTTTACAATATTTAGTTTATTTTTCATAATAATTTTACTAACTATTTAAAAAACTAAAGTATGGATTTACATAAATTTACTTAAATTATGTGCAATGCAGATTACATTTACATATACTTGGTCAACAATGTTTATTTTTAAAAAGTTATACTATATTTAAAAGTATCTAAGCAATAAAATGTGACTATGACTTTCATTAATGTCATTGCAATAAATATAATAGAAAAAAATCAACAATTTTGTAAAAGAATGTACAGGAAAATGGACAAAGCATTGTTTACATAAATAAGTAAAATGCATAACTTAACACCCACAAACATAAACTGTTATTTATTTTTCTTCATTTCAATAATTACCCACTGTGACACAAATATAGAGATAAATGCTGTGCATTTTGTCTACCTGGCATCAAACATCTACTGTAAGAAAGTAAGGCAAGCAATTACTTATGAAACATGCACATTGCTTTCAGTCGAAAAATACTTAATTTAAAAAATGGTCACAAACTTAAAAAATATAATACATTAAAAAAATTTTTAATACAAAACAATCTTTTTATCCTCATTTATTTAAGCAGACATATTTCATATGCTACTTTTGAGCACATTTTAAAAGTATTTAATGAAATTTATGTAACAAGAGATTAAAACCTAAATTTTATAAAATCTATCTCATGATAATGATGAATAAACAACAAAAACAGCATTCATACTATATGTAGCAAGTATCAGAAGCTTTCAACTGAAGTTAAATTTAAAACAAGAAAAAGAAATGTAAAAATGGTAAAGAAAATCAAATCACTACTATGAGATAATTATCAGTTATTACGAATTATTTATGTAACCAAATAAACATTAAATGAAAAAAACTCATAAATACATTCAAATTTTAATAGATAATTTTCATTTATGACTTTTAGAAATCAAAATAATTTCAAAACTTATTTTTTATAATATTTATAAATTCACATGTATAATGCATCTTAAACGTTCATAAATTATGGAATAATATTTTAACTATAAACATTTAACTTTAACAAAAAATATTGGTTTAAAATAAATTTGTGAAAAAAATCTAGATAAGGTTTTAAATAAAACATTAAAGAAATCTGAATCAGATAAAGGAAAAAAAAAAACTATTTCTGTTTATGATTTCAATTTCAGTTTTTTTCCCATATTCATTTGAAACTTCTATTCGATTAACAATCTTAAACTCATTGCTCAATAAAATATAAAAAAAAATGTTTAAAGTTTAATATTCCAATATTATTAAATTTCATTGAATATTTCCATGCAATGAAATAAATAAAAAATAATATAAATATGCACCAAAGGTGGAGAGAACATTTTGATAATCTACAAAAATTAGGAAATATCCTTTGATAATAGTATTGACATTATATATAAAGGATACAATTTCGGCTGGCCTTGCCGGATTTCTGAGGTTCCTAGGATCTAGGATCCTTACCCTCTCTTTAACAGGTCTGAAGAGTAGCTATATCTGTTTACTGTCTGGCTTTAAAATTGGGGATAAGTTGTACATAAGTGGGCGGAGCTTATAATTTCAGTTCAGAGTTAGACTCTGTTTCTTGGTTTACTTATTTCAAGGAATTTTAATATTATCTATTTCTTATTATTTTAAGCTTATTTATTTGAAAATTTAATGAATAATATGGTTAGTAATTTTTGCACAAGTGCTTGGTTTAGTAGTTATTAAGAAGAGTTAGTTAGAAATTCTTATTTCGCTACAGAATCCTTGATTCTGATTGGTTAGTAGCATAGTTTAATAATGTTAGATATATGAGTATGTTAGTGATAGTTCTGAATAATATAATAATATATACAAAAGTTTATTTCCTTATAAAAATTTTTTTTTTTCTATATACACGTTATTTTATTTTATATTTTTTTTTTTTTCTTATTTCAAACTTATATACAGTCTTAAAATATTTACAATTTCTTAACGAATAATTCTTGTTAGTTTGTTAGTTAGGTTATTGCACTTGTGCCATTTATTTGAGCATGAGGCAGATTTGGGCAGAATTATATATAAAGGAAAATGAAACTCTATCACTAAGTATGAAAGAACTTAAGAAAATTATAAAGAAATTAAAAATAACAAAGCAACAACGGGTGTGGATCAAATTCCAGCTGAGCTATTGAGATGTGCTGGGGAAGTTGCACTAAAGGAGCAATATGATACTGTACTTAACATATAGAATCAAGAAATACTTTCAGAGGATTGGAAACAAAGCATAACCTTAGATTTGAGAGGTCAAGCAAAGAATGGATTCAATTGGAAGAAACTTATGGAATAAATACAGCACTTATAATGAGTTGTCAAGCTATTCATGATGAATACAATGCCTTAAACTTTCTAGTAATTTCAGTGTTTTATTTAAGTATTTTAAGTTTTTTAAAATCCGATTTAAAGTTTCAAATTATTGACAGGTTAAAATTTAGAAAATAGTTACAAACATTTTTACTATCTGTAGCATAAAATTGAAAAGTTTTAATTAGAAAAATAAAATTAATTCTACAAATTTTTAATTTGTGAATAACAAAAATTATGATTAATAAAATGGAATAAAAGTTGTCAATAGAATTAAAAAATGAATTTTGCATTATAAACTAATTTTAATAAAGTATTTAATAAGGCACACTTTTTTTATTTGACAAATATAAAAAATCATGGTTTATGGAGATAAGGAAAAGCCTTTTTAACTCAAATTGGGTGATTTGTTTCCATAAAATATTTCAAGGCTTATATTGAAATAGAAACTTTTGAAGAATACTAAGATCAAATAAAGTTTAAGTCCATTACAAGCAGGTCATCTCAATATTAAGTAAATACATTCATTGTTTACATTTATTTAATTTACTTGACAATTGAAATATATATTTATCATCTAGTTTGTACATTCAGTTAAAAATTATAACTGAATAGACATTTATACTTAAAAGAAGTATGGATTTGTTTGACTTTGTCTTGAAATGTTTCAAAAGTAGAATAAATAACAGAAAGAATTGTCAATAATAAAATGAATAACAGGGATTTAAAATAAGTTACTTAATTTAATTACTTATTTACTTAAATACTCTAATAGGCATTCCAACTTCTTTAATGTATGCATATTATTATAATTTAAATAACTAAAAATTTTATACCTTAAATAAATAAGTTTAAAAAAATGAAAGTGAATCAAGAAAACAGTATAAAATGTAAAAGCATCATTATTATAAAAATTAACTCCTGCACAATTTTTTTGAAATTAAAATGCAGTTAAATAAAGTGCATTAATTAGAATAATAATTAAAGTAATATTACTTTTAACTTAAGCTAAAAACTATTCCAAATTTGCTTTGTCAAGATTGAATTAATCCTTATGCTCATAAAGTAATTGCAGAGAAAAAACTAAAGCAAACTGAAAAACAATATGATAAAAAAGAATTTCATTTATTTTTAAATCTTATGATGGCAATTTTATAACTCCAATTTGTTAGTTACACAATATTAATTTAATATAAAGAGTTTTTGATTATAAAACAGTTTTGAAATTGTTTCACAAAATGAAAAGGAAAATTTTTATAATTTATCACTTAAATTTACTAAGTTATAACACACCTCAAGCTTAGAAACAGTTGCAAGTTTAACCACTTTACTTTGCACAAAAATAATGAACCAACTGGTTTTAAAATAGTTGTTATAATTTAATTTATAAATTACTTTTTCATATATGTGTGTGGCATAGAAAATTTCAAAAAAATCAGCTTGATTACCAATAAATTTTGGCAACCATATAGTGAAAACACTGCTCAAATCTATACAAGATTATTTTATAAATTTCATCACATATGTAGTTTATACAGTTTTGCATATTACATTTAAGAATGTAATTTTCAGATCATCAATTAAAATCCTATAATTGATTGCAGTCATCGAAAAAGTTAGAAATAAAATTCATGAAACAATTTATTTTGAGTTAAGCTACAGCTGTTTTACTTTTGTCTGAATTAATGAAAGGATCAGTTTAGATTTTAGAATTTGAAATATGAAAATGCATTCATATGTTAGAATGGAAATAATTCAATAATTTAAAAGATTAATTATAAATAATGCTTATAAAAATATGATTATTATATAAAGCTGTTATACATAATTATAAAGTATAATGATGCAAATTACACTATTTAAATAAGCTAATAAAGAAATATTATGTGTGAAAAATCATAAATTTACTTTTTACACCTACAAAAACTGCATACTTGACTTTGTATAGGTTTCCAAAAAATTAAAAAAAAATTGCAATAGACAATATTACATTTATTAGTACAAAATTCAATGGAAAATGTAGTTCAAAACAATAGAGAAAAATGTAGCAGAAATAAACATAAATTTATCTTAAACAAAGAAAATTCCATAAAAATTTAAGTTTTCATTATTTAGAATTTGTCTGTTTATACTTTGTCAACAGAAGAAATATATTTTTTTGTAAACCAGTGATACAACAGACAGAAAAAAAGTTTTCATTAATAAAGAACACTTTATGCAGAGGAAAAATGATTGGAAAATAAAATCTAGCATGTTTACTTTTGCAATGAAGAAATGTTTACTCACTTCAAAACATGAACTGTTACCAAAACTATAATCGCTAAGAATATTAAACTATTCATACAATATGATATTTCTTATATCAAAAAGAAACATTATGGATACTGAATATAAAAATCAAAGGAAACATACAGCAAATTTTCAAAGTATTTTTTAAGTAGTTGAAATTTGATAAAATTGAGCATGTGAAGATTTTTTTTGACAATTCCTAAAGGGAAAAAAAAAACATAAAAGGAGTTAAAGAAAAAGGAGCTGATTTCAGAAACTTCAATAAGTAATTGCTGAATAGAAAATTTCAAAAAGTGATATTATTTATAAAAATAAGTGAGGAAGTTAACAAATGTGTTAATGTTGGTATAGTGGAAAATTGGAAAAACAGTACACTAAAGAATTTTAAGTTCATACCTAAAAAATTTAAGCATTTTAAATTTAGATGAGGCTAGACTTTTATTGCACTTTTTTTAAAAAAACTTTGACACTTAAAAGTGAAAAATGTAACCAAGGAAACTCAATAAGTACCATTTAACAATTCTGCTGAATGCCAATAGGGCTGGAAGTAAAAATTAAAATTCAATTAAAAGGAAATGCAAATTTACAAAGCGCTTCAAAAACATCAAAGTTTACCCAGTTTACTATGAAGTTCAAATCTGTAAACCTTAAAGCACAGATATAATCAGTTTGAAAAACGAAAATTTTTAATTTGTATATATGCCATAAAAAGAAGTTGGTTTTTATTTTAAATATAACCATTTTTGATACAATAGTCCAGAAATCAAAGTAATATTTCTATAATTTTTCAATCACTGGATTAAAATATTATTTGAGAATTTAAATGTCACTATTAAAAGTTATAAGCAAGGCTTGAAAAATTGTTATTATTTCACTAAAAATTAGAAAATTTTTAATACAATAAATGCATATGAATTGTAATGTCACTCTATAATAAGAAAAAACTTGTATCCAAGGAAATTAAAGACTAAAGCGTAATTGAAATGAGTGATCCTGATTCAGATTTTAATAGTTTAGCAAATTTATTAGATATTGTAAAGGAAACTGGATGCTCAAATCCCACTACAAACAATAATGTAAAAATTGAAGACATGGGCAGTTTATTGAAGAGACTATAAAGAATTTAACTTCAAAATAAATAAATAAATAATAATAATAAATAAATAAATTATGAAATTATTTTAATAAAAATGATTCACTAACAAAATCATAAGCTCTTTATGTTCTAGACACAATAAAGTATTTCCCTACATTACTTAAAGGTACCACAAATTAAAAATTCAAAGCATGCCAGGTTTCTGACTGAAAAATTAATGGAAATCAACATCAAACAAAAATAAATAAGTGTAATAATTTAAGTTAATTGCTAAAAAAAAATTATGATTATTTTTTAGCAATTAACTTAAATTTGCAACAAAGTCACACATATTATAAGCAATAACATATCATTATGAAAAACTGAAAAGCATTTTTAAATTATTTTTACATAGTATACACTTTTTCAAATGAACTACTTTTAATTTATAAAAACATTATGAGATAATTTTAAAACTTATTATTCTGCTTTACTTTAATCAAATTAATTAACTTTATCATAACAATAATGCCCTTTAACAAATAGTAAACTGACAGTTAGATATTTAAGCTCTAACTCTAGAGACTGCTGTTAAGAAGATGTAAAAGTTATTTTGTTTGTTCTGACATTTTTGATTTTGTTTTGTGTGTGTGGTTCTCTTTATGACAAAAAATATCTTAAAAAGTAAACCATTGAATTACTTCAGACATCTATATTACATAAAGAGAAATTGACACCTGAATTCAAAGAAACAATTATTATTTTGAAATGATTTACTTTTTATTAAATCATCAGAGTAATTGAGTTTACCCAAACCCATAGAGATTAAATACACAATAGTTAAATATTTACCGATGTCAGCTTATCCAAGCTTAAAAATAATTTAAATAGCAGAAATTTTTTTGAGTTATGTTTTTAATTCCTTTGCATGTCTTGTTGTAATTAATTTGCATTTTTTGATTATTTTCTACCTGTTGTGATTAACAAATTAATGTGAAAAACTTCATATAATTTAGATGTGCTATGAAATAAGATGATTTATAAATTGAGCATTCATTTTGAATAAAAATAAAGGCAAAATCAAATCATGAACACGAAATAAGTTTCCAATGCAAAATTGTCAAAAATAAGCCCAGGCAACTGTCATTGAGAAGCAATAAATGTGTTTGGTTTTTCTTTTACACATGAGATTTTATTCTCGGAATAGATTTATTACCATTGAGAAGTGCTTTATTAAAAAAAGAGTAAGGCCTTTTTATAACTAGATCCTTTTGCAAAAGAGTTCTTAATTCTTTATGAATGTGTATTTCAGAGAAAATAATTATAATTAGATTCATTGAAATGGAGATTTTATTCAATAAAGCCATGTGTTTATTTTATGATATATAGCTTGCTTGCTGCAAAATTACACGTTGCTTTGAATTAGGATGATAACCCACTTCTTTCATTATCACAGAATAGATACATTCCTGTAATTATTCGACCATATTGTGTGTCTCCGGTCATGGAATACATAAAGAACAAATTGATGAATTGTTAGCAAAGAACAAAACTGAACTATTATGAATCTGCATATGTTGTTTATGTTGAAAACCAAATGGAAAAGTCAGATCATGAATAGACTGCAGAAATATCAATGCTATAACAAAACCAGATACATAATACCTTGAATTGCAAAATATTGAACGGAGCTACACCTACATTCTAAATGTCCACAATTGATCTATAATTTGTTTATTATCACTTAGTACTACAAAAAATTACACTAGTATTACAAAAAATAGAACTGAAGCTGACTGAGAGAAAATTACATCTGTTAAAAAAAGTATATCTGATGTCAAAAAACTTTCAATCATTTTTACAAACATGCCACTTTTTTAGAAAATATATTCCAAATTTTGCAGACCTGATACAACCTCTTAGTAACCTAACTAAAAAAAAAATATTGGTATTGGGACTTAAATAGAAAAAGCTTTTGAATCTTTGAAAGAACTCTTGATATTAATCCCCTGAGTTAAAGTACCGAATCTGTGCCTTTTAGAATTCACACATGAAAGTAATAATGCCTTTGCAGCAGTCCTTCTAAAAGTAAATAGGTCAGAAGAACATGCTATTGAATATGTAAACTGTCTGTTGACCCCAGCAGAGCACAACTACTAAATAACTGAGCATGAAGCCTTAGCAGTAGTTTGGGCATTGGAAAAATTCCATTATTGCCTCAACCAGCAAGAAGTTACCATTGATTTAGATCATCAACTGTTAAATGGATTCTAAGCATAAAGTTTCCTCCAGAACGTTTAGCAAATTAGGCTTTTAAGATCCAATCATTAAAATTGAGAATTGAATATACATATTTGGAAAAGCAAATGTTGTAGTTGATACATTATCAAAACCAACCTACTTCCATGATGATACAAATTGCGAAATTCTATCAATAAACATACTAGAGATCCAGTGATATTTATAACGAACAACTGGTAGATCCAGACTTAAGGACAATTATTGACTGTCTTGAAAGCAATGACAAAGATGAAAACTTTTTTAACTATATCAGTCAAAATTATAAAATGAATGAAGGTATTTTATAGCATTATTTGCCTGAAACTGAATCAGAAGATGCCCAATCAATTGCTTCCATACAAGAATGCCAAAGAATTCTGCAATACCATGATGCTCCCACAGTTAGTCTTAATGGCATGAAAATCACCCACAGCAAGGCAGCTTCCAGATATTTCCCAGACAAGAGAAATCCATAACTAAGTTAAAATGTGTGCAGAATGTAATTGATATAAGCCAACAAATTAGAAACCTGAATATTTCTTAGAGCAACTGTTTATGTACAAAGCTTCGAAACTTTTGTAACTGATCTATTTGGTCATCTTTTAGAGACCACATCAAGAAAGAAATGCATTTTTACTGTGGAAGATACAAGTAACAAACAGGTTGAAGTATTAGCTCTTAAAGTAACAGAATCAAACTGTGCCAAAACACTACTTGAGGAAGTTTATCTACATTATGGACTCACTCAAAGGTTAATTTTTGTGATAACTGATTTTAATTTGTGAGAGCTGTCATGCAGCAGACTTGTCCCTTGTTAGATGTTAATCAGGATCTCATACCTGTTTACCATCCTCAGGCTTCTTCTGAATGTAAGAATAGATTTGAAACCTAGATTAGTCATATTAATAAATGATGCATATGATACATGGGAAGAACTTCTTATGACTCATTTTGCAATGAATACAATTATATGTGGCATCTCTAATCACACTGTTGCTTATCTGCAATTCAATAACAAATTTAGGAAGACAGATGTTTATCACAACTTCAGATCAATCATTTATGATGGCAACTTTATTCACCTAACTTGAAAAAGTTTGTTCATCTTACTCTTCCAATCAAGGAGTGAGTACAGTTAAAACACAATAGAAAAAAGATGTATTTTGACAAAAAACATAAGCAGGCTTATAATAAGGCAGATGACAGAGTATAGATTACTTTATATCAAATAGGTGATTCTAGAAACAAGTAAAAAATTTATGCCAACATTCCCATCAAGGTCCATAACTCATGCTTATAAAAAATGTCCCCAATGACATATAGTATTGCAAGTCCTGTGCACCTGATCAAGAATTAGGTACATACTGCATAAATGAGATAAAAACATAACAATAACCTTCATCAAATGACAGAGATATAATTGTTACTCCACCTCCCCCCCCAAAAAAAAGATGAAGGTTATCAAAAACAAGACAATCAAATTCTGATTCATCATTGAGACAATTTCAGAGCTTGAGGGGGAGTCTATAGTCTGTTATAGAACAGTACCCTCTAATGGACAAAAAAATGACACAGCCAGACATATAAGCTTTAACCCTAGAGGCTGCTGCAACAAAGATGTAGTTTTTTTGTTTGTTTAAATATTTTAATTTTTATGTTATGTGTGTGGGATTTTCTTTGTGACATAGACATTGTATTTTGTAAAAATAAAAATGAATGTTTTAAAAAGCTAGCTGTTGAATTACTTTGGACATCTATGATACACAAATTATACTATCTTAAAAATTTTAACAGCAAGAGTTAGAAATAATTTAATAGCATATATGCTAAATTGCTATAATTTTTTAAATTATATATGCTTTAAAATTATACATTTTAAAAATATATATGCTAAATGCTCCCACAGTTAGTCTTAATGGCATGAAAGTCACCCACAGCAAGGCAGCTTCCAGACATTTCCCAGACAAGAGAAATCCATAACTGTGCTAAAATGTGTGCAGAATGTAATTTAAAATTTTATAATTTCTTAAAAAAATTACATAAAATTTATTAAAGCTAATAATAATTTTAAATAAAAAAACTGGTATATTTAACAAACCGTCTGTCCAACGAGCACTTGAAGATTCCTGTTCTGACACCGAAATTGCCCACTTTGATGCTGATTTCTTTCCATGATTTTTCTGATAATGGAGGATCTACATCATCTGCAATTACTTGGACTAACCAAGCACTATCTTTGGTATCCTCAACTTCTTCATAGAAATGAGAACCACAAGTGAAATGAGTGGATTCTGAAGACATTTTTGTTGGAAACATAGAATCAATCAATTCTTCTTTAGATGGTTTACCTTTAATAAAAAGAATGAGTAATATTTTAGACACAGAATTAAAAAAAAATTGACAATTCTTTGAATATTTTACATTTTTAGATATTTTGTTATATATATATATAAATTTGCTATATTTTAATAAATTAACCTTCTCTATAAACATATAATAAATAGAATATCTAACAATATCCATAAAATCAATTAAATCAGTATATTAGACCATGAATTTTTGGTTTTACTTGTTATAAATAAAGAGTTCAATATAAAGATTTACTGGATTGAAAATTTCAGTAACACTGATGAGCAGTTTTAACTGAAAATAATAACATCCATTTTTATACAAAATTCTGCTCTACTTTCAAGCTTGAAAAATTCTTACTTTGTCTTCAGTACAACAAATTGCTTGTATTGTCAGAAATAAGCTTATTTCTAAATAAGTAAAATAAACTGAAATTTGATTTGATAGATATTTGAAGCATTGTGATGATTTTTAAAAATGATAAATCTATTGTTTTTGAGAATCATTATGCTATATAAGCTATGCATGTGATAAAATTACCTGTATTACACCTAAAATGTGAATTAAAATTTTTAATGAAATCTGTTAAAATGCCCATAAAATCACTTCAGGGAAATATGCTTGAAGTGCTAAATAGGATTCTTCCTTAAGAAAACTTTTAATATGTGTAAAAGTTTGTTACGGTTCTAAAAATTGTACTTTAAACCTTTGCATACTTTTATAATATGTTATATAATATTCATAAACGAAACATTACTATATAATTTGTACATTGAATTAGCTTTTGAAACTTACAATAGTTCAAAAGAAAGTTTCAAAACGACATTTAGGAAAGATTGAAACCAATATATTTAATTTATTTTTATAATACATTTTCCTGGAGTAAAAGTTACTTTAATATCTGATGCAGTTTATAACTATACATATTAAAAACAAATTATTAAAAAATTCTTAACATTTAATGCAATTCAGGGATAATTCTATACAGGATACTTTTCTAAAAAATTCTTTTGCCATTGTTCTATTATTTAAAAAGATATAAAATATCATTCATATTACTTTTTTTACTGTTATAACCTGTGACAATAAATCGTTAATAAAATTGCACAGTGGGTCTTTTAAAAATGTTATATTGTTCAGTTAAAAATAAATCAAAAGAAACAATGTTATTTATGCTTTTATTTTAATGTTATTGAACATAAGAATACATAAATGAATAATTGAAAATAAGTATCATAATTCTCTTCATTATTTAATTATTAATTCAGTGATATTGTCTCATACGCAGCATGAGCAAAACATAAAAGTTTTTTAAAGGTTAATGATTTTGCTTGCTTAGTTAAATATAAATAATAAATTATTTTAATCATGTTTTTTATTTAAATTAAAGAGAAGCATTATTTTATTATAATTTTTCTAAAATCTATTATATATAATGCAATATACAAACACAAATATAAATTTGAGCTTAATCACTCAATAGCAGTCATAAGTATATGATGAATAATAAAACTATTCACGATTTACAAATTTGTTTATAGTCTATTTTTCAAACAATCAGTCAAGTTTCCATTCTTTTTTTCTTTTGGATAGTTAAAATTTTTTCATTATTAAAAATTAAAGAGTTTTTGGAATTTAGACAACATAGATGACCTAAAAGGCAGACAATTTGATCACAAATAACCAAGAGTATATTGTACTTGATAAATTATGTAAAGTTATCCTTTTAGCATAATCAAATGAAATCTTGTGGCAAGGAGATAAATTGGAAACATTTTGAAATACATTAGTGGAAATATTAAAATATAATCTAGATTTATTTTGTCCTTACTCAATGACAAACTTAACGTTTAAAGTTTTTTTTACCCCGTTTTTATCAATTTTCATTAAGTTTTGCCCACTTCCATATGCATGAGCCAAATAATAATTTGGTTTGCAGTCTTTCAACAGTTTTCAAATGCAAGGGGTTATTTAATTATGATCTACAATTTACAATAAATTCTGAATTATTACAAATATCTATGCCTGAAGTGATGATTGAAATTATAAACTGGTGAATTTAAACCTGTCTGTTGAATATAGTTAACTTGTTAGCTTAATTGTATTCAAATCCAGAGTAGAAAAACCAATGATAGAATTGCAAGTATCCATTCTATCACATGTCATTATGAGATAGATACATTATTCTGCTGTTTTGAAGCAACAATCTCAACAAATGTGCATATAGAAAGCATAAGAGCACATATTTCATCTTTCATTGGCAAAGATCAAAACCAGGACCTTCCACTCTTCCTAACAAAAGATCATAAAGAATCCCACATTTTCATTGTTAATTTCATTTTTTTACTCTTAATATAGCTTTTAATGTTAAATTGGATCTTTGTTCAGTTATTATAAAAACAATTAAATACACTAAATAAAAATCTTGCTAATGAAAATAGAAGAATAACTGTAATTCTGTTTTTAATTATGACGTAAAATACACTATATATAAATATATATGCAAATTTAAAATTTAACTTTTCAGTATACTCATAACTTAAAATATTTAATATTTTTTCAGGCTTTTAAATAATAACTTTATAATTTATTGACCTTTTTATTACACTACTTTCAAAGTGTTTAAATATTTTTA
Organism: Latrodectus hesperus; assembly: GCA_037975125.1. Taxonomy (NCBI): domain Eukaryota; kingdom Metazoa; phylum Arthropoda; class Arachnida; order Araneae; family Theridiidae; genus Latrodectus; species Latrodectus hesperus. Next base: position 71,602,606 of record CM075860.1, on the reverse strand, counting down.
AAAATGTGTAAAATATAGAAAACAAATGCTTTTCAAATAGAATTAAATAAGTTTACTAATTCTATTTGAAATCTTAATTTCACAAATCCAAGTAAATATTACGGTATGTACATATACTGTTACAGAAATATTTGCAAAAAATTATATTAGCAAATATTTCTATAATAAAGATTTATCATCCCAGTTAAATATTTCATGATTTCAGTAATAATTTTACAAATACCCTTAAATTAAAATCAACTCATGATGCAGAATAATTCTCCTGATTAAAATATAACAAAATGATTAGATTGCAAGATATTAAATTACAATCAAAAGGAAAGTTCACAAATTGAATTATAAAATCATAATTTTTGAATATAAATATTTTTAAATGATTAAATTAAATTCAATAACTCTGTTTAAAACAATTTTGGTAGAATAGTATCGTAAGTACCAACAATAATACACAAGGCAGTTTTTAGTTTTATACCAATGAAATTTCCTACAACTAAAAAAATCATAATATTTTATTTTTAGTAAATTTATATTAAGTCATTTTTGATATGTTACTCATTTTAAATTTTAAAATTCATAAATTAAGAAATTTTAATTTTTGAATATGTTATTTACATATAAATAGAGAAAGTCTATAGAACTAAAAAATAAAAATATAACAAAACAACCATGACAATTTCGTATATCAGTCTGCAATGATGTTTTACATAAAATGCAATAATCTATGGGAAACGAAAGTTTAAATTGAATTCTGAACTATGGCAAACATACATGATAACAAGCAAACTTAAAGCTGAAAGTTAGAACATAACTATTTCAGTTACTACTACAACTGAGAAATAATAGAAAAAATATAACAATAAAAACATTTTTTATGGATGTACAAAACAATGGAAATAAGTTTCATGCTTGTAAGTTTTTAAAGTGTACATAAAAATTTTATGTAAAGTACAATGTAATGTCAACATTGTAAGATATTTTTAATGGTTATGGTAAATAATATATATTTAATATAATATATTTTTCAACTTGGCAATAAATCATTATCAAAGAATAAAATTGCTTATTTTTCTCGTAGAATTACTAATACCTTCAGAAATTAATTTTTACAGGTAAAATATAAATAAAACATTTTATCATTACAAAAAATAAATCATAGAAAACTTAGAAATGTATGAAAAATTATAAATATTTTTTTTTCGCGTTCTTAAACATATTTTTAATGAAATATAGATTTATTTATTAAAAAATAATAATAGTATTTATAGCATGATTAGCAAAACAAAATTTTAAATCATTATACAACACCTGAAGTTCTAACCAACTCCACTAATTCATGTTTCTCTACCACTCCACAATAACTGATACCTCTGTTATCTAACAGTTCTTTTAGTTTCTTGACACTTAAAGTAATGGGATCCAACACAGCAAACGAAGTAAAAAGTGTTCCAGTATCATGATACCATGATACTGCTTCTAACATACGGCAAAGGACAAACAAGAATATTAAATATAGAGTCAGTAACATTAATTTTAACCACATATTAAAATAGTTTCTTGTACTTCAATGACATGAAATTTAAAAAAAAATTGAAATTAGCTATAGCAATAAACCTAATAATTCCGCAATTGATATAAGATATATTTAAAAAAAAACATTAGCTATAGACAATTAAGCTAGTTGAATTGCCTGTTGATTCTATTGTTTACTTCAAATTGCCAGAGGCTATGATATTTCACTTTCCCTTTTGCAAAATTTAAATTTCTGCCGATAACAAAATTTTCAAATTGCAATTGAAGCAGAAATATAAAGAAATATTTTCAAACAACCATATTAATTTCAAGCGACAAGGAGAAATCAAACTGTTGTAAAAGTTTGACCACCCCACAGCGCATGAATTATTTACCTCCTGACGCAAGTCAGGGAAATGAAAAGTAAATAATACTGGCAGAGTGGTATTGCATAATCTTGTTCATCGAAGTGTTTTGTTTGATCATTCTTTGAAATGTTTACATATCGGATGTTTTTGAATGCAACAAATATGCTACTATGTTTTACTTTAATTTATAAATATTATTTTTAGAAGAAATAAATAATTAAAATTTAAAAACTATGTTCTTGTAAGGAAAGCGAAAGTAATTCTTGTCTGCTCATCATAGAAAATATTAAATTATTCTAAAATATTGAAATTTTATTTTATATTTGTCTAATATATTTATACATTTATTAATTCTTTAATTCAATTATGTTTATGAATTTTATTCATAATTTCGAACTTTTAAAATTAATATTATTTAATATACATAAGCAGCTGTTTTGAGACAAAAATAAAAAATAAAAAATACAAAAAGTTGAAATGTATATTAAATTATTTTAATTTCATTTGATTTAAAAATAAATTTGTGTCTATTGATTGATTTTAAAAACAATGAAATCATTGCTTTCAAAAAATGGAATAAATAATATAAACTACAACTCCTCACAACTTGTTTACTATTGTTTGATTAAAAACAAACTAAAGTTTGTGTTATGTCCCAGTGTTTATTAAAGATGGCTGCATGTGCTAGACATATCTAATTTTAAATTAAGAAGTACATCTTAAATAAACTGTTGTTTCTTTCTTGGTTACATTTATTTTTGTTTTCACTAGAAATGGATTCGTGCACAAGTGTTGAGAAAGAAATTGAAAAAGTTTTGACTAAATTTGGTGCGTTTAACGATCATGTACGACGAACACTTGATGAATTAATCGAATACGTACAAAATCTTCAGCAAGAATATATTGAATGTGAGTTACCTGTACTTTATTTACAATCTGTGAAATATTTTCATTGAGTTTGTTATAACAGTACCAATTATATAATTATATTAAATAACTAGATATCTATTATGTCATTTAAATTACAATTTGTTCAAAATAAAATAAAATGTTCACTTTTAAGCCGAAAAATCAACACATTATTAACTTATGAGGTGCAAAATTTAAATTTACTAATGTAAATAAGTTTAAGACAAGGGGGGGATATTCTTAATAAGTTCATCAATGACACAATTATTAAGAAACGTTAACATAATGGTGTATATATTTTTTCGATTTTTTTTGGTGCAAAATTGAAATTATAACAAATGAAAATATAAATTAAAATTTAATAACTTTTTATTCCTAAATAATAATTTTTATTCTAATTAAATTTCAAGATATTGTTTAACTTAATAAACTTAATAAAATTATTTGAACCATGAAAATCAGCTGTCCCAATTTAATTGCATTAATATATAGGATCCAAAAAATCTAGTAACTTTGTAAAACAAACTTGTGTATTTTCATTTTTAAAATTTAACCAAAATTTAGCTTACATTTTGTTTCACTTACCTTTTCAATGCATAGCTCAAAATAACTATGTCATCAGCAAATGTAATATATATGTATTTTAGCATATACTGAGGACATTGTCATTTGTAACACAAATAAGATAACATTCTTTAAATTGGATGAAAATTTACTAGAATCAGTTAGTACCGTTGATTTTTCTCTTAATTAAAAATAATGGGGAATATTAAATTTTTTAATGAATACAGAAATTCTCTGTTGATAGTTTTAGAGTTGAAACTTAACTTTATTTATATGGATAATTGTCTACTTTTCTAATACAACTTCAAAAGAGGTTAACTGTAGGCTTCTAAGAAGGAAGATAACTGAGATTTTTTTGTTTTGGCAATTTTAAATAAATAAAACAAATTAAGTATATATAGGCCAATTATTTGGCTTCTAGTAATATATGATCTTGGACCTTAACAGAAAAAGATTAGTAAATTAAAAACATATTAAATTATTAAGAAATATGATACTATTTAAGGTAAACAGCAAAATTTATTAAGTAATGAAATTTATTAAGACAGTTATTATTATTAGTTAGTCAGACTTGAGAGAAAAAAAACTAATAGTTGATAAGTAAATTTCTATATGGGAAATCATTATTGAATGTACCTAAAGTGATACTAAAAAGAGATGACTAGTTGATATATGTATATATTTCAAAGATTTTATAGTAGAAAATAGGGATATTTATCATAGGTTGTAAAATCAGCTAATAAAGAAAAGTCACTTATTATCTGATTATAAATTTAGTGTTAGAAAGATGTTACTGAGTTAGAAAAAAGTAACATCATTTTAGTTAACAAGATAGTATCTTTAAAAATTGGAAACTTCAATTTTGACATGTGTTTGTATTACTTATTTTGGGGAAAAGTAGATATATTTTATGTTTAGAAATTTGAAAATGATCTTATAGCTATTTTATTTATATTATTTGAAATTGTATAAATAAAATAGCTATAAGATCATATAGAATATTATAATTTCTTGAATAAAAAGTATATTTAAATAATGTGTGGAAAATTATTTGTTCTAATTTTAAAAATTTTATAAAACTCTTTTAATCTTTTATTGCTCTGATTAATTATTTTAAGTAAGTCATATATAGTTAGAAATGTATTTATAAATAACTTGTGAATCTTTTTTCTTCAAATTATTACATTTGATTGCTGTATACTTCTCAATAAAAATCAAACACATTGTGATTTTGGGTGATTATGGTCTGGTTTGTTAAGGCATTGTTCTTGTTATTAGAAGGTAGTGAATTCCAATCCAAGTCCAACCAAAGATCTCTAATTTATTAATTATTTATTATTAGTATTCTCTAATTTTGTATGGGGATTGTAAAATATTCTGTGATTGCAATGTCCTCCATGTGAAATGATACCTTTGGAGGAGGCAGGTCAAGTCTGGTGGTTTTCTTTTGCATTCCTATTTGTAAATTATGAAGACTCACCTATTTTCAAAGCCAAGATGACACGCCTACTGGGTGCCCCATTATATAAGGATCCATCCTTTTATAATTCTAAAAGTTGAAAATCCTAGTACTTTTGTATTTTAATCTTTGGAAAACAACATTGATAATTGAATTTCTTGGATGAAAATACAATGAAGTGGTAGAACATCCCACCTATTCATCTGATTTGGCTTTGTTTGATTATCGTTTTCTTTCTGAAGATTGATGCTGCTGCAAATTAATTTTTAATCAATTCCAAGAAATGAATGGCTTGAGATATTTGATCTTTAAAATATTCATCTATAGAAGTATGTTGATATGTGGAGATTTTTTTTAACTCTTCTTAAGTTTCTATAAATTGTTGCAGACCTTGAAAGTCCTAATTTGAACATCAAAATTAAACTCCTAAATATGATATTAAAATTTTTACATTGATCCTAATTTAACATTTAAATTTGCTATCAAGGTTCATTTTTTCTGTAATAAAAGTTTTATTCCTTGATTAATGTATTTACAAAATTATCAAAATTTTATATAAAAAGTAAAAGCAATAAGATTATGATACTATAATGAAGCTAATTATTTTATTTTATACACATAATAGCAGCTCCAGTCATGCAAAATATTACTCCAGCACAAAGTTCAATTCTCAGTCGATGCTCCACTAGAGTTAAAGATGTTGTTACTAGTCTAGCTACAGAGCACCGTGACCTTCATGGAACTGTATCAAAAGTGGGAAAAGCAATTGATAAAGTAAACAGCATATCACTTTTTACTCTTATGACGTAAAATTTTTTTTTCAAACTGCTCTTATTGAGATAAACAATTAAGAGAATATGTTAAATCCTTTATCTAAGGTAGAGCCAAATTAATGAAGAAGGGTGATATATTTTTTCTCTATTCAAAATTTGTGTAATTGTTCATTCATTTTGAATTATATAATTTGTAATAAAATATTTAATGTTTATAAGAAAGATTTCAAAGATTTATTTTCACAATTTTCTTTACATCAGTTTGGGTTTATGACTTAAAATATATTGTTGCTAAGACCACTATGAAAACTCAAACACATTGTATTTTGTACCTGAATAAATTAAGTTTATATTATGCAAAACTAATTATTTCTTCCTTTCAATTATAGAATTTGAGGGTTTTATTCCCACCTCAAGTTTTGATATTTGTATCAATTCAGAATCCACTTTCAAGTTGAATTCTGGTCTAATTAGCCCTTCTTCGCTAAAAATGACAGTTGAGTGACAAATAAATCAATAACCTAAGACTGCCCATTTACCACAATTAGTCTAATTGCCAAAGTCTTATTACTATAGGCAAAGCTACAATTATTAAATATTTGTTGAATGCTACCTTTTGGTTTTAGTATCTATGAAATATTTTATTTTTATTAATATAATCTGATAGTTTAATAGTATATCAATGATTAGAAATAAATAAAAACTAACAAGTCTAATCTTTTAATAACAAAACATAATAAAATAATTGCATTACATAAAATAAACTTTGATAACAGTTAAAATATATTTCTCTTAAAACTTCATTATCATTACTGACAAAAATAAACTATAATAGCAGTGTTTACACAATAACAATATAAAGCAATAGAAAATAAATATAATATACATTATTGGACACTAGAGATATATTAATATGTCAGCAACCTTCACAATTTTAAACATTGGCTATTTGCTCCCAATGATGAACAGGTGTGCATATACATTTAATGCTGATAAAGTTTTAATTGGATGGATTAATAAGTTGTAATACAGTAATGTCATATATAAAAAAATATCAAAATATTAATGATGTATAAGCAATACAAAAATAACAGTATTTTCAGGGGGTTTCTATAACAGAATATTCAGATTATGCCTTACTGGCACATAAAATACAGTACAATATTAATTTGTTGGTGAGGCATAGCAGAAAAACAAACATAACGGAAACAGATCAAATATTTTAAATAAAAAATAAATAAATATAATTATAAGAAATTATATATATATAGACCAGTATTAAACTAGAAATTTATAAGCACTGAATGTATAAATCTAGTTTTTGTTGAAGTAACATAAAAATTCATTTTGGCACAGTAATTGTCCGGTTTTGTATTTTGGGTAGCTGTACTGGATGGTAATATTTAGCTTCTGTAAAATCCTATGAGCCAGTATGAGTTAAGTACAGTATCCAATCTTTGTAGCAAGTGCTGTGCAGTTTTCTTGCTTCATTTAATAATGACACTTCTCACAATAACTGATTTTCAAAAAATCTCGATCACACTTAATCTTAAACTTTAAATATCACATCTTGTGTTATTGTCAATTTCAAGGACCAAAACTTAAAACATATTATATTTACTTACTACTAGACTAAAGACTAGAAACTTAATTTTACATGTTTTTCAAAAATTACTTATTACAAAAGAAGTATAAAATAACTCTAAAATTCAATAGTACTCTTCATACTCGATCAGTTAAATATCCATTATTAATTTTTCAATTATTTACTTTTAATAAATCCAAAGAATACAAGCACTTTATAAATTCAGTGTATGTAACAGTAACCAAGCAAAAATTGTGCCATAATTTTTGAATCAAAGAACTGTGCCATAAATCTAAATCGATAACATAAATAACATTCAATTTTATGAAAATTGTCATTTCTAATTAGCTAGATTTTTATACCCACTTTAAAAACATTTAATGCAACACTGTCTACCACTGGGGAAGAACCAGGCAATATAACTAAATTAATAACATAAATAACACCCATTTTTATGAAATTAAATGACACCACTTTAAAGAAATATCTGATGAATGCAGTAGTTCCAAATAAATGCTGTTACTTTTTTAAATATTATTGCATATAAAGAATCGAGTAAAAAACTCTAAGTAAAATTTTATACAAGTAAGTGAGTTACACTTAAAAATTTGAAAAAATTGTTTGCCAAAAAAATTATTCTGTTGTTTCTAGAAAACCAAATGAGATTTCTATTTGGAAAATAAAATTATTATTGCATTTTAATTTTTGGCAAAGTATTGTTGGTTATACCTAGTAAAAATTTTTAATTAATAATATTTCTGCTGAATCATCTTGTTACATTTTAATTGTTGCCGTTTTTTAACTTAATGATATATGTCTTATAAAATTCTAATTATATTCCAATTTATTTATGATTTCATTTTAGAATTTCATAGCTGATTTTGCAACTACCAGCAATGAAGATGTTTTTCAAGGTCCTGAAAATGTTAAACTATTAAATCAGGTTATAAGTGAGCATTTTCTTAGGCAAGGAATGCTAGAAATAGCTGAAGAATTAATAAAAGTAATGTTTCTTTCATAGTATCCCATTCTTTAAACATTTTTTGATGCAAATGGAAAAAGTTATTACTTTTGATTTTAAATCTTATAATCTAAAATAACCATCACAAATATATTGGTTTTTTGTAATTGTTTTTGTTGGAATAATGAGCATTAATCACTGAGGTGTAGAACATATAACAAATTAGTGGGCCTCCTGCAAACTTTCCCAGATCATAGCTTCCAGTGGTGCGTTCTTATATATTTTTTTTTCAGGGAAAAATTTGTGATTGAGAAAAGTAACAATGATTATTATTTATTACTTTAAAATACAATTTTCCATTGTAAAATGTGGTTTCACAAATATATTCAAACTCAATGGCATGACAGCCATAGGTTGGCCAAGGTTTGCATTGCCTATATTTGTTTCTATGAGAAGGGTCCTCGGGTGTGAAAAATATATTTTGGTTAAGTGATCAGCTTATTGCAAGAGCTCCACTGTTTAGTTCCCAAGCTGCTTGGTACTCAATTTTATTGTCCCAGTTAAGGAATATATGGCTGAGTTGACCTTGTCCAGCCTGATGATCAAACCTCGGACCTGTGACTTGGCAGCGTGAAGTGTGCCACTGGGTTTTGCAAATAGATCAGTTAAAAATAATCATATTAGATACTAAAATTTAAAAAATATCCTCAAATGTGATACAGAATATATTAAGATATTAAATACTAATGATAGGACTCTTTTTTTTTTTTTTTTTTTTTAGCACATTCCAATGGATACTTGAATTGTGATATATTGAGAAATGTAAAATCATAATTTGTTATAAAGGACAAAAACAGTATATTTTAAAAAAATCAAAATATAATAATAAATATTATTATTTTATTTTTAAAAAATTGCACTGTAGGATTGAAAGTTGAAGGCGTCCAATGTCATAAGTATTTTTCTCCACTTTTTATGATTACCTATAAGTATTATATATTTCTTTCTAGAAATGAGAAGAGTTATGAACTAAAATGTTGCACTGCTTAAATAAATTATATCATGACATAAGGTGCTTTACAATGAGTTCAAATTATCATTAATTATGTTTTAAGTTTAATTACAAATGTTATAAACTGAATTTTGATATGAAACATAATTTTCATTTTAAATTAACCGACCTGACATTTTAACATAAAGCTCACTCTATTCCCCATAACTGATCTCAGTTCCATCTCTCATACAAAAAGTCATTGGTTAAACATAATGATGACTCTACTTATATAAATTCTTAAATTTCCTTTGCTATATATATATACTACTTGGAAGAATAAACTCTAATTCTTCCAAATGGTATATTTCTATACAACTTGAAGGAATAAGAGTTTATATTATACTGTGCATTCTATTGACTTCTGAGACGTTTGAGAATAGCATCATTTAGTATGTAATGAATGCAAGTGTCCCATCTGCATTCTAAATATCTTGGTTTTCTGTTCTGTAACACATAGACTGTTGTTATTCTGAGATATAAGGTGTATCAAGTGTAAGCAATAGAAAGTCATACCATTGCTAATGCTTTGTATTTATGATTTTATTTTTGTTGTTGATATTTTTTACTTTGCCTTTTTCTGTTAAATAAAATTGTTTTCTTCAAAAGTCTGTAGTTTCACTATAGCATTCAATTTTAGAATTAACATTTTGACATTATTAATTTCAACAATTACAAGAAATGTATTTCAATCATTTATAAAAATATTTTGCTCATAAAATTAATTTGCCCAAAAATTAATTTACTTCTTTTTAAGTGCTTTAATATATATATATATATATATATATATATATATATATATATATATATATATATATATATATATATATATATATATATATATATATACACCAAGTCTGACTTCAAGAAAAACATAATGGTCAGATATAATAGAAATGTCTTTAAGAGACATATGTAGTAAATGAAACATTCCAAAATTAATAACATTTGTGTTTAAGAAGAAGCTGAGTAACAATTGTCGGAATAAGCTTCGACTCAGCAGATTCACAAATCTAAGAAAGAAAAACTAAAAAGATATTTCAAAATAAATAAATAATATAAAATAATCACATGAAACATGGCCTACATACTCCAAGAGTTCCAATTGCCATCAAGGACTATTGTTTCAATAACTACCATCCACAAGAAAGCACAATAACTTGATTTCCATGGTTATGCTGCTACTCATAAGCCTTTGATAAGAAAATCCAACTGTTGTGTGAGACACATCGAAATTAGACCATAGATCTGTGGAAACAAGTTCTGTGGAGAGATGAATCCAGGTTCAAATTGCTATTCAGATGGTAGAATCTAGGTTTGGCATATGCCTGGAGAATGCCTTTTGTCAGAATCCATTTAAGCCTGCAGTATAAATTGGCAGAGGTGTAATTATAATTTGCAAATGTTTCTTGAAGCATGGACTGGGAACATGGATCCCCCAATTCATGGTAGACTCGATTTTGTGACCTACTTCGCTATTTTTCAGGCAACAATATACTTCCTATGCTGTTTCAGTTTTGTGGGTTGGATCATTGTTCTTCCAGAATGATAACACCTCTTGTCATGTTACGATGTCCAAGATGGATTGGTATGTGCTAACTAAAGGGTGGATGGATTGGCCTGTCCAGAGTCTAAACTTGAATCCTAAAAAATATCTCTGGCATGAGTTGGATTGCCAAATTAAGGAATACAGCAAGTGTTCAAAATTGGTGAAAAGCTTACATATCTTCTCCAAGCTGTATGCAAAAAAATGTACATCATCCAAAGCTTGTTGAAAGCATGCAATGGAAGGTTAAGGCTGTAATATGGACTATTCAATATGAATAAATTCTGTTTATCCCTCTTATCAGTAGTGTTCAAATACTTATTAGTAGATAGTGTGTATATATATATAAATATAGTGCCTAAAAAGCAGAAAGGATGTTTTTTTTTATCAAATTACATTTATAAACATTTGAGATACATTTGTTGAAAGCAACAATGTTAAAATGTAAATGCTAAAATTGAATACAGTACATTAAAAGAAATATTGTTAAGCATCAAAATGTTTATAACAATAATGCTTCTTTTTTTTATTATGCAGATGTATATAATCTCTTTGATTTGTTATCCTTAATTGTTAATAATAATACATTAAAAATTATGTGCATGTAAAGTATTAATTTATTTTGCATGCTTTTTTGATCTTTAGGAAACAGGATTACAGATGGAGCAAAATAAACGAGAACCTTTCTCAGAACTGAATAGAATTTTAGATGCATTAAAAAAAAGAGATCTAAAGCCTGCTCTAATGTATGTATTTTTAATTTTATATGAATGTTTTTTTATTTTGAATTATATTTTAATTTTGATTAAATATATTAGTTGATTATTTTTTTAATTAATGAATAATAATCAAAATTTATTATTAATATATGATATAGTTTATCAGACAAAATAGCCTTAATCTTACCCAAGATTTTGCCTTTCTTGATTGAATGAAAAGTAATTAATACTGTTTTCAAATATTTTTAAAGAATTTAATATTCACTTTAGTGTCTGTACAAATAATACTATATATTTTCCTAATTAATTATAGTGTTACTGTTATAATTAATTAAAAAGTATATGCTATTACCAAACTTTGAAGGCTATATATTTTTCTTTATTTTAAAATTATACACACATACTCAATATTTCACTGAAACTAATTTTGGTTTATTTTTGACTTTCGGATTTTTTAAATCCGTTTTAATACGTCTACCTTTATTAAGTTATTTTTAAAAATATTCTATTATAGTGATAAACTTTTTTATGGCTTATGTAGAATAATTCTTAAACATGTTTGATGTTATATTTTGAATGTTTAAATATTATTTAAAACATTTCAGCAATTTGGAATTAATTTTGAATTTTTTATTTGCAAAAAATTTTGAAATTTTGGAAAGCTAATATACTATTTATTATTTTTCAAATTAATTTAAGAAATTAATCTCTTTATTTAACAAAAATATACATTTGATAAAAATTTTCATAAAAATATTTCAGGGCAAAAATTATTACCACACTTTTTTTCCTTTAAAAATCCTTATGAATTATCATTTTTAGAAAGAATTTATAACATTAAATATCTTTGAATTACGGAAGTGTCTTTGTCAGTAAATCTCAGTAATCCTGAATTGCATTTCTGTTTTTCACTTTTCTAATTTTATTAATCTTAAATTGTATGAAATCATTATTAAGTAGTTCAAAGTGTAATTTATTGGAGTGGAAAAATTAAGTTTTATATTGTATTGTAAATTCATTCCTTTTGTAAAATTTACTCTTTCACTGTCATCGTATTTCATGCCAAATCTTACATATTATTCTGTGCTGTTATGCATATTAAGAACAGTTTTTCTGTAGATGGGCTCAATCAAATAGAGAAAAGCTTCTAGAACAAAATAGTTCATTGGAGTTCAGACTTCATCGGCTGCATTTTATTGATTTATTACAGCAAGGTTTATTCAAACAAGAAGAAGCTATAAATTATGCTAGAAGAAATTTTCAACATTTGGCAGTTCAGCATGAAAAAGGTATATTTTTGTTTAAAATAATTTAATTCTAAAAATGATTAAAATATTGTTATAGAATGCAAAATGTTATTCCCCTTATTTTAAAGTAATTCTGCTGTTAAATGGATCAATTGAAAAGAATAATGATGGAATTAAAGTAAAACGTCTGAAATGCTTCTTCTAAATTATACAAAATCTTGTTGCTTTTTAATTTATTTCATAATTTTTTCCTCTAAGTGATTTGTACGAAAATGTTTCTTCATTACTGTTTTTGTGATTAATATGCTTAATATTATAATTTTATTAGAAATTCAAGTTTTAATGGGAAGTTTACTGTATCTCAAGCAAGGAGTGGAAAATTCCCCATATAGATATCTCCTAGATCCCATACATTGGGCTGAAATCTGTGATATCTTCACTCGAGATGCTTGTGCTCTTTTAGGGTTATCTGTAGAAAGTCCCCTAGCAGTTTGGTATGAATATTTATTTATGAATTTAATAATTAAAATGCTATATATTGAAATTTTAAATTATGTATTTTTATGTTTTTAAAATTATTTCATGTGTTAATTCATCTTTATTTGTATACCTTGATTAGTTTATGTTATTCATCAAAATAATATAATGTAAAGTTGTACTAGAGTGAGTGGCATAAATTATTGAAAATGTTGATAAGGATAAAGAAGTAAATAAAGAACTTTACATTAGTTTTAAAATGGATGCTATATATCCTTCAAACTCTTAACATTTTAAACCTTTTTTTCTTCATTTTTTTATTTATGTATTTCTTTTAGTAATCTTATAATTATTTCAGATTGAAAAAAAAATAATTCTCTTAAATGCAAAATTCTAATGTTTAGTTATAAAAGAATTTTTTTTACAAAGTGTCTAGCTTTTTTTTATTTACATTATTTCTATTGTTACTGTGTTTTCTAGAAAGTTTACCTTAAAATAGAAGTAATAAGAAATTGTACATATTTATTCATCATTATTTAAAAGAGATCTGAGATATTTAATTTATTTCATAATTTCTGAACAGATTAAATTTTGATAAAATTTTAAATTTATGTAATTAATACTAATGGATAATTATTGTTTTTTCTTTTTATAATTTTTTTTGTTTATTGTAATTACATATCTCTTGTTCCTTTAATTTTTCTCAGAGATTTTTTTAATTTTGTTAAAGTTTTTAGTCTTATTCCTTTTAAAGAAGATTCTCATTTATTTTTATATTTATGTGGTTAATTTTCCTTTTACCAATTATATCATTTATATGAGTGTTTATTCTTCAAAATTTAAAGATTTAAAATAAAGACATTTATTTCAAAGTTTATATTGAAATTTTTAAATATTATCAATGAAAGTTAATAAATTTAACTTTTTTATTATAAATTTTTGTAATAAAAATACTAATTTAGCCGGAGTTTTAATTATAATATTTTTACTTTATTCATTTTTTTCGGCGTGGTCAACATGCCCTACTGTACCCTGTGTCCTTCAGGAGCTTTTATGGACTTTATTCATTTGACAAGCTGTCCTGCGCTTTCTCTTTTGAACTGTTTACCCGACAACTTTCACAATAAGGCTAATTTTTATTGGGCTGCCAGAGGACTCATGGCCGATAAGGTCGCTGTCTCAATGTAGAATAAAAAAAACTTTATTCATTTTGCTAATATTTAACTGTTTAGAAGTAAACCTAAAAAAATATATATACTTCTTTTTTTTGGAGGGGAAGCTTCGAAAGGCCTAAAAGTTCTCATTATTTCATTTAAAGTATTTCGGTGTTTATTAATTAAAAAACAATTATAGTTTATGTGGACCATTTTGAAGATGTATAAAACTTTTAAGTTTTATCTATAGTAAAAGCACTTTTTTCTATCATTTCACTAACATGAATTTATTTTGGTTGATGCAAAATTATAAAAGTATAAAATAATTGCTTTTTTTCTCATAGCATTTCTAAAATTAAAATTTTACATTAAAACTTTAAAAAAATTTTGAAAGAAGTCTTGAAAAGTTTGATTTAACTAAGCATGCATCCTTTCCTTGTAACATTTTAAAAATAAATAAATATATATATATATATATATATATATATATATATATATATATATATATATATATATATATATATAACAATAAGAAGAAAAAATTACTAGTAATAATTTACAAGTAAAATTTTATTGTATCAATCACTTTGGTTTTATTTTAGTTGTAAAAAACATTTTCAAAGAGAAATGAATTTGTAGTTCTTTATTTTAATCTAAATTCTATAATATATATTAAGAATTAAATAATTATAACCTAACCCATTATCCTTATCTATATTATATACTCAACTTTGACTTTCTCTGTGCTGAGTTATCAGTTTAGCTACCATTTTTGTCTTCCAGTCATCAGTTAGATAATTGATTTTATTTTGTAGTTTGGGTATCTAGTGGATAAGAATCAACTTAAAACTGTAGTTTCCTGTCTAATTAATTCCCACATGTAAAAGATTATTAATGAAACTAAATAAGATGAACAACTAAACCTAAAGCAAACCAAATTGACTTTCACTTTTGATTTTTTTCCTTTGCTAACTAAATCTTTCAAAATTTATTCCTTCTTAATAGCAAATGGCTTGGTCTTTTTTGTAAAACTCACTATTCTGACTTCTGTTGTTATTTGTGCTTGCAATGCAGAGTTCTAACTATCATCAGTATTCACTTCAAAAGTGTTATGATTTAAGCAGCAGAAATTACTTGCAACTTACAAAATGTTAAATAAAGAATCAATTGTTTTAATAGTTAAAATTATTTTACAACGATGAATATAACTGTCAGTACTTATTCACATACATTGAGATTCAGAAGCTCAAATGATTTTTCTATCTGTTAAAGATTTTTTACTTATCATGTAAACAAAGTTATAACATTTTAAATGTTTAAGTGTGTGAAAAAGTATATTAAAGATAATTTTTCAGATTTATTATCATATAAAGTATACAAAATATTGTGTTCTTCACTCTTACATAATATGCATCACTGTAAATGTCTTGAAATTTGTTTCGTGGAAATTTGATTGGTATATTATTTTCAGTTGTGTTTGATCTTCCATGTGATTTTCATTTTTAGTTTGTTTTAATATTATGTTGTTACTTATATTGTTTACTAAATAAACAAATTCTTATTTTAGTACAAATGCAGGTTGCATTGCCCTTCCAGCATTACTTAACATAAAACAAGTAATGCAACAAAGATTAGTCACAGGTGTCTGGAATACCAGGGATGAATTACCTGTAAGTGTATAACTGAATATTTTCAATCTAAATATATAAATAAAATTAAAATATTTTGTGCTCAGAGACATTTTAAACAGTTTAAAACTAATTTTAAATTGGTGTGCTCTGAAAAATTTGCCTTTATTTACAAATAATTGCATTAAAAAAGTCCTACATATAGTTTAACACTTAGGTATTCCTTAATTTCTAGAAGTATATCTGACCATTAAAATTGTAGGAAAATACTTAATTCATACTATAAAGCTCAGGCATAATTTATTACAATTATATCTTTAGCATATAGTATAGTTGTTTGTGTAGTTTTTCCACTAAGAATTTAAAAGTTAATCTAATAATCATTTATTTTGTGCTGATTTTTGAAATCTATTTAAATCTTAAGTTTTGTCTTTAGATTCTTTCTAGTTTTATTTATGTTTATAATTATTTTACGATTTTAATTTTATGCCATAAGAATATATTAGATTTGAAAATAATGATAGAATATATATAGTTAATAGTATATTTTATAAAATACAATAAAAAATGCCAAATGGAGAATAGCATATTGAAAATACTAAATGGAAAACAATACATTGAAAATACTTGAATTTCAAGGAAAATATCAAAGAAAGATATAAAATGGAATGAAGTATCAATATGGCCAGCTTCTTTAGGGGGTGTTGAGCACGTTGGCACAAATTATGGCTTTTCTGCAATGGCCCAAGACATAGTCTTAAAGAAGCCAGTACACCCCAAAGCCATACCAAAAGTTCAAACCAAAATATCAAGCCAGAATAAAAGAAGTAGAATTTAATCTAAAATATATAAGTCAAAATCCAATGTTGCCAAAATACATTTAATCCATAATAATCAAATTAAAACCATATCCAAATACAAATACAAATCTGCAAGAACCTCACCAAATACATAAATTAGCGACTAAGTGTTAACAGTTGGTTAAAACAGTTTTAATGAACAGTTTAGCTGCTTTTGCACTAAATGTATTGCTAAGCATAAATGTTTTTTAATATATTCTTGTGCTTTTCAGTTCATCTAACTTGCATTTTATATATATATATATATATATATATATATATATATATATATATATATATATATATATATATATATATATATATATATATATATATATATAGAGAGAGAGAGAAAGTAAGTAAAAGATTCTAAAATTAAACTGTCATAAATCAGAGGTTGAAGTGTGTTATATAGATCATGCTGATAAGAAATTTAAACAGCAGATACCTCAAAGGAAATTTTCAAAATTTGTCAAAATAATGTTGTACCACAAATACAAATTGTCTCATTATTATACAAAGTTTCTGCATACATCTTGTGGTTCTTTTTTCTATTTACAAAACTTCTTGCTTTTCAGTGGAAAATAATAAGCATGAATAGATTTGACTAACACACTTATTTTGTCATTTCCATTGTTCAGGTGTCAAAGATTGTCTTTCTGGCGATAAAGGCTTTTAAACACTATCTTACAATCTCCTACATAAAAGAATAAAATCTTATGTTGAATGATGCAAAAAATTAGTTGCATACAATAATCCTTACATTGTGAAAAGATAGTTGATAAATTACATTTTGACATTGTGTTGTTAAAATTCTATATTTAATCATTTTACTTGTCTATAAAGATGAGAATGAGTTTCATCCATTTACATAATGCTCAACAATTGAGTTATACTTTCCATAGGAAATTGTCTTGTAAATACTTTCTAATATTTTACATACAGATTTTTGCTCTGCTTATAAATCAATAACAGACATGGGTAATAACATTTAGAAGTAATATAACATCAAGTTCTATCAATAATTTATGTCTTAATTTCTCTTGAATTTTTTCATATTGTATGAATTAGTATTTTTGGTCCATATCATACATTTTTTAACCAGTAAAATGCTCTTATTACTGCAACACAATTTTCTTCTTTCTACTGCAACACAATTTTCAAGTTTAAATGTTTCAATAATAATGTTTTGTCATTTAAGGCTGATAATAAATGTCTGTGAATCAGAAATAAACCTAGTTGTAGAGTGCCTATCTTCTACTCATATCTGTTATGTTCTAATAGTGCAATTATTATTTACATAAATTGTGTGCACATGTATAAAATATCTATCATTTATGCAAGTATGTTTGACATAACACACTGCATTATCCTCTAAAATAAAATTAATTTTATTTTCAAAACACTAAATTTTGTTATTACTTCTCATATTTTATTCACTTAAAAAATAAGCTTGTTTTTTGTCTATACCTAAAGAATTTTTTTATACATTCTGAGCAGTCCTTTCTCTGGTTGGTCATTCATGTCTGGAGCTGTTATCATATTTTTATATTGTAAAAAATTATTCCTTTATTTCGATTTACCTAAACACATTTTTAAACATTAAATGAAAATCATTAAATTAAGATAAATGTATTGCTATTCCTTTTAATGAGGATATTGTTATTTCTTTAAATGACTCTTATTTTCTCTGAAAAATAATCATAAAATATAAGTTTTTATATTTATATTATGTAATTCATTATGTTTTCATTATATTATATAATTTTTTTCTCAATGTTTGCCTAGTGTTTGGTAGTGATTATTAGATTTTAAGCAATTGATGTATATGTTACTAAAAATATTTGTTTATTTTTTATCTCCTTATTTTTATTTAGTAATAAGAATGATCTTTTCATGAGCCCTATATACGTTGTAAAAGTAATTGCATATATTCATATTGAGGTTTGTTATTTATGTTTCATTATGAATCGTACATCTTTAATTATGGTTTTGTTTGGTATTAAAGACAATTGATATAACATATAGATCAGAATTCTTCAGAACTCATGATTTCAATTTTAATGTCATTTGGTTCATCAGTGTAAATTTCTGTAATAATATTCTTTTCACCAATGTTCTGATACACTTTACAAGTGGATAATAGATATTTTTATGTAAAGGAAATGTAATTTATGAAATGTGATCTTGGTTAAAGCCATTTACAATGCTGTTATCTTTCAGAATTTTAGGTTGTTATTTAGCAGTAGCGATGATTTTGATTTCTTTAAAAATCTTTCAATAAGTAAATTTTTTATTCTTATTTTCATCATTTTATTTGGATTAAGTTCTTAGCTCTGTTTCATAAATAAGAGATCATTTAAAGGCAAACTCAAAATTTATGAGCTTTTATACTGGAATAACAATTATTGCTATCAGTGCATTATTTAATGATGGGTTTCAATTCTAAAACTTTAGTGTTCTAATTCTTTCTGTACATATTTTTACATACAAAATTTTGAATCATAATTTTTATTATTATTTTTGTATATATTCAAAATTTTCAATCTCCATTTTAATACAAAGAAGTTTTAAAATTACATTTAAAATTTTGAATGATATATATATTTTTTATTTTATTTATTTTTTAATTTTGCTAGGTTTGATAAAAATGCTTTTTCTTTTTTAAAAAAAACTTTTTTTATGTAAGTAATCACTTACAAATGTGTATCTTGTATAGATACAGTTTTTACTAGTGTGTAATAAGCATAGCCCATTTAAATATTGGCGTTAAATTGTTATAATAATTTCTGGTTATTTCTAGAAATTACTGATGAATTTGATGTTTGATGGGGTGTAATTTGTTACTCTCTGGTTATCTTTTGCGTAGACATTGTCACTAAAACTTAAAATCTTAAAAGATTTGTGCAAATTTTTATAGCAAATGAAAGACTTTGAGAAGTATAATATGCTTTTCATAAATAAAAAATAGCTTTTTGTTATATTTATTTTTTTCTCATAAAATTATTGAATTTATTTTTAAAGTTTTGTAATAAACATTTTATTGAAATATTTAATTACTAAATTTTACCTTATATCAGATATATTTGTATATTATAAAATAATAATTAAGTTTCATACTTTTTTTAAATTGTGAATCCTAGTATTTATACAAATACTTGAGCTTTGCTTATGATTAATGCAATTTGTGGTATGTTTAGATTGAAATAGACTTGGGAAGAAAATGTCATTTTCACTCCATTTTTGCATGTCCTATTTTGAGACAACAGAGTTCCGAAAACAATCCACCAATGAGACTTGTCTGTGGTCATGTGATATCAAGAGATGCTCTGCATAAATTGGCTAATGGCAACAAGTATGTTTTAGTTTCCTTTTCTATTTACATTGAATATATTCAAAAAAACTTCAATTTATGGAAAGTTTAAATGACTGAGTCGCAATATCAAACACTGTTCAACATAGGGATTTCCAATATTTTTTTATAAATTATTTTTATGCTTATATTTTTACTTGGATTGTTTTAATAGTACTAATTTCTTTGAAAACTGTCTAAAAGTTTAATGACAGTAATGTGAATCAATGATTTCTTTTTTCAAATTTTAAAACTTTCAATTTTTAATAGATATTAATATTGTTTTCTTATAACTAATCTTCTGTATTGCTTTATCAAAAACATATAAAATAGTAAAGTACTGTTGAATTATATTTTTTGTATTCTTTTTGCATTTACTTTTGTTGGAGCATCAAAAGTAAAATTAATGGTCAGAAAAATCAAATTTCTGCTAACTTCTCTTAAATGTAATTTTAATATTTTGCATTCACTTTAATTGATTTAATACAAATATATTTTGCTTAAATTTTTTTTTGTTTATGCCTATTGCAAACCATATGTTTAACAAACACCCTTTATTATCAACTTTATTATCAGAATTTCCATTTATTTTAAATAAAATAAATGTTTGATGAAAAAAATATCCTTTTAGTGTTTTTACATTAAAGAAATTTAATGTTATATAATTACATATGCAATAATGAAATTTCCATGTCAATTATCTTTTCTTGTTTGGCTGTAGAACTGGCAACCAAATAATCAACTTGCTGATTTTTAGTTCTATAGTTCATGGTTATTAATTTTCTGATTTAGTTTTTCAACAGTTTAGAATTTCCCTTATTAATTTTAAAATAAATTTGCATATTTTAGTATCTCAATATGGTTTGATAAAAATTGTTATTCAGTCTTCTTTGACTTGATCTTTGCCCCAGATCATTAAATTCTTATATTCATTTGTATATCAACACATTTAGGCTTGTCAATTTTAACTGTATTATTAAACTATGGTGCACATATATGAATGATGAATTGAATAACTCAACTAACATTTTTTGTCTAAAATTTATATATGTGTAATTTAAAGAGGAATATAAAGGATTCATGTTTCTAAAATATAAATAATATTATATGTTTATTATTTTATTATTATATATTATTAATATATATTAATGTTTTTTGAGATTGAGAGAATAAAGTTTTCATAAATTTGTATATAAAATTATTCAATAGAAGTAATTTAATTAACATTTAACTCATCAATTTGCAACTAATAGATAAAAATCTTAAACTTTAAGCTAGAGTTTAGTAAAAGAAAATGTTTCTTAACCTTCAAGAAATATTTAAAGTTAGATAATTAAGGATTTATTTTTTATTCATCGATATGACTAAACTTAGCAAAATATTAAATTTCCTAATAAAATTTTGTTAACTAATATTTTAATGTTAAATTGATCTTTCTTATATGGAACATGTTAAAAATTATTTACTACATATGAGAAACATCAATTTAATTGTTTGGAATGCAAATTCAACTGTCTGCAACTGCTGCAAAATTAATTTATTTGTTTTTAAATTTACAGCAGATTTTAGATTATTTACATTTAGATTATACAGAATTTACAGCAAATCTTAGAGAAATCAATTCATGTAAATGATGCTTTATCTTTTATAATTGTCAGTGTTTATTACTTTTATTACTTATTGAAATTAATATTATTATGGCAAATTTTGTTAGTTTAAAATTAAACAAAAAATAAATGATGTTTAATTTAGAAAATTTAATTAGTTGACTACCCATTTGAATAGTATATTTTTAAGATTTGATAATGACTGCTTAGTTTTCCATAATGCATTCATATATATTTTTGCAACAATATAGATATTCTAATCATATACAAATGGGTATTACAATTAACTGGAACAAGCAGAAGGAAATCCTCTGACCATTATAACTGTGCCTTCTACTGCGACAAATTTGATGTTTACTTTTTAATAAACTTTAGAACTAAATTTAATTTTTGATTAAAGATATTTAAAATATCAAGATAAATATATTAATTGATCATTAATACAATAATAAAATTTTTCTGCAAATTCTCCTTTGAATGCTTTTGATAAATATAAATGAATGAAACTATTTTATTTTGTTTGTTTAAATGAATGCCACTTTAAAATTTTATTTCAGTTTATTAATTTTTAATGTCCTCTCAATTTTGTCTTATACCTTAATCTTATAAATGGATTCAAAATATTTTAAATTAAAAACCTTTATAACATCAAGATGAAAGAATAGATTGCATTTAAATTGAGTTACTGTTAATAAATTGTTTATATAATTCAGTGTTATTTATCAGTAACATTCTTCAGTTAGAAATAATAAAATGTATTTTGATTTCAAAAATTATACTTATTTTACAGTGTGTAAAGTCAAAAAATGAGCTGAATAATTGAAAGAAATTAAAAAATAATTATGTAATTTAATAAATTGTAAAAAAAAATCATTTTTTATTTTAAAATTTCATATTTAATCCTATTTATGGACTTCTTTTGCTTAAAAAAAATATGTGGTTTTAAGACATGTAATGCAATGACTGATGTTTTTTTTAACAAAGTATAAATTATTTTTAGAAAGTTACAATAAATATAGTGACCAAATTATTTTATATCAATTAATGTTTTTGTTCTTTTAATTTTTATTTTGACATTGAAAATATTAATCATAAAAAAGATAATAGACATTTCTCATGCATAAATTTTATTCTTTGATATTTTATAAAATAAAATTAACTATTGGAATTTTCTCTGAATGCTATACTTTTTTTAGATTGGTAGTAAATCAAATTATTGAAACCTTTGGCATGACTGTATATTTTGATTTGGTATCCATTTTAAGCTGCTAGCTGTTTTCAAACTGTTCAATGTTGAATCATAAAACCAACTCGCCATGTTTTACTAAAGTAAATGTTATTAGATGTGTCTAAAGATTCTGTTTCTGTCTTGAAAATTGTGGCACAACTTTTGTTAAATCAGCTCTTTTTTATATAAATAATTTTGAAAAGTAATGCAGATTTGTGAAACACCCATTTTTTAATATTTTTGCTTAAACTTTACATATAAAAACAAAACGCCTCTATTTCTATTCTTGAATAACACATAAATTTATTTTTGATTAAATCTTCTATGAAATCGGACTTAGAAATCAGTGAAATTCAAGTAATAATTCATTTTTATATGACTTTTTGAGTTAAATCTTAAAATTCTTAATTTTAGTTCATTTTTAAGGGAATATTGTTGCATTATCATATAGATAATGATGGATTAATACCATAAATTTAACACAATTATTTACGTATAATTTTTTACGTATTTTTCATTAAATAACAATATAAGTTAATATTTTTGAAAATCTTTAATAGTACCATCAACTTTTTTATTAATTATTATATTATTTTGTGGAAGTAATGATTTGTTGAATGCTATTAAAAATATATTATTATTTCAGTTAAAAAAATTTAATAAATATATGTAATAAGCATTTATTTGCATTTACTTTGTGTTAAAAAAAGTTGTCAGAAAAGTGTTTTGCAAATTTTTAATTGTTTAATTTGCTTATATTTAATTTTCTGACTGAACAATGAATTTCCTATGTCATTTTATATTTAAAGTGATATGTACATGAAAATTCTTGAGATTTTTCAAAAATTTATTAAAGAAATAATTTTTTTTCAAAATTTGTATTAAATGCTATTTTGCGCTTTGTTTTAAAAATTATTTAAAAATTTTTGTATTTAAAATAATATATATTATCCAGTAATGAAGTAAAATCATTTGGAAAATTTATAAATATCTTTTTCTTTTCTATTCATTTTTTTCTAAATATTTGGTATTTCTAAAAATTTAAAAATATTTTAATTCATTAACCTAATTAATTAACACTTCATTGTTCATTTAGTTACATTCTATAAATTTGAGTGTTAAAATAGTTTTCCTTAATTGTGCTTATCTTATCAAAAACTAGGTCTTGCAACGTTACAAAGAAGATTAGTCTGTTTTTAAGAGATACTGAAAATGTGTAAATAATAAGTCTGTAATCAAACAGCATCTAGAGTTTGTTAGATTATGCCTGCTTTATTTATCGTAGGAACTATTTATATAAATACTTAGACTTTGTCTGACATATGACAGCAATTCATATGCCATTTTTATTCTGACAATTCATGCTTTTTTGTTATCACACTTTCATAACAAGTAATATTATGTATACGAGAATTTGTTGTTACAACAAAATCTCACAAAATCATTGGACAGGTTTTAGAGAGATTTCAAAACAATTATTATCAAGAATAAAACTTTTTTTTAATGGTTTAAAATATTTTACAAAGTATGGAGATTACAAGTTTTGCAGTTTAAAGCCATTTTCAAAAAGATATGTGTAAATTAGATCATAAACATTGAAATCATACTAATTACTTGATAATTAAAGCCATTTAAATTTTTTATGTCTTATTGTGGCAGTTTCTAGTTTTTATTTTTAATAAATTGAGCGGAAGAAAAAAACAGTCATAGCATCAAGTTACTCATAGCAACAGCACTAAACTTATTTATAAAATAATCTTATGGTTCATCAATTTATAAAAAAATTTGCAAATGAATATCTGTAAACTTAATAATTGACTATGCAGTTTTTTTATAATTTCCATCTTTAAAATTTTTTTAATTCTTACAAATTAAGATTTACCTATTGATTGTGCCATAGATTAAAAATAATCCATTGCTATCTTTATGGAATTTTCTGAAAGAACATTCAAACCTGTTATGAGAATTGTAAATAACATTGACAAAATTGCAGTCCAATAATTTCATGTTGGGAAACAAGGAAAATGTGATGAACATTGACATATAAGTTCATAGTTTGAATTTTATTAAATTGTTATTGATAATTTTTAGTTACAGTGGTATTGTCAAAATGTATTTAAAATAAGTTGGGAAGTTCTAAATTTTTATAGTATTTTTAAGGTATTTTCTTTATTGAACGTTTCTAGATTAAATTTCCTATTTGAATGAGATTTCTTTACAAATTAAAAATACTCTAAGATATGGTAACAATTATTAGGATATTAAAAATCATTCTTTGTAGTTATAAACAAAATTTTCAACGAATTTGCTTAAAAATTAAATTTTAGAAAGGTTTATCTTTGGAAAAATTAAGAAGCAATATATAAATGAAATTTGGTCCTCTTGCATGAGCAAAGTATCTGATTATTTTATTAATAATTATTCAGTATAGTGTTTGAATGACTTATAAACATGAAAGATAAAAAGGTAAATGCATAAGTTTTAACCTTGTAAGCAAATATTTGAAACTGTTTAAATGGGTGTGACTTCTAGTAAATAAACAAGATTCTAGAAAAGTTTCCATGATAAAGGTTTATTTTATTATTGAAATCTTATGTAATTTTTAAGGTATAAGTTTATAAGGTTAAATGTAAATGCATATGTGTTTTTGATTTGTATATACATATGCAATCTTGTAAATTGTGTTTTAAAACATATTTCCGTGATATAAATTTAAGTTTTTCATTTTTATTCATTTTGATTTTTTCATTGATGAAAGTTTCATTTTTGTGAATAAACTGTTTAACAAAAGAAGTTGAATTAAGATAAATATCGTATCTTAATTCAACTTATTTTATACACATTAGCATATATTCTGGTGTGTAACTTTTCTAAATTTGTAACATTGCTAATAATTATATTCTTTTTTATCTATGTTATTACATAACAACATATGTATTGGAAAGCATTAAGAAAACTTACTTTAATTGATGATAAAAATTGCTAATTTTTTTCTTTTTTAGATTAAAATGTCCTTATTGTCCAGTAGAGCAAAATCCCTCTGAGGCCAAGTTGATTCATTTTTGAAATGTTCTGATTAATATATTACAAAATTATGAAATAAAGATCTCTTGAAAGAAGAACTCTACATATTATTTTGGAATAAGATAGTTAGATTGTTTTTAAAATTCTTGTACTATATTTGTTTTATAAATACACATATTTCTCATTTTATATTATCTTTGCCTGTGCAATAGAATTACTGTATAAAGGTAAATAAAATTATATAATTATTCTTTGCAACTTAAATTGTAATAACTGATATATAAAAAAAATTGAAGCCTAGTGTGAAGCAAATTTTAAATAGCATAATATATTTACAGGATTTTTAAATAATTTTTAAAACAGTTTAAATACAGCATCAGATATATCTCATTTAGAAATTTTGCAAATGTTTTAATTTGTTGTTTTGAACAAAGAATATCCATCACCAAATATTTCTTTTGGTTATATTGAACACATTCTTTTATCTTTTAGCATATCATAATATCAATTATTTGTATTCTTGTATCCAATATTTTATTTTAAAACCAAGCTGATCTTTACCAATTTAAATTCTAAATTCAAATTATTGTTCTACTTAAATTACAATGATAAGAAAAGTGTAATTAATGTTACTGAGTTAAAAGTAGTTAAAAAAAATTACTTTAATTATTGATTACAAATCAAATAATCTAAATATAACTTAGTAAGAAAAAAATTCATATATTCACTCAAAATATTTTCAATTTGAAAATGTCAGAGTAAATAATATTCATATATGAATTTCAATGATAGAATGTTATTTTTCTTATCTGTTCATATTAAAATAAATATATTTGTTGTATAACATATTAAAAATATAGCTAATAATGTTTCAGATTATTATAATCTATTTCAAATTCGACAAGATTATATTACAAATTTAATCTTTTGTAATAGCTAATAAAAATAAAATATTAATAATAATAAAAAAATTATAGAAATGTATCTTGAAAACTCACAATGAAAAATTAATAAAATTTCAAGTTTAAAATTTAAAAAGTTAGCTTGTTTAATATTCATCAATGCTAGTTAATCTTGTATTAATTTTATTGGTCTCTTTGATATCTCAAATTTATTGGTTGAGATTTATTTTATAACTATATTCATCTGGATTGGTGTTAGTATAGATGTTTTTATTTTTAGTTTATATGAAAATGTGTAAGAAAAATTTGATTCTAATATTAAAATTTACATTTGTGAAAATCAGTTATTTAAATACAATTTCATTTTTTTTATTTGTTATATATTTGAAAAAAAAAATATTGTTGAAATTAACCAAAGAAAAATGTTTTTTCCATATATTGTTTGATAATTACATAATTGGTATTTATATGACCATAGCTTTTTTTGGTATTAAATTTTAAATTTTGTATCAGCTTTTATGTGACAATTCTTTTTATTAATTAACAAAATGGTTACTCATATGCATTTATTTTCATGAATTTTGAGAAATGATATTGTGATATTATGCTCATTTTTTGCATTGCTTTGAAGAAATGAAACTATTAAAGAAATCAGGATTTTTCAAATGAAAAAGTTTATTTGTACATATTGTACATAAGTTTAATAAAATGTATTCCTTAAAATATTTTATATGGTTATTTTTTTTTGCTTATATAATTATAGCTTTTATAATTATGTTTGTAAATAAATATATATATATATATTAAAATATAATTTACTAAATTGTTGGTGATAGTCATGTTAGATTAATATATACATGTGTATGTATAGTTCAAATAAATTTGTGATTATTTTAATAATATTCATAGATTATATAGTTGAAAAAGTGATTTGAAGTATACTTTAAATAATAAAATTGAGAGAAAATAATGACTTAATGTATATTGTACATAATAGCATTTTAAAATCTCTTTTCTTTTTAAAAAAAATAACTCTGGCTGTCAAGTATGCAAAAAATTTGTTTACATACTATTCTGAAAAGATTATTATGCAAATCTTTTTTTTTTTCCAGGATTATTTAGTAAAGAAGCATACATTACACTCCATTGAATGAATTTCTTGGATCCTTTCTATTCAGTTGAACTAGTCTTGAAAAGAAACCAATAATTTTTTAAACTAAATCCTGGAATTAGAGTTCTCTTCTTATTTAACGATACATATAAATATATATTCAAGGGTTTTTCCCTCCTTTTACTTGGCCGAGCTGGCAGCCGAATGGTTAGCGCTCTTGCCTTCGGTTCAACAGCTCGTGGGTTCGAATCCCACCTTGGGCATGGATGTTTGTAGTGGTTCGGATTCCACTTTAAACCGTAAGTCCCGGTCTAATTAGCCCTCGTGTGCAAAAAATGACCGTTGAGCGACAAACAAACCTCCTTTTACTTGTTTTAAAAAATTTTTCAGTGCCATTGTACAAAATTAATTATTTATTTTGAAGGGTAAATTGTTATATTTAAAATTTTTAAAATTTCACAACTATGAGTCCTAATTTACCATCTTGATAATGGACTTTTTTTAAAAAAACTTTGATCTAATATTCTTTTATTTTTACATTTTATTTTATTTTTTTATTTCTAATTTATGTTCAAAAATCTAAATGTTATAAATATTATGCTTGGGTAATGTAAAAATGATTCATATTAACTGTTTTTTTTTCCTGTAATAAATTTTATAAAAAGGATTTGCTTCTAATCCTTTATTCAATATGCACACTACTTATTCCCAATGTTACTATAAAAAAAATTATACATCAGTTGAATTTTGAAATGTACTTTACTATATTTACTTCATGGTTGTAGAAAATTTAACAGTAATTTTATTTTTTACTAAAAATTTTTAGTTTTGCCCGTGTTTATTAAAATGAATGCGTTGATAAGGGTTATAGAAAGTGAAAATTATGATACATTTCATAAGCTAAAAATCCATATTTCATTTTTTCTGCTATAAAAATTTTAACATTGCTTAAATAAAAGATAACAGCATAAAAAACTTGTAAAAAAGTATTTAAACTATCTGATATTTTAAGTTATTACTAAAGAAATATCTGATGGTTGAGTGCCCGTTGTACTGTGTTTTAAAATTAAAGTGTATTTTTGTTTAGGAAACAAAATACTAGACAACAGAAAAATTACTGAACAAACATTGTAAGGATGGTTAATAAAAGATTTGTAGAGTTCAAATATCTTTTTTTCAGAGGATAGAATTTTCTTTCCATCTTAGTGATTAGGATGAAAAGGCCTTCATGTTTTCTGTACAAAAATGTGTTTTGGATATATTGAATAAGTGAATATATATTAGACATAATGTTGTATATTTGCCAAATTTAATTAGCTTAATAATCTATTTTTGGGATTTTATTCACATTGTTGAAAACACTGCCTAATATAGACATTGGTTTTAACTATATCTTCAGCTTTGTGAATAGATTGCTGTTTCATTGTTAGATATTTCTTACAAAAATGTTTCATCAACACTCCATTGTATTCGTTCCATCTGAAAAATGTAATTTTTTTGTTAGGGAAGCATGGAGAATTAAGTTCCTTAAAGAACTATATTTTAATCTAAATTTTTATGCTTCTTCCATACTGAAAGTCTTTCAGTTTTTTTTTCCATGCTTTATGAGAAGCTTTTTTAAGTTCTCCATTCATATTTCGTTATAATTTTTTAATTTATATAACTTACAAGAAATTATGGTTACTTCTGACATATCAAGAATGCTGAAAGGAGCATAATATTAAACATTTTAAAATTAATTCTAATTAGAAACAAATATTGTAAGCGACAAATTTGTTTTACAACTTTCTGTTCATTGCTTGATACTATAGATTATTAAGCTATAACATTAGTTATAGCTTTTCAATATTGCATGTTAGCATTAGATAATCTTGTACATAAAAATACAAGACAATCTATTAATGTGGGAGTATACTATAAATGTGAATGTATGATCTGTAAAGTGAAGCATATATAATATTTATCTGTAGAAAGTTGTCAAAAAGAAAAGTAATTGCTGTGCTGTAATGCTAAAAATTATGTGGTAAAATATTATTAAAAACATTCTGTTTATAGGCTTAAATGTTCGTCTTATACATGAATTATCGAAAATTTCACTTTTAAAATGCTTAAATTTATAAAATATATAAATTATGTTTTTTTTTTAAATTAAAACACTCATTTATTGCTGAAAATTATAAAAAAATATTTTACATATTTTTCTTAAATGACATCTATATTATAATTACATGAAATAACTAATAGGAAGAAATTTTACATTAAATTTTCAAACTTTAATCATGAAACTTACTCTATATTTGTAATGTAAAAATTTTATGTAATGTTTAAATATTCTCTTGATATTATTAATTTATCAACTATTTATATATGTATCTATATAGTATCTATACATATATATATATATATATATATATATATATATATATATATATATAAATGTAAGAACTTAAGTGTGTAAAATAAATCTACATCAAACATTACTTTCATAACAAAACAAATTTATTTTCATTTGAATAAATTAAAAAAAACAGTTTTGGTGAGTTTTAACAACTGT
Source organism: Latrodectus hesperus (assembly GCA_037975125.1). Classification (NCBI taxonomy): domain Eukaryota; kingdom Metazoa; phylum Arthropoda; class Arachnida; order Araneae; family Theridiidae; genus Latrodectus; species Latrodectus hesperus. Next base: position 71,572,039 of record CM075860.1, on the reverse strand, counting down.
TACAAAATATACTTATATATACACATTGCTATATATATCTTGTACCTTTCTTTATATTTTCTTTTTATTTCTTTTCAATATATCAACTATAAAAATATAAATAAATCTAAACAAATATATGACAATTTTAATAACTTTTTTTTTAAAGTTATATTTTTACCAAATAATGATTATGTTTCAAATGATAATTTTAATAAACTTGTCCCATTTTTAATATTAAAAATATTTTAATTAATTTACAATCTTTATGTTTAAAATAAAAAAAGGATGTCCTTGGCAGAATATGCATTTCAGTTAATGAATCTATGTACTCACAAGAAATTTAAACTATTTATATCAGTTTAGCTATAAAATATTGAAAAATCTTGTGAAATAAAAATTCTTTTTGTTAAAACTAATTATTCTAGTAGAATTAAACTATTGCAAGAATCAACATGTGATGTATATTTTAAATATTTGTTCTGTAAATTTACTATATCACTAACTGTTTATTGATATTGCTTGATTTTTTTTTTTTTTGTTGCTCATTTTCTTCTCAAAAATTGCAATTTATTTCTGAATTATTATTTTAAATTATTCTGAACAAACTTAAAAAAAAGTTTAGTCAGTTTAATATGTGAGATATTTTAACTTATACAGTTGAACAGTAAAAAAGGAAAGCATATTTATTGTGAGTTGTAAATATGATTTGAATTTTTTAACTAATGGAAGTAAATTCCATATATAGTTCTGATTTACTGAATATTAGATTTATGCTTCTGAAAAGAATTTTATTTCATCGCAAGAATTTAGAAGCAAACAATGAATCTGAAAACTTAATTTTTGGACAACATTTGTGAAAGCTAGTGTTTTCAGTATTATATTGAATAAATATTTCTTTTATATAAAAGTATTTGAAATTACCGTTTGTGTACCGCTTTTGCTTAGTTTTAAATTGACATACAAATTGTATTGTTATCGTAATTCATTTTCCTGACTTTATCCATGAGAAAACTTCCTATATTTATATTTGTTATTAGAAAATAGTTCTATTTGTTGTGATAATTAGTTTTAAAAAAATACATCCAAATGAATTTTAATTTTATTTGTATGATTATACAATATCATAATTTTTCAAAAGAATTCTGTAAATCTTTATAGGATTTTATATTAAATATTTTAATGTCTTTATATTTTCCTTAATATTTATATAATATAGTATATGAAAATTATATATTTGTTATTTAATATTCATTTAGCTAAAAATATTGTAAATAAATATACATTTTAACTTAAAGTAGTATTTCTTTGATTTTAAGTAGAAAATTAGAATACATTCTATATATTTTAATATTCTTATTTATATGCAAATATATGTGTTCAAACATACACACATATTCTCGCAAAATATATATATATATATATATATGAAAATGTTAAAAGTATACTATAGTTTTTTAACTTTTTGTCATTAATAGAAATATTTCTATGATAAAAGATAAAGATTACTAACCTTATTAAGTATGATATGTACTTAATACAAAAACTTATTACAATTCAACGAATTTACATATTTTCTTTCATCATTTTTCATTAGCCGAGCTGGTAGCCAAATGGGTTCAAAGTACACTTTGTGCTTGGTCGTTTGTAGTAGTTCGGAATCAACCTTAAACCATAGGTTTCGGTTTAATTACTCTTCATGTAGAAAAAATGATCATCGCATGACAAACAAACCAAACCAATAGCTTAATAATAATAAGTCTATTATCTAGATCTAATACATTTAAATTATTTACTATTCATGACTTTTTTAATATACATTTCTTCATAATTTCTATATTATAGCTCTTAAAAACATTATTTGATATCATCAAGAATAATTCATAAACGTTCTGTGTGATTGTTTTTTAAGGAACACCGACCAGACCTAGGGTTTTTTTTTTTTTTGCGTGATATCATGGGGCTATGTGTTCTATAAAAAGCAGGTGTTTTCTAAATCAACCCTTGAGCAATAGAGTTTTATAACACTGTTTCACATTTTGTACTCTTGCCATAAACATATTACATTAAATTTGTATTATTAAAATAGCTTTCCAATATGTTAGACTAAATCAGTTTGCTTTATTGGCAGAGTAATATATATTTATTTAATTGAAACATTGATTATGCTTTAAATAGGCTAATTTGAGTCTTCATTAAAAACAAAAACCATTTACTATTAAATTTTGGAAAGAAGAATATGAATATATTAAATAAAACAAATTATACAAAAATATATATATATTTCCAAGTTTTTTTAAAACATTTTACAAAAAACTTTCAACTTTAATTTATTTGTCCAATTTAGGTTTTCAATGTTTTGGTTGCATTCATTGATATTAGCATGACTATTGGTAAACTTCAGAGTAAAATTTAAAGCAGTTTAATTTACATCCTAGCTTTTTACCTATTGATATTTTTATGACAGTTTGCAAATTAAAAATCCGAAAGCAAGTGTGGAGAGAATGTGTTCAGTGATATTTAGAAATTATTTGTTTATGTATAATGAATATTAATAAAATAATGGTATGAATTAATAAAAAATATTGTCCAAAATGTTTGACTTGATAATTATCTTCAATTTCTAAAGGTATTGAATTATTTAAAAAAATTAAAAACAAAAATTCATGAAAACAGTTAAATAACATCTATTTAGATTTCTCTTAAACATCCAATAAAAGTTATTTCATTGGATAAAATCAAATGTTAAATACTTACATGTGCTAACTGAAGAGGAGTGAGCAATTAACTACTAAGGTAAATGCTTTATAATTTTTGGAAATTTATTACGAACTTTTTAAATTTCCTATCATATGTTATGCATAAAGGAAATAGTTTTGAAGAAATTTAGAGAAATAAAAGTAGATGCTAAAAATTAAAATGTTAAAAACAAGCTTATTCAAAGCTACTTGTTTTGATTAAAACATTTGTGAATATATTATCCTATTTGACTATATATATCACTAAATTTGATGGTGTTTTTGTGATATGCTTTTATGAGAACAATACAAAAATAGATATATATTTAACAACAAATTGCTATTCTTGCAAACTATTTTATTTATTTTAAAAAGACAAACAACTTTCCTTTTCTTCTTAAAATGCTACATGTGCAGCGAGATTGATGTTTATAAATCAATTTACTGTTCTTGAGTTAAATAATATTTTAGGTTTCTCTTAAAACCTTAGAAATTTCTTTTTTAATATTAAATATTTGTTTATATTCCTTTTCTTAGAATTGGTTCATCATTTCACTAAAAATGGATCATAAAATTCATAGTTTTTGGAATGATTATTTCTCCTTTTAGCATGTTTTTCACAATATAGCATTAAAAAAAATTGATTCTATGGCGTTTTTAAATCGAGCCATGTATATATCCTTGGAAATCAGATACATATAAATTTAATTTTCTTTAGGCATTTTTTATTTTTTTTTAAAGTTGATTAATTGGAAGTAGTGAATATACGAAAAACATTATTTCTGCTTGACTAAATTACCAGCTTTAAACTTTTCAAATGAACCACATTATTTTACTGGATTTTAGAATTTTGCATTTAAAATATCACATAAGATAAAAATTTGTAAATCTCAATCAAACTTAAAATAGAACAATGTATTGTATAAATCTCGTGTATTAACGAGATATACTAAGTATTGTATAAAATATATCCTTAGTTTATCTCGTGGGCTTCGATAACTTTGCTGGGTATAGCTGAAGTTGTTAGGAAATAGAATATTTGAGGAACATGCTATGAGAAGCAACACAAGTAAATTACCACGAAGTAAACACAACTGCCATCAAAATTTGAATTGGTTCATTTCTATGTTCGATTGCGATTTAAAGAACTGCTATTTAATCTCTGATAATGGTTGTGTATGTGTTTATAAGATCTGTTCTTTAATATGATACGATTCTCTTCCCTTTAATATGAGAAGTTTTCATTTGATATTGTTTTATTTCGTAAGACATTAGTTTCGAATGCTCCTTGTGTTTTGATTTTTATTCTCTACTAATAGCTCGAAAATATAATGAGTTCTACAACACATACTATTGCTACTTATTTTGTTTTTCTACTGTTTTTATGAAACAAATTAAGGATACATTAGATCATTCTATAATCACAAGTACGATTGCCAGATTTTATTTTAATCAAGAATTATAAGTTACTTTTGAGTATAAAGTGAGGCATTCTAGCAGATTGATTTTTAGATGGATGCACATCATTCCTGCTTTAAAGGTTAAACATCTCAACACATGTTGTATTTGTGTTCGAAACAGCATGACAAAGTTCTCGAACATCAAAATTTGTGACTTTTAAGCTATAAAAATTTTTTTTATCGGTAGTTTGACTTGCTTTCTCATATGGATGGCATTAACAAAATATATGAGAAAAATAATTCGACAATATATTTCGAAATTTCGCATACAAATTTCTATATACATAGAACGTAAATAATTAAATTTTAAAATCTAGTGAACGTAAATTTTGGTCATATCTCGTATTTCTATTGCGTAATTCATATGATACCAGTATTAATTTCGGAAGCTTATATTTTCTCATTGCCCTGGAGACAATAAATATCATTTTAACATAATGGAAGATTTTATGACCATCTAAACAACATCAGACATTATCTCATAGCTGTGAAATTGAGTTTCCATTATAATGGAATTAATTTATCTAAAAGGTAATTATTAATCTATAAATAATTTCACGTGCTTTTATAAGTGGAGCTGCTATTATCGATTAAGATACAGTGCCCAAACAACACAATTTCATCCAGTAGACGTCGATATGACATCCTCAACGGGATGTACTCTAATCCAGTGGACGTCTCTTTTTGGTCCAGTTTAGATCCATGGCACGTCAAATATCCAGCTATTTTACGTCCACTATACGTCTACGAGACGTTGCAAGTGGATGGCTCATGGACGAAATTTGGATGTATTCATACGCACTGCTCTATACTAGGTAGTTTTATGGATGTATTGTAGATGTGCGTAGATTTTGAAATAATCCCTCATCTATCTTAGTGGCTCATATATTTTTGTCCACTAGACGAAGAGAAGATTATTTTTAATTAGCTTGTTACTTATGAAATTGCTTTAGCATCACATTTTTCTTAATTTTCAGTCAAATATCCTAGATTTTTGACAGATTTACTGTTCAAGTTTAGTTAATGTAATACAATTCTCACAATTGATAAATTAGTATTATTTTTATGCTCATTATTTTATAGTTAACATTTTGAAAATTTAGTTTCTTATTGTTTAAAATAAAACTATTTTTTTTCTTTGAAAAAGTTAAAAATTACTTCTAAGAAGTTTCCAGTGAATGCATAAATTAATGAATTACTATTATAACTAGAGAGTAATAAAATAGTCAAGGATATTTTTATTTGTAGAGTGTAATTTTTTTATTTTAATGTCAGACAAATTATTGTTCATACTTTATTTTTTTAATTAATTTTGTAGTAAGAGAAACTTATAAGAATTATTTCTCAGCCAAATATTTTAACTAATTAGATATTATTTCAACAATGTCTTTTTTTGTAAAAGATAAAAGAGAAACTTTTATTTAATTAAAGTTTTCCACTCAATTCAATATTCCAAATTATTATGACAAAAATTCTGAAAATTACTTATTTCATTGTTTAAAAGCTGAATTATTTTCCTTTGTAAATGTTAAAATTTGTTTAAGAAAACATTCTAGCAAGAGTGTAAATCTTAATTAATTCAAGAAAAATATAACAAACTAATAGAATTTATTTTTAATGCACACAATTTTTATTCTGATTATTTACATTATACATAAATATTAATTAACTGAAATGTTTGATTCTTTCATTGATAAATTCTATTTCACCATCTGTTGTCTTTGAATACTGTGGAGTTCACCACACAGCATCTGAAAATAAAGTACATTTAAAATAATTAGCAGTAACAATTAACATTTTCAGATGAATAACCTCAGACAAAATAGTAAAAATCCAGAAGACAATTTTCATCAATATTTAATTTATTTCTTATCAATCTGATTAATACATTAAACTGATTGGATGTAAATCTCATTATTAAAAAACAGCGTAAATTAATCAGAAAAATATCAAAAATTTCCTTCACTAATTTAAGACATTAAGTAACTTTATAAAAACATAGTTAGAAATATTTTTATTTTAATTCAGTAAATGTTTTAAATATATATTTAGTAATTCAATTTCTGAGAAATATCAGCTTTGTAAATATGGTAACCTTTGTGTTTGATTAAATAATTAAAATTATAAAATGTTTAAAGTATGTTACAAACACCTTCAAATTATCAGATAGAATTGAACATTACTTTTATAATGAAAACAGTGCTTAAGTAATCAAACAGAGAATTGAATTTATATATTAGCGCTTACATAAATATATTTCATTAAAAAAATTTTTTATGAGAAGAGTGTTTTTTTTCATCATTTCTACAAAAGAAAACTTTCAATGACATGCTTATTCAAACATTGCACTTACCTAAAACTAACTGCTTCATATTCAGTCCATTAAAGGATTTCTTATCCCTAGCACCAAAATAACTGAACTCAGGTGCAAGTTTATTTGCCATCAATTTTTTTAATGATGCTTATGGTGCAATTCCCGGAAGAAGTTCCCCCAGACAAGCTTAAAAAGTGGCACTGAAACAAAACAAATAAAAATATAAATATTTTATAATTAAAACATTTTATAATTTAAATTTGAAATTACTGTATTAATTTTGGCAGCATCTATACATTATGTAGTCATAATAATAATTATTATTTACAGCATAAAATTCACATAAGTTTTAGAAAAATAAATCTAATATATATTCCTATACATTTAATAAAGCATATATATATATATAATAATTATTTAAACAATACAAAATCAAATCAACTATAATATAGTAACAGCGTAATACAACACAATTTCTTCCAATAGACGTCAATATGACATCAGGTGGATGTACTCTAATCCAGTAGATGCCTCATTTTGGTCCAGTTTAGATACATGGCACGTCAAATATCATAATACCAATTTTAGAAATGTTTATCTTTTTCATTACATATATGCTAAACCTAAGGGACTAATTTCTGGAAAAAATATACTATTTAATCTTTTACCCTTTGGAATTGATTAAATAACTGAAATTACAAAATATTTAAAATTTGTAATGAATTTTCAAATTAGCAAAACAAGAGTTAGATTAATAGGTAAAATTTAACATTACCATTAAAAGAACAGAACTTAAATAATAAAATATAGAATTGAATTTACATATTACTGCTAAACATAAACAGAAATGTTATTTACTAAGGAATATATTAAATATTTTGATTAAACATTTTTACAACAGTAAACTCTTAATAAAATTTAATACATGATATATTTATTTACAATTTGCACTCAGTAGAAACAAATTGCCATATTTTTAATCCATTAAAGGATTTATTTTCTTTTGCTCTACATTAGTTCAAATAAGCATAAATAATATAGAAAAATTAAATTTTTTTTAATTTGCTTATTTTAAATTTAATCTCATCCTCAGGTATATAAATTTGTAATTCTCATTTAACTGAAAAGGAAAACAAAATTTAGAATTTATAAATGATGTACATTTTATCTCTTAAAAATACAATTCAACTTTATCAACCAAAATAATTAAAGCATAATAAAAGAAATTTTAAATCTTAAATATAAAAAGATAACTATTTATAAAACAAATTATTTATTCAATTTATTTGAAACTAGGTTCAGCCCATCATAAGCAATTTTTCATGCAAAGCAGAGCAGAATATGAAACACTATAGAAAAAATGAATTTCCAATCAATATTCAATAAATAAATGATGTTTACTGTGATCAAATGTGTACATCTTTTTTAATAATATTCAAATTAGATTAATAAAGAAGACATATTTAATAGAACTAAAAATCAGGTTATTGTGTGAAACGTAGATGCCATTCTGTTTATTTTTGCCAGTAAAGTCTTTGAAGTCTGTAGAAAAGTGAACTACAACAAAATAGCTTTAAAGGAATACAATTAAAAATAGAAGAATATTGATATTTCTGTTTAAATATAAATCAGAGAATAATTTATTAAATCAAATTAATCAACAGAATTTGAATGGAAGTACACATATAATATTCATTCCAGAAACATTGTTCTGTTTACGTAATCATTTTGCTTTTTAATTTCATTGAGAGCATGCTTCTTAACTTCCTTTCAGGGCATACACATGCAAGCAAATGGTTTGAATTTCAGAAATTCCAGTTAGTTACTAATTTCATTTTTTACAATAAACTAAATTCTTCTCATACAAAAAGGTTTTAACTATATTGACTTAAAAATAACTTTAGTGAAAATGCAATCAATGTATTAAGAGTTTCATTTGCTATTATAATTTATGATTTTTTTCCTGAAAATGTGAGCATTCTTGTATTAATTTACTTAGATATTTAAAGTGTGATTAAAAAAATAATTTATTTTGAAGATATTATGATCAGATAGTTTTTGTAAGAGTATTAAACAAAATAATACAAAATAAGAATATAAAAAATGTTCAACATCACAAGCATTATGGAAGTAGGAAATTTTGCTACCAAATTAAGTGTACAGAAAATATTATAGAAAATCACATTCACAGATCACACACAGTCACATTCTAAATGCTTAATCACTGAAGATATAAACATTTCATACTAAATGATTTTACATAATCTTAAACATCATTTTTCCTTAAAATAAAAAAAATGCTTACTTCAAATTCTAGAACCTTTAGTAGACAACAAGAGAAGTTCTCCAGAAAAGTAAGAATTCCAAATCTGGTATGGGAAATAAACATATCTTCCATTTAACTACAAAATACAAAAATTAATTTTCAAGTATACATTTTAATAGCTCTTCATTTGAAATATTAGTCCAGCATGCATTAAAATAATTGGGTAATATAATTTTTTCTAGCTAAGTAGCAAAATCTTGAATTATTGATTTAAAATTTGATATTCAAAAAAAAAAAAACACTCAGATTTTTTAATTCAACAGTAAAAAGTATTTTAATTTAACATTAAATCTTTGAATCAAATCCTAATATTGATTAATTTTTATCTTGTTGAAATCAAGATATAAATACATAAGTCTTTGTATGACAAAATAATAATAAATTTAAGCAATTTTGGAGAGAAAAATGGTTTTTACTAAGGAAAATTACTTTGTGGTATTTTCATCCAGCAATTTTCACCCTAATCGCAATGTTTGCATTTTTAGCCTAAAAATAATTTTAAAAGTTAAAGACAAAAAAATTATTACATTCTGCTATCAAGCACAATTTATAAATAAAAGCAATATTTACCTTTTATTGTTAATTTAAAATAGTTACAAATGTAATTTTTTAAAGTAAAAATACACTTTAAACATGGTTTTCTACACTTAGATAAAACTACTCAGTTTTTAAACCTTATTTCTTTTATGACTTCTTTGGAATAAAAATAAGTTATTTAAAAAGAAAAGCAATTATTTTTTAACTTACTTCGTTAAACACTTCTTAACGTAACAATAAACGACTGTAGACTGTGAGGCAAACGATAATTTAAAATTATGGAAGGAATAAACATAAATAATTACAATTGCAGTTAATTACCTACTTTTAATACATGTCAGGATAACATCCTTTATGAATGTCTTAAGTACGTCCACCATGGACGTCCAAATTACATCTATCATGGACATATAAATTACGTCTATTACAGATCCAAATGCTAATAATCCAAAACTCATCCATCGTGGATGTCAATCCGACGTCGATAGAAGACCATCCAGTTCACATCTAACCATGGACGTCTTTATGACATCCAAAAGGTATCCAGGACGTCTTTTGGACTCTATGGATCTTTAAAAGACGTCCAATAGACGTGTGTGGTTGTATGGGTGAGAACTTGGATTCGAAAATTTTAAATAAATAGCAAAAATCACAAGGTTTTTATACTGGTAAATTCAAATAATTATTTGATATTTTAAATGTATGAAATCAAAAATAAAACGTCGAAAACTTGAAAATAATTTTAGACTTTTCTTGTGTGTGTTGTATCGTCATTAGTTTTATTAAAAGCATATAAATGAACCTTTTACGTTTCATCAAAGTTAAATTGTTCATTCATTCAATATATACGAGGGTCACTCTGAAATTTTTGAGGCACAACTAGGTTTTTAAAGTTATACTTACAAAATTTTAGATGTGTTCAAAGTAGTCTCCTACAGCATCAATGCACTTTTATAGACGAATTTTCCACAGATTAAATGCCTCAAGCCATTCATTTCTTCGAATAGATGAAAAAATGCATTTATAGTCACATCAATCTCTTCTTCTGAATGAAAACGATGTCTATTTTAGATTAAAGAATAACCAAAAATCGCACATAGCTAGATCAGGTGAATACGGCGGATGTTCGATCACTTTAATTTGTTTTTGTTTAAGAAACTCAACTGTTAATCCGGCTGTATGTGAAGATGCATTGTCATGGTGAAGCATGAGTCCCCTAACATTCGGTTCTTGTAGAATTTCTGGAAGACATTTAGTGGTATACCAGTTTGCTGTTACTGTCTTCTGTCCTTCCAACTTGATGGCTTTGACCAATCCCGTACTTCTGAAGAAAACGGCATACATCACTTTTTTCAGTGCGCGTTGTTTTTTCACCATTGTCGGCGTGGGATCATCTTCAAAGACCCATACTTTGCTTTCTTGACGTGTTGGAACGTCAAAAAACGGTATGTATGTTTCATCACCTGTTACAATTTCAGAAATGCGGTGGCCATCATCATTCAGCATATTAAAGAGTTTCTTTACTGATTCTGACACGCTCCTCTTTTTGGTGCTCAGTTAGATTATGGGAAACCCAACGGCAAACTACTTTTTTCATATGTAATTCTTCATGAATGATTTTGTATATGGCTGCGGATCCAATGTTAAGTTCCTTCTGTATCATTTGATAGGTACAACGATTATCATCCATTAACATTTTTCATATGGCAGACACATTATCCGGGATTACTGCCAACGGTGGCTTTCCTGTGTGTTCTTCATCCTGAAGAAAATTGTGACCTCTTCTAAATTCTCTAAACCATCTAATACAGTAAGCCATGCTGGAGATTCATCACCAAATGCTAATTGCAACCGTTGAACGCATTCTTCTTGATTTAATCCTGGTTTGAAATCGTAGAAAATCATAGCGCGAATATGTTCTCGCGTCAACTCCATTTTCTCTTCTGTTAAAAATTTATTCCACGCTAAACAAGTTGAAGTAAGTCAGTAAAAAATCGTCTTCTGTGTTAAAATACTTTGTACTTTAAAATTAAACCATTAATTTTGTTTTGTAAATTCTCGTCTGCGTGTATCTCAAAAATTTCGGAGTAACCCTCGTATATATAATAGGTTGGGGGAAAAGAAATCCATTATTTTTGCGTAAAATTTAGGACTTTATTTAACGTGTTTCGGATTCTCCGATTTGGGTCAAATATGCATCGTTTTGTTGTATAATTTGTTGCCATTTTAAAGTTAGCTTCATAACTTCTTTCTCATAGTCCTTATTGGATAAAAATTCTAGTAATTGTGTGATTTTCACAATCTTCTCTTGAACCCAGTTTCTGATCTCCCATGAAATTTTGATAATTGCTTGGTGCCAGGTCTAGAGTATATGGTGGAGGAATTAAAACTTCCAAATCAAGCTGCTTGAATTTCTGGCGAGTCGCTACAGACGCGTGTGGCCTGGCGTTGTCCTAATTGAAGACAACACTTCTTCTGTTGGCCAATTCTGACTGTTTCTGATCAATCACTAGCTTAAAACAGTCCAGTTGTTGACAGTAGTGATCTCAATTTAGTATTTGGCCATACTTATCATTAATTATTCCTTTCCAGTCCCGTTAGTCTTGGTTTAGCCACGATTTAAGCTGCTTCACTGCGCTTTAACCACGCACAATATATACTGTGGTATGTTACCCATTTCTCATTTCCACTCACCATCCGTTAAGAAATAGGTCGATTTCATTCAGTTTGGCCAAGGCTTCGCAGATGGAAATTCGATCCATCCTGTTTTTGATGTTAATTGGTGAGGCACCCAAACATCGAGATTCTTTTTGAACCTAACTTTGCGCAAATAGTTCAAAGCTGTTTTATGGTCGATCTTTAGTTCCTGGGCGACGCTACGACTACTAATATGCCGGTCAACTTCGATTATTTCTGCGATTTTATCGAAATTTTCGACAACTGGCCTGCCTGTGCGAGGTGCATCTTTAACATCAAAAATGCCTGAACGGAATGGACGAAACCAAAATGGCACGTAATTAGCTGTTACAGTATCGTCACCATAAACATCTATCATAATTCCAGCCACCTGGCGTGCATTTTCGCCTTTATCTAAGAAAAACTGTAAAATATACCGAATTTTCTCTTTGTTGACTATTATTTTTAACACCCTGTAACTCACAACTGACTGGACCAAACAAAAAACAGCAAAAGAATTAATTAGCTAAGTGTGAAATGTCACCAACGTTGACAACGAGAATAAATTTGAAATTATTTGATCAATACTTTATGAAATATCAATCATTACAGTAATCTACCGATAAAATAGATTTCTTTTCCCCCAACTTATTATATGTATAACAAAATCTAACACAATGCAACCAATTAATGAAAATGAAATCATAACGGGATTTTACTTTGAGATTTATTTATAATACAAATATTTTTAATTAACTTATTTTATTAATTGTATCTTGAACAAAATTGTTTCGATTATATTGTAAATTTACATTTAAAAATGTAAATTTGGTCTAGTTTGAGAAGCCTCGGCCGCGCAAACTTCCTCAGTCCGCACTACTAGCCAAGATAACTAAAAATTCGAAAATCAGAGTCCAGCGTAACTCTGTCAACTGAGATTCTGGGCCATATAACTCTATGTTCTCAGCTGTCACAACTCCTCCCACCCTCCTTAATTCCTCCAATTTATTTGCATGCTGCCTTTGCAAAGGAGCAACCTTCGACCACGCCCATCTCCATTTATTAACTTTTTGAGACAAAAAGTTTTCATAAATATTAATTTTTAGACCAATGAAATGGATAGTTGATCTCTAATTACACGGAGCTTACTAATTTCATACTTTATTTTCCATGCTAAAATAATGTTTGAAATTTAACATCATATAAAATATATAGCGTTTTTAATTGATTACAATCATTGCTAAAGACAAATATCGGATAATAAATATCCATTTCTTAATTTGACTAAAAGTAGTAACGAACATAATACATTAACTTTTAAGTGTAAAAATTTAGTAAGCAGAGATTTATAAAAATAAAGAATGTCTATATTTAGGTAAGTCTGAACTTCCTAAAACAGTCAATTTGAGCATTAAAAATTAAAATAGGCTTTTTTAATAAAATATAAAATAGCTTTATTAATTAGTATAGGAAAAGAATTACCAAAAGAGTAATGGCACTTTATCTCTTAAAATTCGTAGAGCTTCCTTCAAATGAGTTAAGCAAATTAATTTACCTTCAAAATTCCATTTGCATATCTGAAAACTTCAAATAAAGAAAATTGATATACTTCCTTAAATTTGTTTTGTGAATAACTGAGGGGGGAAAACTGATTACATTGGAATTGAGCAACCAAATGTTGTTGTTGTTGTTGTTACTAATGACACTTGGACAAGCCAAGCTCGCTATACCTATGGCTATGCGAATTTAAATCAACTGGGAGCGTCTTTCGTTTTTAATCAGAGCACCATGAAGCTGAAAGTACGACTTTGCTCTACACACATGCTATAGGTACCCGTTTATAGGGTAGGCAACCGCAACCATTCACACCTCATTCATACAAGGAAAGGACAAAGACAGGATAGATATATAGATAGAGAAAGTACATCCATGCTCGAACCGGGATTCAAACCCAGGACCAATAATAATTATAATCCAATAATAATAATTGGCAGAAATACAGTTAAACACAGTTAAACATAGTTGGGAAACTTTACAATGGGGATTCTAGGAATTAAGGAATTTTCAACTTCACAATAGTGTGCTATATGTCTCTGGGGAGGGCTAGAAATGTCCGGATACAAATTTTTTCTTGTAGAATAGATTCTTGTGAATTAAATTTGATATTTAATTTTCAAAAATTAAATATCAAATCTGCCAAATATTATTTAATTTTTTTTATCATTGAATGATTATCTCTATATATTCATAAGGAAGTTGCTTATTTAGTTTAAGAAATTTAGAATGTGAAAAAGAGAAATTCGTTATCTTCATATGCTACCCATAAATAAGTTAAGTGTTTAAACAATAATCACATTATCTAAGATGTTTCATATTATTAATGGAATTTAGTGGCCAATAAGACAATGCAGCATAAAATTTCATGGTCTGCTTATCCGCGGTCAGGCACGCTGACCACTAGACAAGTTGGGCGGCACCAAATGTTTATGTTTATATATATATATATATATATATATATATATATATATATATATATATATATATATATATATATATATATATATATATATATATATATATATATATATATATATATATATATATATATATATATATATATATGTATATTCTCCATTGCTCATATTTTATTCCGAATATACCATGTTATGTATACTTAAAAATGAATTAAAAATATTTGTTTATTTAATTTCATATATATAATGGTAATGTGAAACACAATACTAAAATTAACGAAAGAATATTATTAGTATATATATTCTAATATCTTAAATATTTTGGTTCAAACTAAGGTTAAGTAAAAATAAAAAAATATACGTTTACGACTTTTGAAAAGTAATAAAATTTCACTTCTTTTGCATGCAAATGCTCTTGCTGAATAATATAGTCAAGCTTAAAAATTCTCTTTAATTAAGTGGGCATAAAATATTGAAATCGGGACTTCTTTCACACACATTTTAGTTAAGGGCCGGGGGGGGAGGCTTGATTTGTTAAAGCGTATTTCTCATTATCGGAAGGTAATGAGTTCGAATCCTGGCACCGAAGATCCATCGTATTCGCTAAAGGCAGCTGGGTCACGTAAAGCTGGGCGTGACCACAATATCCTCCAAGTGAAATGATACCTCTGGGGATGGAAGGTCAAGTATTGGGGGTCTTCTGGTTGGTCCCTGTTTCAAAATCACGAAGACTCCACTCGACTGTTTCTAACTGGTAGCGCTAGGTATAGGGAAGCATACTGATGCAACAACCCGCATTTTAGCACATTTCCTGTTGGACACATTATTTGGAAAAAAGTAAACGCACATGTTGCAATTGACAATGGAGGAAGAGTATTTTTCCAATAAAAAGTAAAGTAGTAAATATAGTTATTTTTCTTTTAAATTTCTTCTGGGGGAATTAAAAGAGATGAGAGGATCCATTATCGTAAAAAAAATTTTTTTCTGTACTCCCAGCGGTTAGCCATAGATTACGATTTTAAATAAGTGAGGAAAAGGAGACAACTCTTCGTTTTCTCGAAATAAAAATAATTTCGGGATGGATAGTTATATTATTGATATTAATAATATCACACAGTAAAAGCAACTTAGATAGCCCACGACTTAGATATGACATCGTCAATAGGCTGTTCTTTAATACACTAGAACTCTAAATAAAATCCAATCGAATACTCAAATTTTTATTGAAAAATTGTGAACATATCTAAAATTACTCACAGTGAGTAAATGCTTTGAAATGTAAATAAATATAATTAATATTAATCACATAGATTTCAAAGGATTAATTGAAATAATACATGAAGTTAATAAATATTGAGTATTAGTTATGTGTGTTTCTTCTTCTTCTTAAAATTGGGTTTGTATGTCATTGGGCACCTCTGCATTTATCAGCATTTTGTACCATTAACTCCAAATCCAATGTTTCCTAGTTCCAGTTGCTCGGGTCACCCACTTTACTAATAAAGTACGATAACCCTTTAATGGAGTCTAGGTGTAACTCTCTAGTATGGATGAAGCCTAAAGAAGTTAATCTAGGGAGGGCAAGAGCCTCACATTCATAAATGACATGCTCTGCCGTTTCCTCTTGCATATGACATTTCCAGCAGATAAGGTCTTGCTGCAACAGACCCATCTGGTCAGAAAGTCAGTCATGCTAGGAATAGCTTCCCGACTTTCATCAGAAGAAGATGGTTTAGAGGTAATTTCTACCTCAAGTGAAGGATTCATTGCTGCCCCTTTACAAGATTGCCTCTGAGTTCCCTTGTCTTTTTCAGCAAGGTCTACTTTAGAGGCTTCACCTGAAAATGCAGAAAGGTTTGTTACTTCTTGTGTCTTTTCAGCCACAAGATAACAATTAAAAAGCTCAGGTAATACAAGTCCACCCAGCATTGCCTGAGTTACTGGGCAAGGCAAATTACTCTAGAAGTTCGCCAAGCAACTAGAGGCTCCGTTAAGACACCAATACCGTGGTGCCAATTAGCCCTAGGCACGGATCGCATAACACCAGGATTTACGGGAGCTGGTTCGCGGCCTCTGATTCTATATTCAAGGCTATCCGGTCATTCGTACAGGACATTCGGCTATCCACCACTTGCCGACGCGCCTGGTGGCTGCTCAAGCCCCAGGAAGGTACACGTACCCCCTGGTTCCAGGTATGTGTGTTTAAAAACATTATTTTTTTAAACTGAAAATTAATTTTTATTAAATATTAATAATTTATATATACATTATAATTGCTGACACGTATATGTTACATAATAATTAATTCATGTGTGCTTCGAAATTCTAAACCTTCAACTTTTATCAAATCAGATTTACATTGAACAAAGATTAAATCATTTTTCTTCACAATTAGTATTAAGAAAATAGTGAGAATAATTGAAAAAAATCTCCACAAAAAAACAATAGAAAAGATGTTTTAGAATTTTAAGTTCAAGAAAAAATTATATTGACAATGTATTTAATTTCTATTAATATAAAATTAATATTTTAAACATTCAATGAAAATAATTTCAAATCTAAAATAAAAATATTATTCTGAAAATTTTAATTAACTAATAATTTATTGATTATATAACTAGATAAGTCATAATAAGACAATTTTCGAGACAAATATAATCAAGTTGTTTAGATAAAATCAGAATTCGTGGAAAATAATATTACAAGGTATTTTTATTCTTTCGCTTGAACCATTCACATAATTTTTTATGTAATTTCTCGTAAACATTAACGGACTGTAACAATAATGAATAGAAATTTTGGATATACAACAACATTCTATCTAATGAAATTTCCATTCTAAAATATGAAAAGTAGATTTGAGCAATTTCAATTTTCATCACTCATTATAAAACTGTATAGACACTTACAGAAATAGATAATTGTTATGCGTTAAAAGTTGATAACTTTTTACCTTGATCTCATACGTAAAACGAAATAGTTTCACTCTTGTATTCATTCCTATGACATAAATCAAATTTCGATGATTCTTGGAAAACTTTTCTTCCATAATAAAAATTTTACTAAAGAATCAAAGTCATAATAAAGAAAGGAATTTCACTGCAAATTTGTTTTTTTAAACTGGTTAAAGATGACAAGTAGAGATTAAAAGTAAGACTTTAGCAAAATATCAACTCTTTTTTCAAAAACATTTGTCTCAATTTTGTTACTTAAGGTGAATTTCATTTCTGCGGATTTTTTTCTATAAGCTTTCTCCATGGTAAACATATATCCTCAAGTATCTTCTCATATGCCTTGAAGTTTTCTTGTATTAAAATCAATAACTTGAGATCAGTGGAGACTGTGTTTATATTTTAAATAACTAAGAAACATGTTTTTGGATATGATATGAGTACGAGGCCTGTTATTAGGCGAGGTCACCACATAACAGGTAAAAAAGCAAAGATTGACAAACTTTGCATTTTTGCCTGTTATGTGACAAAAAGTAAATTTCTCTGTAAATTTATGGCTGAAAATCAATTGATTAATGATATATGGTGATGCTTCAATCGGCCTTAAGGTTAATGTATGTCTTTGTGGGAGAGAAAATGTGAGTATTTCCTGATAGTTTAGTTTACTAACAATACTAACCTTTAGTTCTGTTCGGATTATGGTCTCAAAGATCTTTACATCTTATCAACCTATCATAAGTTGAATTTATAAAATGATTTCAAATATCCAGGACTTGCATATTTCACTTTACATCTGTGATTGCCAAACTGACGATTGCGAGCTACTAGTAACTCGAGAAGACATTGTTGATAAAGTCAATACTCTTGTTGATTAATCTGGATTCCACCCCTAATGTGACAACAACTCATGTCAAGATGGCACTGATTGCTTTTCAAAATGATTGATCTGTAAAAACACATTCTTGCAGCTCGAAAATATTTTTGTCTCATTCCTTAAGCAAAATATTCAATTCGGTTCTGGTTTGTCTTAAAGGGTAGCCAATGTTCAGGACTGCATATCAGTGTTTTTTTCTCTATTAATTTTTTTTTTAAATAAGTAAAACACGTACTGGTGAACACTTAGACAATTGTATTCAAATGGTAACGACTATACCTACATTCCAAAATTAAAAAAAGCTTGTTATTGAGACAAAGGATCTTCATCTTTTTATGGTATATAATAAATATGATAAAAAATTCTTATTATGTTTATTATTTATTACTAAGAATAATTAAATTTTTGTCGTATGTAAAGTTCAATTTGGTTTTATTTTCCTTACATATAGATTAATTTAAATGGATTTTATATTTTCTAGAAATTTACATTTATAGGCAATAAACAAATGTAGATTTTTTTAGAGTTGTTAATTTTTTTGGTTGATAGCTCACTGGAGGATTTATGAACAATATATTAGCTCAGAGGCTTCATAAGTTTAGGGACATATACATCATTATTTATTGAAATGTAAACTATATTATACACTGACGTATTATACGTTGTTGCATCAACATGCTTTCCTGTACCGAGCCCTTCTGATTAACGTATCTATCGATTACTATTTTTCTAAATCTAGTGCAGAATTTTATAGAATCAATGCAGTCACAAAAATCTTACATGAGTGTATCAAGTTACGCAATAAATCTAGAATAAATCTAGCGCAATATACTATGCAGTATCTAGATTTTAAAGAATTTATTGTTTTTTAATTCAGCAATAATATTGTACTTGATCAACTTGACTTATTATTTAAGATGGAATTGAGAAATATTTTAATAAGAAAAAAGACTACTGTCCTTAAATCAAAGGCCAACTGATACAGCTGTTTTAAATTATAAATAGAAGCAAAATGCAATGGAAAATAAAGATTCGAAGAATAAGCAACGTAAAAACTTCCTGCGTTAATGCCATTTACAGTGAACCTTGGTGAAAAAACTTCCTGCAGTAAAGTCACTTATAGCAAATGTATCATATCTGATAAAGCAGTCGACGTTCAAAAACTACTAGTCCTTCGGACTTTAGTTTCAGTTACTTACTCAGAAAATAATGTCGCCTCTTCTAAAAGAAAACAAATCATTTACTTATGAATGGAAAATAGACAATTTTTTGTCGTGTTACCAGAAAATTGGTGAAAAACTACAAAGTCCTGTGTACATTGCGAGGACATTAAATGAGACATATTGGTTCTTGGAAATATATCCCAGAGGTATTAAAGAAGATAAAACTCAATATATTTCATGTTACTTATATAGAGAGGATAGAGAAATGGAAGCAGAAGAGATTGATATGAACTTTGAATTTGAATTTACTAGTAGTAATGGGGAATCCTTATGTCCAACTAAAACAGGCAGGAATTTATTTTACAAAAAATATGGCTGGGGATGGAAAGAATTCGCTGAAATTAACAAAATCAAAGAAAAATTACTGCATTTTAAAGAAGATACTTTGGTTATTAAATGTCGTATGTCTATAATCGAGTTAGAACAAGCTTCAAAATGCACTGCTTGGACAAAAATTGGGGTTGACCACAGTTCTTTCAAATGGAGTGTAAGTGATATCACTTCAACTTCATGGACAGAGAGCCAAAAGTTTCAGTGCACAGAATCAGTTCAAATTAAAATTACATTGACAGCCCCCGGAGAAGATATCATCATTACGATTCAAAAATTTGAGGAAGAAAATCTGACATCACGTTCTGTCGTATGTAAGTTGTCGTTATTAGATCTACAGGGAATTGAGCGAATTTCAAAGAAATCAGATTACTTGTTCCTTGCCGATAAGGAAGATGACACTTGGGAGTTCCCTAAATTCTTTACGAAAACCACGCTGAGCTTTGATGAAAACAAATGCTTCAAGAATGGCTTATTCACTTTAAGATGCGAATTTGCGATCTCCAATGGATCAACTTTGGAAGAGATTGATGGATATTATCACGATGATCCTGTTAACAGCCTGACTTGCTCCGTAAAAGATACTGTTTCTACTTTGCAAGAAGACTTGGAACGCATGTACACTACTCACTTACAAACTGATGTTACACTACGTGCAGAAACTGAAATATTCAAAGCTCACAAAGCTGTTTTGTCCACTCGTTCACCCGTATTCGCAGATATGTTTGATGAAAATGTGATAGAGAATGAAGAAGTGAAAGTTGAAGATACAGAAGACAAAATCCTGGATTCTTTCCTGGTGTTCATGTATACAGGTAAAGTGGAGGACATTGATTATGAAAGTGCTTCAAAACTAATGGTTGTTGCTGATAAATTCCAAGTCATGACATTGAAAGAAAACTGTGCTCATTACCTCATATCAGCTTTAAGCCAGGAAAATGTTTGCGATGTATTGTTGCTAGCAGATAAACTAGTTCACGAGGACTTGAAAACTTCTGCTATAGATTACATAACAAAACATTTTCCCACTATTTTTGCTTCAGAGATTTGGTCAAATTTTATTCACAACAATGCGAAACTAGCAACAGACATTTTTCAAAAATTATCTGTTGATTTTATTGCTCATAAAAAAATTAGTAAGTAAATACTTTTTTTTTAAGTCTGGAAATTTTGTTATACTTCTCTATTGTGATAAATTATTATTAAGAATTATAAATAAACGAATGAAAAATATCAAGATTAAAGAAGTTTTCATATGATGTCAATAATTGTAACATGAATGGGTAATTATCAATTAATGCTATATGAATCTGGAAAATATATTAATTTTAACTTTAAATTTGTTAATTATTATTTCATATAAGATTTGTTTCCCAACATCTTCTTTATTTTAAAAGATTTTCTTCTCAAAAATAGTTTTATTTGTTATATAAAAAAGAAATTGAGAAGAAAATTTGTTAAATGGCGTCATATATTTTATATTACATAAGAAACTTGGTGAAATTTTTTTGTTTGTAATAGCAAATAAATATTTTATCAATAAGATCGATAATTTATTTTTCCGTTTTCTTTTTCCTTAATTTTTTTATTCTATTTCAATTTAAGAACTAATTGAATTATTTATTTTTTCATACTACATTGCACTAAATATATTTTGTTAAAAACTTTTCATCTTTTTTATTATATTAAAATGTAAATAATTTTAAACTAACTAATTAATATTCTCATATTTAAGCAAAATATTTCTTTTAGTTTATATAATGTAAATCAAATTATTCACAATTCATTTAGAAATATTTATGTAAAATATACACAAAAAGGGCAAGAGGATAGTAAAATATAAAATGTGAATTAAGATTGTAATCAAAAATATATGTACGTAAATAAATAAAATGAAAGCAAAATAAGTATATTATAATAATATTACTTATTAATAAGTTCTATTAAATATAAAATCATTATATTTCTTATTAGTTTACATTTATAGTGATATTTTTTCAATTTAAAAACTGATTTACATTATCATCAAAATAAATTCATCACTCTCATAAATAGTTCTACTCATAATATAGGAGCAATCAATAAGAAGACATTAAAAAGAAATAATACTAAATGCCCTAGATACTCTCTCTTCAAAAGATAATTTAGAAGAAGTAAAGATAATTTAGATTTCAACACACAAAATTACTATATAATATATACTATTTTTAATTCTTTTCAAATACAGGCTGACATAAAAAAATATAATTGCATTTTATTAAATACTGATTACTTTTTAAGGTGGACAACAAAGCCAGGTGGATAAAATGAAATCCCAATAATAATGCAGTCAGAAATATCAAAGCAGGACACTCATGTTAAGTTTTTCTTATCTTAGAATCTTTTCTTCGGAATTTCAAACATGCTCTACTTTGAAAACAATGCACACAGGCAGTTTTCCCCAGTTGTTAACATTTTGATCAGCAGGATATATTCAACCAATGTAAAAATTCAAGAAATGACTTAAAATATAATATTTTCTATATTTTTTAATCTATGTTTTTAAATTTTTACTATAAACACACATACATATGTATTTATATTTGTAGAATAAGCATATATATATATATATATATATATATATATATATATATATATATATATATATATATATATATATATATATATATATATATATATTATATATAACTTAATGAAATAAGTATACGGATCTGGAATATTACGAGTATTTAATTGACACTTAATATTTACAATGATAGAATAAAAAAAATGCTTATCATTTTATGTCTTAATAATGTTGCCTAAAATATAAGCTTTAAATTAAAGGTGAAATAATTGAGGTTATCAAAAGTGACATTGTCTTACTACTTAATATTGTAACTTAGTTACTAGCTAGTTAGATAACACTAGTTAGAAAGTTAGAAATGTTTTCGTACTTCTTGTATGCTATGTCAGATATATATATATATATATATATATATATATATATATATATATATATATATATATATATATATATATATATATATATATATATATATATATATATATATATTAATGGTAACATAAAATGAATAATTTTAAATGACTAAAGCAAATAAGGTGTTCTTTCAAATCAATCATTAAATAAAAATATCGAGTTTATTTCCCAAATAAAAATAATTTTTCTTTGTGAAATAAACTCGATATTTTTTACCACAAACCCAGAAGTATTTTAATCAAAGCCATTTGAGCTTTTGCAATTATTTTATTTTTCTTTCAAAATTAAGTGTAAATTGTAAATTTGCAACACAAAAATGGGAAAACTATAATACTGTAAAGAAAATTTAAATTTAATTTTTTTTTGAAGAAACTTACAATGTTTCTTGGAAGAAAATTTCCTGAAAGAGAAGTTAATAAAAATTTGTTTATTTTTAAAGGCATTAGAAAACCTTGAAGTGAAATAAATAAGATTCGTATGAGCTCTAAAACTACTATTCATGACATTTTAAGGAGAAGAGACATTCATATGGAATATGAAACAGTTGGAATGAAAAATAAACTATCAGTTCGTGGTAACAGACTGTTTTTCTTGCTTTTCCCAAAACTAACTAGTTTACTTATAAAATAACACAGCAGATCAGTAAAGTCTCACATATAATCGTCGAGTGCACTTATGTGTAGTTTAATCTAGTACACAGTAGCAGTCTAGTGCACATATAACAATCTAGTGCACACGTAACGGTCTAGTGCACTTATTTAACATGATGTCTCTCTGAGATAAAAGAAATTAAGAGTGAGAAAACATTACGACGAAAAGAAGCGAAAAAAGAGCAAACAAGGTTATGACTTGAAATGCTACCATGAAAAATATTATTTTCCGACTGAAAATAAGGCACTTGACCGACCATTAATCTTTTACCTTTAATATCATTCATAAAGGTAATTCAGGGATTTCTTCAGTATAGCAAGGTCAAGGAGGTGACTCTATGATAGTGTGGGGATTTTATGCACATTATGGAAATTACGAGTTACAACGGGTCCTGAAAAAAATTGACTTCACTCACTATTTATAAACGTTTATCCAATATCGTACACCTTTTGTTCTAATTTTAAAAGGTCCAAACTGGAAATTTCAGCTAAATAATGCCCCTTGCTAACAATGTTTAGATGCAATTAAATTTGGCTTTCAAAAATGAAAAAAATCGAGGTCTTATACTTATGAAGATGTAGTTCAGACCTGAATTCCATACAACACTAAAGGAGTCCTTTGGCTCATCAAGAGTATGCAAATAACAGCCAACATGAGTCTGTATATGAATGAGAAGAAGCGATCATAGATGAATGGGACAAAATTCGCGAATCTTTCCTCAAAAACCTGATTAATTCAATGAAAAATCGAGTATTTGAAGTTATCCAGAAAAATAATAAATCAACAACTTTTTAATTTTCGCAATATAAACTTTCTTAGACAGTGGTTTTATAATTTTATGACAAATATTTGAAATATATTGAATACAGTTGATAAATATTTAGTCTATTTAAATATCACTTAAAAGTATCCCGGATATAATTTGCAATTTATTTATTTGCATTAGTTAAATTTAATTTAATAAATTGTATATTATTTATAGTTAAAAGTCACAAAAAACATGGAGGTGGTCTTATAATTTTATAACATACACACGCACACACACACAAAACACAAGAATGTGTGTTCAATATTATATATATTTAAATTAAATAAGCTAGTTCCTTTTTTTTAATATGAATTAATTTCATAGTTAAATTTGTGAATATAATGCTTTATTTTATTCACATATTGAAGCCAATTTGAATCGAAAGTATCAGAGAACTCCAAGAATTCTTTTCTGTCCTATGATCAGCTTCCTCTACATAAAGCACGTTCAAACGAAATAGAAAGCAGTCACGATAAAAATTAGGTGTACGTTAAGATGGACATTTTTAACAATTCATTGAATAAAATGTTTTATTTTTTATAAATTAAAATTTTTTTACAATATATCGAAAAATAAAGCCTTAAACTTCATAATATATTTTTAAAAAATAAGGAGTTATCCTTTTATATTAAGGTTTGGTATATATTAGTTTAGTAAAAATCAAATGCGATATTGAATTTGCATTTTCCTAAGGATACACCAAGAATTAAATAATTATGATTCAAAATTGCAGCAAATATGTACTCTCCTGATATTTTAACATAAACTTTTGAAGTTCAAAATTTTTAAAAAATCCAGTTTTAAGTATACGTCCATTTATTATTAAAATTGACAAAATTTTCAATTTTGAAACTATTTTAAAACTACTTAAATTATATATGACGTATTTATTTATCTTACTTTTCAGAATTGCACACGAGATTTGTAAACACATTTTGTTTCTTATTTCTCATTGATTATGTGAGTAAAGGAAATGAAAACTTTACTTATTTACTCCCTAGGTCAGTAATTATACATAACTATACTTTGCTTTTGTTATTTGTAATATAGGGATAAAGTACAATGAGTACTCAATTATTCTGTAAAGCAAAATTTTGTAATTACCATGAAGAATTAAAATAGAACATAATAAAACTTAAAAAATTCAGTAACTTCTACTTAGACATGTTTCCAGTAATAATGAACTTGCTAAACAAAGTTACTAGCATTGAAATACAAAATAAATACTGATATCGTGTGTGTAGTAATGTAAAATAAATTATTTTTCTTTCACTATAAGCATTTGATAAGCTTACAATTTTACATATATTATATCTGAAAATTACATACATTTAGGGAAATTTTCTTATCAAATGCACTGGAAAATCAAGAATAATAAATAGAAACCTAAACATTTTCTTATATTAAGCTGATTAAAATGGAATTATTAATCAGCTTAATATAACGTTAATAAATAAATTATTAATCAGACGAGTTGCTTATTAATTTTAAATTGCATTATATAAAATGGCGAACTAACAGAAAATAAAATATTCTTAATTTTTAAATGTTAATGGATAGTGTAACAGATCTTTATTAACTTTACTGACAAGAGATGGCGTTACTGCCCAATAGAGTGAACTTACAAAATATTCAATATCCAATAAGAAATAGAGATAGATGATATAGAGGAGAGATGCGTGAGGAATGGAAGGTGAACCATCCGATTCATAAATAACTTTTTTTATTATTTGTAATGTACCTTATAACCTTATATATAACCTTGTTTATTATTATTAAGTATTTTCTTTTATAAATGTTTTAATCATGTGTAATGTCGTAATAAATGTTTTGTTTTGTATTATTCTAACTTCTATTTTCTTACTTGCCTACAATAGGATAAAAAATTGTAAAAAATCGTAATGGAAAAATATATTGTTTGATATAATCAAAACTTGTTCTCAAAATACATAATTCAAAAAATTATTGTACCTCAAAAATAAAAGTGAAAAGTTATTTCTAAAAATGTAGCTTTTAATCAATTAAAATATTCTTTAAAAATAATTCACTTAAACTGAAATTTATGATAAAGCTTAGAAAAGAAAAACTATACAGTATTTGTGGAAACCAAATTTCAATTGGAATTTAAAATTACAAATATCTAAATTAATGATAAAGATAGTATTTTATTAGTATTTTTTATCAGAGTGAGGAACATAAGGTAAAAAAACTTGTATCATTGAAAACAAATCTTATTTTCCAGGTTCCTTGCATGATTTTTAAAAATATTACATTGTTAAAAAAAATAGTTTAAAGAATTTTTCTCTAAAACTTTCCATGTATAGATGACATTTGAAGACTAAAAATAACAATATACTTTTTCTTTTTATAACTTGTTTTATTTTGAGTGTAAGCAAATAGATGGATTATCTTAGAAGGCTTTCGAAATAACATTTCGTTAGGGAGTAAACATTTTGTAATTTTTCTTGTCACTTTCTCCTTAAAGAATAATGTTACTGGAGCCTTTGGGTTAAAATTGTCTTATTTTTGAACTTTAATATAAAAATATTTACTTTTCCCAGACGAAGTTACATAAGATGTCATTTATTTAATGGAATTTTCTTCACTTGATGAAAAAAGAAATGATAGAAAGAATAAAAGAAAAAATTACATCATTTTTCAAATGATATGACATGTGTTTTAAGTAAAATTCTTTAAGTTTTCATTAGTTTTTATTATTTAATCATAATACTTACAGTTTAAATATTAATTAACAATGTTTAGAATAATTAAAACTTGCATACAATGTGCGAAAAGTTCCGGTACACAAACCTTAAAATAATATTCTACATGAATTTTTCCCTTTTGAAATATATCATTTATGAATAATTTTTGTGATTAAAAAAATTTTATCATTTATTTTTAATAAACTAAAATCATGTTTAAAAGTGTCGCCTTTTTTTATTTTGCTGTATTACAAAATGTTTGGTTGAGAGAATCACTTCTTCTTCTTAATGGGCTTGCACAGTACTGGGCACCTCTGCTCGATAGCATTTTGTGCCATAGCCTCAAGCCCATGAACTCTTAGATCCAATAAATTGGGTCGCCCACTTTGTTTATAAAGTCAGACAAACCCTTTATGGCGCTAAATGTAACTCTTTAGTATTAATGATTCTAAAAATACTAAAACGAATGGAGGCTAGAGGATGACACTCAAAAATGATGCGATGCGCCGACTCATCATCCTTAAGACATTTCCTACAATTAGGGTCTTGAACGAGTATCATAGTATGGAGATGTTTCCTGAAATGAGAGTGTCCAGTGATGAAGCCAACGAATGGTACGTATCTTCGCCCTAGAACAACTAAGAATTTCAAAGACAACATTCGCTGAAGATCTAGCAATCATACTTTTGGCGTGCTTTTGACCAGAAGTGTTAAGCCAAGATTTATTCATCTTCTGCTTTTCCCACTTGAGCAAGGTAGCCTTTATGGTCTTCATATTGATGCCACAGAAAGGTTCCGCACCAACAGGGTTAGAAGACGAACCCTGATTTGCCAGTTCATCCGCCTTTTCATTACCTTCAATCCCCACGTATCCTGGCACCCAAAAAAAGGAAAACCTTAGAATCACTTGCTTTAAAATTACTTCAAAGCAGCTTGAAGTAGAACCAATGTTATTATGGCGTATTGCTACTTAGATTTTCTTGGAAAACAGCATTTTGAATAAATATTTTTTCTAATAAAACTTTATTTGGTTTGTTACACGCGCGAGCACGTAAAGCCCATACATTTTGTGGCAACAAAATAAATCTTTGACAATCCATTATATATTTAAAAATATTTTTAGCATTATTGTTCTTTACACAAAACTCTTCATTTTTGAGCTTCCTTGATTTTTCTCTGAAAGTTTTTTTAAATAAGAAAACTATCTTAAAATAATAAATCTAAAAATTAAAATTACTAAATGTTACTTATGACACTTGGACTAACCAAGCTCGCTGTGCCTTGGCTATGCGAGTTTAAGTCAGTAGGGTGCGTCTTTCGCTTATCCAGAGCACCACGAAGGTGAATGTACGTCTTTGCTCTTCAAATCCTCCGATAGATGGCACCGCCAGAGGATCCACTCCCTCAATTTTGACATTGATCTGAAGGGGGAGGAAATTTTTTTAGATCATTGTACCCAGATAAATTGCTCAACGACCGACCACAGGGCTTTCGATTCCACAGATTTAACAAGCACATCGCATGTACTCGGTGGGTCTTTGACGGCATTGGGAGTCAAACCCCATTCTTCCGGACGGGAGGCCGATGCCCTAACCACAAGGCTACCACGGTCCCAAAATTACAAAATGGTTCTATCAATTAACTGTCAATATCTTGAAAATCATTCTTCAGAAACATTTGCATAAAATTTTAGTTTTCCTTTAGAAACTGTGATCATTATATAATATTCTCTAATAAACATAGTACATAAATGAATGTTCTAAGTTTGTGTTTTATTTTTCCTCCCATTACGTGTGATGTATTTGTTTACATGTATATTAGGTCCACCGGAAAGTTCTGTCCGTTGATCTCTCGATGTTGTTAAAACAATATTAGAGCAAAATCTTTTTCTTCGACAACATTGGAGAACAAGCTTAATTCAGCTCAGCAAACTATTTCGGACAATACATGGATGATAGGATTGGTGTGAAAATATTCAAAATAGACGTCACATGAATTAAGTAAGAAGAATTTTGATGATAGAGTCATCATAAGCACATCTTTGCTTGTTCGGAATAAAATCGAACCCTTCTTATATGAACTGGATGATAACCGGCAATGTTCCAAGAAAAAGGCCTAAGAAAAAAAAGAGTTCCTAAAACAATTGCAGAACTAGGCTGAGAAATTCTGTCTCATACACCATGTTCTTTAGACTTATCACCCTCCAACTATAACTTGTTTTTGACCTTACAGAATTTTTTGAAGGATAAAACATTCAAAAATGAAGAAGATATCAATCAAGCTCTGTTTCCATTTATTTTTGACATGATCAAATGAAATATTTTTCAAAAATGGGGTATACAAATTGCCCTTACGCTAGCAAGATGTCATTAATAATAATTGCGACGATATTATTTAATAAAGTTTATTGGCGTTACGAAAAATTTGTATTTTGCTGACATATATATTACTTAATGTTTCAAGAAACAAAATATATAAAGTAAGAGAGAAGTGAAGTAAGAAGATGTAAAATCTGGATAATTTTTCTGTTTGCTGTTTCGAAACATTAAACAATTTCTTCTTTAACTGTCTATTATTAACTATGAATTTTCCTATTATTGATTATACTGTTTTAACAATAATGTAATAGTTCATGTGAATTAGGTTTGTTTTGTTGAATATTGTGGACAAGAGCTCGGAGGACAAATTTCGAATAACTATTGCTATTTTTTTTTAAAATTTCTTTTCCAAAAATGTCAATCAATGTTTTTGAATCCTGTTAAATCCAGATAATAACAAGATCGTTAAAAATTAAAGATTCATTATTTTCTCTATATTAACAGATTTATTTTTTATGTTCACATGGCTAATTACAACACTTTTCTTCAATAATTGTCTACATTTTTGTACAATATTTCTGGAATTGTATAAGGTGTCTGATACAGAGTATCTAACAGATGAGATTGGAAATTATGCAAGACAAGATATTATTTGAAGAATTGCTTAAAGTCTCTCGCCGTTATTTGAAGAAAGAACAAGACCTTCATCGTAGTTGAAACTGAAATTAAGTCATTTCCGGAAGCAGTTGCATTTCACTGAACTAGTCAGGTCTGTATCAAGTGACTTCATAACCAACGCTTCAACTTTGCTTTTACTGTGATGTAACAGAATGGCTTATCTATAATGTTATGAATCTGAATAACCATTTGTTGTTTTTGTTAAACTTTCCTATCTCTTATTTGAAGCATTATTCTCTGTTCACAATACAATTAATAATTTCACAAGGAAATACTAAGCTCCTTATACAAGATAACATATGAAAGCCTTAAACAATTAGAAAGCCTTCTATAAGAAGTGGTCACTGAACATAGTTTTAGATAAACACGGGAAAGAAACGGTGTAACTTAAGATTTACATATTTTATTTTTTTAAAGATTCATTTAGACAGTGTGTGTCAGAACTCAAGAACTCAGTAAAACGTAAGTATTTCAATAAATGTTACCACACACACACAGAGTTTTCTGCCAGTATATTCAGATATTTTGTACTTCAATAGTGCTTTACATTTACGTTAGACGTACATTACTTCCTACATTTGCGTTAAAAATGTGGTATGTTAAAGTTTTAAAAATACAATTTTATTTGTGAAATTTTCAGTAATATATTAAAATTTTTTTTACAATATCCTCATATTTATGGACCAAAATACACGTTAATTTTCTTTCAACTTTTCTCACAGCTTTTTCTTGATACTGTTATTCCAATATTGGTCAGTTAATTATAAATGAATAATTATTTATAACTATATCACTTCTTTTTTTTATTTGCACAAATTTTAATATATTAGTAAAGATATTTTAAATTGAATATGTTATTTAGTATCATATTTTTGTCTGATTTGCAAAAATGCTTCATATATTTTTTAAAATAGTGAAATGAAATATTAATTATGAATCACATTTAAAGGTAAAGTATGAGATTTTATTGAAACACGCTCACAATAAATAGCCAGTGTATGGCATTTTTAATATAAATACAATGCGATATTTGAATATACTTGCATGTAAAACAAAGTGATAAATAAGTATTGTTTTTTTATGCAAATGTGTATTCAAATATCGCATATATTACTTACACAATGATCTTACTCTTATATTCTTTAAAAACCGAAAATTGCTCTTTGCGAATGAAATTGAAGTTTAACATCTATCTTAAATAAACAAAACAGATCTAAAGATGGAGCAAAGTATTTTGAAATACATTTTCAGAAAGTAAAATGCTTTTACCAACGAATAAAATGTTTTACCATTTCGGAAAAAATCATCACTTTCTTCAGTTCTATTTCATTGCAAAAGAAAAAAAAGAAAATGTTTACTTTCATCGAAGCTCTCTGAAAAGTTGAAAATTTTATTTCAAAATATTTCTCCAAGAAAAACAAAGTTATAGTGATTTATAAGATTGTAAAAATAGAGTTTCTACACTTGAGAGAATATGATGACTAAATTTCGATAGGGAATTTTTTTCTTCCGTATTTATACATATACATTTTATTTATTCCTAATTGTAAATATCTGTTTCTGAGAATTTCAATGATGTTCAGCTTCTCTAACAAATGGTGAGATGCTTCAATAAAATTTTTAAATTCAAAATTTCAAATTCTTAAAAATTTGAATAGTTTTCCCCTATTTAAAAAAAAGTTTAGCTCAAATTTTCACATGTGAATGGTAGTTCACGAATTCGGCAAGCACTCATATGTTATTTAAAAACTATAATTGTCGTCCCTTTTTTATTTCTAATAAACAATCGAATTACAAATATTCATAAAATATTTTTAGCATAAAAAAGATGTTTATTAATTTATATTTGTTTAATAAAGAGAAGCAAAATATATAAATAAAATAACATTAATGTTTTTAAATTAGATAATGTAGCACGTCTGCAAAAATGTCTAACATAAATTAAAAACCTGCTTTGAAAAATATATTGTGTTTGAATGCATACGATTATCAATTAATAAATAGCTTGTGAAAGCAGAAAAAATTGGGAAAATAAAAGGGATGTATGTGTGAAAGTTATTACTTTGATTTATAAAATTTAATATATTTCAGCTTTATATTATTATTGCTACTGAAAATATATATTTATAATATTTTCAAATATGTTTGATGACTTCCATAATTTCTTATGCATAGTTAACTAAAACACATTTTTATGTACAATATAATTACTTAATTGGTAGAGTACTTTTATGCATCAACACAAACAGTATAGTAACACATTTTGCTTAGCTACCAACATTTTTGAATCGTTTGACTTATGTTGGTAAAGGGTAGGTGATATAAAGTAGAGTAGGATTGCAATTAAACGAACTCCATTTATCCGAATCACTTTCATAATTTCAGAAAAATAAATGAAACTTAAGAAGAGAAGCAAAATTAGAAAATGGAAAAAACTTAAGAAAAGGAAAAGTAAAAGAAGGGAGAAGATAAAAATATGACGTGTCACTAGAGGAATCTAAAAACATTCTTTTGAAAATTCCTGGCTGTTCAGAAGTTAGTGCTGAAGATATGGAAGCACAGATTATGAGTGAAACCCAAAGATTTCAAATGGAAAATGATGGTAAACTTATTTAAAGTGTCCATTAAGACGACGATAGGGCCGTGGTAGCCTAGTGGTTAGGGTATCGGCCTTCTATCCGGAAGGGTGGTTGGTTGGTTGGTTGGTTGGGTTTTATGGCGCAAGGTCCAAAATTGGACATGCTGCGCCAAGAGTAATATTTTGTTTCTTCATTATTAATTTATTTTTCTTTCTTTATTTTTTTTCAAAAAACCCAAGCAACATTTAAAAAATTTTAAAATACAAAAATCTGTGTATATAATATTTTAAAATAAAATTTATAAGATAAAATATATGTATAATTTTAAAATTTAACAAACAAATCAAATAAAATGTATGAATCCTATTGCTCTTAAAAAAGCGAATAGGTTTTTATGGGGTGGATCCCCTATTAAATCAAATAAAGTTATAAAATCAGTATTAAAAAAGTGTATACGTAAATGGTTAAAACATGAACATGAAATTAAAATATGATGCACAGTATAAGGTTCATTACACGTTTCACACCGGAAGGGTGGGGTTCGATTCCCAATACCGCTAAAGACCCACCGAGTACATGCGATATACGTGCTCGTTAAATCTGTGGAATCGAAAGTCCTGTGGTCGGTCATTGAGCAATTACCATGGGTGCAATGGTCTGGAGAAATTTCCTCCTTCTTCAGATCAATGCCAAAATTGAGGGAGTAGATCCTCTGGTGCTGCCATCTATCAGAGGATTTGAAGAGCAAAAGTCGTACTTTCACCTTCATGGTGCTCTGACTAAACGAAAGACTCTCTCAATTGACTTAAATTCGCATAGCTAAGGCATAGCGAGCTTGGCTTGTCCAAGTGTCGTTAGTAACAAGAAGTAGAAGACGAACTTAATGTTCAAGTTGAAGCAGACAAGGAACAGTCAGCTATTGAAGCATTTGCCAGGTTTGAAACGACTTTGATGTGAATGGAACATCAGCCCGAGTGAGACAACATACAAATTCTCAATGTCAAGAGGATTCTTTGTCATGAGGACTTTCGAAAATGGAATCGAAAATGTCAAGAAGATGCGTGACTTCCGAAAAGGGATGAAAATAGCTAAACAGCTTAATCTGACCGAGATGTTCAGCAAGCAATGGTCTTCATTTACAGCACTGTGCATACATACAATATAGCACTTGTAGGTATCTTTACATATCAAATTGTAGCCTTTTCATATAACTGATTCAATTCTTTTTTCTTATAATGTAATTATGTTTCTTATAATATAATGTAATTTTTCTCTCATTTTCAGCATACAATAACTTACTAAAAGAGACCTTTATTTAAAATATATAATCTAATTAACCGAACTTTTGATTATCCGGATGGGGTTTGGTCCCAGTTGATTCCGATATATGGAATTCTACTATATATGCAAAAAGAGAAAAAGTAAGAAAAAGAAAGGGATGACAAATATTTTTTACACCAAAATATAAATAAAAATATATTTCATTTTTGCAAATAAAATAAATTTTTGAATTTGGTAAATAAAAAAAAAACAATAAGTAAAGTACAGTTTGATGAAAAAAATTATTAACTTTTTATGTATTTACTAAGAAAATTTGTATTTGAGTATGCAACAAAACCGTATATGATATTAAATTATTTTCAAATATTTCATAAAACCAAATTTATAGTATCATGTTTCGTTTATCACTTGAACTTTCTTTTTTTTTTAGAAGAAAGGTATTTATTAATTATTTTTAAGTATGAGATATTCTTAAATTTGCTTAGTTGAAACATATTAGGTACTTTCGCTTAGCATAAATTTAATTTTTAATAACTGAAATTAAATATTGCGATTTTATGTACTTAAGCAAAAAATAAATATTAATTATTAAATTCAGAACACCAAAATGGTATTCATAAAAATTAACGCATAAATTCAAAATATTAAATAGCAAATGGAAATATTTGTACATTATTCATTAGTTGATTTTGTATTAACAAATGAGTAATGTACAAATCTACTGTCAACATTTTCATCTGGTAAAAATATATTCCCAGAAACCTTTAAGTACTTCAAATTTTAAATTTATAATGAATTTCTTTTTAAATTATAGCAATATATATAGTTTTTAAACTGAGCACTTGAAGTTTTTACACAAATTTATTATTTGACCTTCATTCAAACGTTTTACATTATTAATTTTAATATATGACACTTTTAATCGTGCGTGTATGTATCAAATCCTTCATAACGAATGTGTTTTATAAAGACTAATTAATTTGTTTAATTAATAATATGAATGAAAAAATGAAAGAATTAAAAATTCATTTTAAAATACAAACTTAATTTTGACATTTTGCAAACAGATTAAAACAATTATGTTTCTACCTTGTAATGAAAAGGTTAAAAAAAGATTTCAATAGTTAAAAAATCCATTTTTTAAATTTTCTAAGATAATTTATACATTATAAAGAAATAATTTCCATAAACATGTTAGTTAACATTCATTATATATATATATATAGGAAAGTGTTTAAATAAATAAATTAATTTAAATTATGTAATGTTAAAATTAAACGTCGTTTATTTTGTTATATATATATATATATATATATATATAAGAAAAAAAGTGATTTCTATTTTTATAAAAGAAATTATTTCATATTTTGCTTGAGAGAAATAGATACTGAAAAAGTATTACAAGTCGAGGTTTATAATGAGGAATTCGTGTATATTGAAATATATCTTCCACAGAGATAAAATGAAAAGATGAATTTATGTATAACATATGATTTATAACTCAGAATTTGATTACAATAATTTTTAATCTTTTTTTCAAAGACATAAATGTTGATACGTATAACGTTGTTATTTATTCGTATAAAAATCTACTCATTATATATATATATATATATATATATATATATATATATATATATATATATATATATATATATATATATATATATATATATATATAAAGGTGTCGCAAGCCATACTGAATATCAATGAAACGTATTTCCTTCATTAATGTACAATTAAGACACTGTAAGATCTGTGCATGAAGGATACACGATAATTCCACAGAAGAAAAAACTGCGTCTATTTCAGCATTCATCAATCATTCGATATAGAGTTTTGCGATTTTTTTTTTACTTTAGAGTGACTGCAAAGATGGTTTTTACACTTCGGGCGATAAAATTTCAATTAAAATTAGAAAATATAACATTGGTAGTTCTTCATTTTTTGTTTATGTTGCTAATTCCTCGTAATTTAACTACTTTCGATATCATATAGTGAACAGATGGTCGAGGATTGTTTTATGGTATTTTAATATCTACTGCATAGATTGCCTTCCAAAAAACTTCTCATAGTAGTGCATTATATTCATGTGTGGAGTTAGCTTGGAAAACTACAAAACTGAAAAACATTCACGCAGAAGGTAGAAGTGCGGCATACAATTCCTCTTATTCAACAGTGGCTCTGACTGTATCCAAGAACTTTCGCTTCAAACAGCACTGTCTTAAAATTTGATCCCACGATGAGAAACCAAATTGAATCATCAAACTCAAGTGAAAAGATGTCTAGGGTCCTTATCACTTACTGCAGAACAGGAAATAAAGAAAATTTCAGCCAATACAGTTTATTTACAAACTGAATATATCTGGTGAAAGATTACCCATAAACACTGAGCTGCTATCATTCACGGGTCACCACGGTTGATGAGTGGTAGCAAAAGGTGAAAGATGCACAGGCAGCTGTAACCATATTTGCGCCATACTCTGCGTTTGAATGCCGCTCCAGGTGAATAAGTACCATTATTATTGCCATAAGTTGCTTCTCTGGACTTTGAGTTTTCAAAACTTATGTCTCTAAATTTCCTGAAAATTTACTTTTCCTACTGTAATGGGTATGTCCAATGAATTTTGTCTTGGTATTTGGATTCCATTCCGATGCAGTAGCAATTTTTAATATCCACTATTGAGTATACATAACATTAATTTTTTTTGTAAAGAGAAATTTATCAAAGTTTGCATTTCTGATCAAAATAATTTGAGATTCATGAGGACTAAGTTGTTAGAAATGATTAGACAATTCACATGCCCAATTGCATTTCTACATGGTTGATTGTTTATATAGGATAATATTGCATTAGTGTTTGTTTACATGTGCAATATTTAATCTTTAATCTGTTATAAGTATGTATGCATTTTTAGTCAAATCTTTTTATGTATAGGTCTCAAGTTGTGTTATAAAATAACACTACCTATAAAGTTATGGAAAAATGATAAAATTACTGGTAACATATTTTTTGATTTGTTATATGTAATATTAAAAAATATATATATTTATCATATATATATATATATATATATATATATATATATATATATATATATATATATATATATATATATATATATATATATATATATATATATATATATATATATATATATATATATATATAAATATATATATATATGTGTATATATATATATATATATATATATATATATATATATATATATATATATATATATATATATATATATATATATATATATATATATATATATATATATATATATATATATATATATATATGATAAAATAATCAAAGCCTATTGCTTCAAATTTTTAGGTCATCGAACCTGTTACTACTTTACAGCGGCTAAAAGGAGATTTGAATAGCATGGATTATTTTAACTAAATACTTTAATTAAAAATAAATTTTTCTTTTGAAAAAAGTTTATTTAATAATAAATTAATTATAATTTCAAATTTTAATATGAAAAAATTGGAATTTAATTTTTTCAAAGAATAAATTGTTTAAAAGTAGTTATTCTTGTAAATTATAGCGACACATCGTCTTTTTAATCTAATTATATTAGACATGATATATAACTACCTACCTTTGTAAAGATTAAAAAATAAATCACATATATTAACAGAAGATAGTGAAAAATAGCATATTAATTAAAATTAGGAATTAAATTTAAAGTTGAGAGTTATAGTGTGGCATTATTTTTCAGTAGAAGTTGAATTTCACAAAAGATTTTCAAGTTGATTAAAAGAAACACTCAGCAACATTTATTGTAATAATTATTTATAACGATTTTTTAGGAAAAAAATATACATGTTTTACAATATGAAAAAATTTATATGCAGTAATTTGATATTTTTTATTTTAAGAAAATACTTTAATGATTGATTCCCATAAAATGAAAAATATTTAATGAAGCATCTTTCCAAATATGGTGTAAAACCATTCTATTTTTATAAGCACTGATTGAATCTTTAGAAATTTTTTAATTATAAACCCCGTTTATTGTGACCTATTTCTTCTTAACCAATTTGTTATTAACTGGTTTATTAAAACATTTCCATTTTATTTTAAGCTAAGATTGTCAATGAATAGTTATGCACAATTTGTAGGTTAGATTCCCATCTAAAACATGCTTTTTGTAGTTGTTCGGAAATTTTTTCAAACTATAAATTTTAAGTAAACTAATACTCTTGTGCAAAATTTGATTGAAAAGAGAGAGCTACCATTTTTTGTTTTAAGAAATTAACTGTTGAAATTATAAGTAATTATTACTCGATATTATTATAGAAAAATGTTTTGGATAAGTGAGATTTCACTAGAATTTTTTATATCAGAAACTTTATAATAAATAAAAACAACTTACAGAAAACTTACATTCCTAACTTTATTGAACTAAATACTGAAAAAATATGCATATTTTACATAAACTGCAGTATAGCAAATTTGGCCAACTGATTGCGGGGAGGTTAGCATCCCTAACTTCGAAGCAGTAGGTCCCGGGTTTGAATCCTGGTTCGGGTATGGATCTTTGTTTCTCTCTTTGCGTTTGTCTTTCTATACCACTTCACTCTTGGGGCGAAGAGGCCACACCCACTGGGTGCCCCCTATATGAGATGCCATCACTTCCCCCATTATAGAACTGAATAGGGCAAAGGCCCAAGGGCAGCCGAACATTAGAAAAAAAAGTGTTGTAAGTTTTTTGTGTAAAAGTAAGTAATAAAACTTTTCACAAAATTTGAAATAATATTTCATTTTATCAATAAAGCTTTTTCATTATTGATAACCGATATGGTTATGTAATTATTTATATTTTGGAAAATAATTTTATCTGTAGTTTTTCTTTATTCAAAGCTTTCTCTTAAAAATTAGCAAATTATAAATTATCATCGAATAATTATAAATTATGAGCAAAGTTTGTATTGAAGGTTACATAATTTATGCTACACAATGTTAAATTTGTATTGCATAAATTATGAAACCTTTAATGGAAACTTTTGCTTATAGTTATTACAGAAAGATATATGTATTCATTATCGAATAGTGAGGAGCCTAAAAATTGAAATGTGTCAAGTTTTTGAGTTCAAAATGGTATCACATTCAAGGATTTTTCATAAAGAGTGGATGACATTCACATGTTCCAAGGAACGAAATCGTCAAATGACAGTGACATCTCGCCAAAAGACGCACAAGCAGAAGTGCGACTTCTATCTCTCGTAAGTCAATAGTGACTAGGATCGAACCTAGAACTTTATATTCCAAAGAACATAGTCTTACTCCTAGGTTACGATGAGTAAGTCTATAAACATTTGACGCAGAATACATTGGACAAAATGTTGAAATAATACATGCAATAAATATTTTAAATCAAATTTATTAATTAAATCAAATAAGTACTTATTATTTAATAATTAGCAAAATTTCCAATTTTTCTTAATATTACCCTTTTTAAGAAAATAATTTTATATAAAAATGTTTTGATTTGTTGATCACAAAAAATAAGCAAATATAAATTCGTATTATATTTCAGTTTTTCTTAAAATTATTTTTGTTGAAAGGGAAATTCTGGCTTTCTTAATTTTACCTTAAACATCTTTTGTCAATCAGTAATAAAATTAGCTGAATACAGTAATTAAATATGTATATCTGTATAATCTGCGTGATAGTGAGAATACCGCTCCCTGTGCATATGTTCAAATAGTGTTGAAAAATGTACAAAAAAAGGATCAAGTGATATTTTCTACAAAACTATGCATTTTTATGAATCGAACGATTACAAAGTAATCTCAATAATTTCTTAGACCATATTTGGCAAAAATAATTTCAGCAATCCTTATAGATTCAGGCATAAAGAGTATTTAATTATTTCCTGAAAGATCTTTAATGATTTGCGCATTTTATACATGTCGGTAACAAACAAATACACTGAAATTGTTGCCGGATCATGTCTATTACGGAGTTACCTACAATGATTGCCATTACTTAAACAGAGGCATATTCATTTGCCTAATGGTAGAACAGCGTTTTTTGGAGCCTAAGATTCCGAATTCGACCCCAAACAACATTAGACAACCGGGAAATGGATGCGACGTTTTTGCCTCATAGATATCTTTTGGATATCTAGAAAACATCCAAAGGATATCCACAATATGTAAGAGATATCCATCAGATGTCACAATATCCAAATATCCACAGGATATCCATTTGCTGCGACTCTTTGGATAACTGGTGGGCATAACGAAGATGTTGGGATAACTTGTGGACATCTAAGAGACAAAGTGATGTCCAGTTAAATGTCTGAGAGATATCTCTTGAATATCGTGTAGATTTTCGTGGTTGCTTAGGTTCTGTATGCACGCCTGTCATAGTGAGTGCCTGGGAGTTTTCTTGATCTTCCTTCTTTGCGATACGTGAATAAAGCCTACTATCTATGAATAGTCCTTCAGGCAGGCTATTTATAAAGGTGGTTACTACAATGTTTCACAGCGGTTAGGTTCTCAAAAACACGGTGTCAAAACATTACATCATGCCCTTCTGTGAAACCTACGCGATTATATCTCGAATTCATTGCAAATGAAGGACGTATGCTATTGATTCAATGGTGGTCCTTTTAAAGGACGCAATGGATGTAGGATCTAAAATTTTATTTACAGTATAAGTATCTTGCTCAATGCAGGAGCATCAAGAATATATTGTTATCGTTCATGAAATGTCAACAGAAGATCAGCTGACTTGCTTGCGCAACATAGTGTCTATCAACTTTGACAACATAGCCATCCCTACAATGTGCTACATCTTTGCTAT
Source organism: Latrodectus hesperus (assembly GCA_037975125.1). Classification (NCBI taxonomy): domain Eukaryota; kingdom Metazoa; phylum Arthropoda; class Arachnida; order Araneae; family Theridiidae; genus Latrodectus; species Latrodectus hesperus. The sequence continues at coordinate 71,531,325 of CM075860.1, read as the reverse complement.
TGCTAGAGTTGTTGATGCATCAGCATGCTTCCTTTGTCTGGCCTGGTACCCAGCCTGGTGGAAGCAATAGGGTGGAAGTCTTCGTAATTCAGTTGCAGAACCAACAGAAGATTTCCAGTATTTGATGTGCCACCATCAGAAATGTTATTTTACTTATAGCACATTGCGAGCATCACTTACTTAACGTATCCCAGCCGTCTTTAATGAACATGATGGTTCTTCAGTTAAGCCTGGATTCCTCGCTATACTCATCTTTCTACTGGAAATGTTTTGATATTAGGGGTATTCTCAGTACTGAACGTATACTCTGAAATACAAAAACAATTTGTAGGACGAATATTTTGGTCTTTGCAACACAATTATTGCTGATTCCGCAGATTCCTTCTTTTGTAAATAGCTTAATCTGCCCCAGAATGCAATGCTTTTGGTATCATTTGCATTACTCGGTGCACTGGTTTGAGTTTACATTATTTACATGTTTTTTCTGATTCTTGCTTTGGTTTGTTTATCACTCAACGATTATTTTTTGCTGACAATCTAGACTGAGATTTACAGCTTAAAGTCGATTCCAAAGCACTAAAAACACCCATCCTTGAGATGGAAATCAAACTTATGATTTGTTGAATCCAAGGCCAGAGCGCTCACTAATCATCTGTCAGCTTGGTTATTGGTTAATTCCCAGAGTTGTATTTTCATTGTCAGGCTGTGTATTTACATGATACGAATGAATTCGAAGACCAGTTAATAACATCAGAATTTTTATTTCATCAAATAGTAAATTTTTTCTTAAAATAAAAAAAAATTGTTTAATATAATTCAATAATGCCTTATTGTGAGAGTTGACAAATTTCTTTATACACTTAAAAATATGTATCACTTATCACATTTCAAACACTTTTCTTCCAATAAATTACATATTCAGACAAAAAAATGAAATACCAGTAAAATATGTAGACATGACAGAATTCGAAAAATAACACATTTGAAAAAAAAACACATTAAAAACATTTGGCAGCAAATGTAACAATGTTCATTTGATGTTAAATCAAATCAAATGATCATCAATCAAATGTTTTGCATGCTACAAAAATTGCCCCATATTAAATTTAATAATACAAATAATGACGATATTATTTTTATGTATCACTTTTATGCATTTTTCTAATCATTTAAGATAATATGAGTGTGCTCATGAAGCTAAAAAAACATTTGAAGATTCCATTATTTTGTAAAATAAAACATAATACATTAAATGAACTAAGAAAGAATGATAGTAAAATAGTAAAATAGAGTGACTTTAAAGTAGTTAAATGAGTAAAAATATGAAATTTTTGTAAGATGAAGCAAGTCAAAATTTGCAGGAGACCATATTTAATATGAAAGTATTGGTGGTGTAATGATGCTGAATTAAATTTGTGCCGCGAATTTAGAACACATAATTTTAGCAATCAATGATTTATTATCTTCTAGATTGTACAGAACACAAAAATAAGTTTACACAAACATTTTATAAACTAAAGTACACATTTCTCACATTCTTAACAGTATCGTTATTATTCCTTTTTGGAATCAAGAGGAGCAGTATCCTTTTCTATATTGTCTTAAAACTAGTTTCGCTGCCTCTGCAGCGCCATCTCATGGCCATCGGAATCATCACAGTGGCAAAGTTTCAAGACAAACCAACATAATACGCTTTCGCTTTATAAAATATCACACAAACATAATATGCTACTAGGTTTGCATTTTTTATTGCAGCTACTATTGTTGGAAATTGATTTATTGTGATAAACGTGTGTCACCTTTCTTTGACTAAGATAATCGACAAAGGTAATCGAGTTTGAATCGAATAATTTTAAAATTATAAATACATAAGCAATGAAAACCATTTTAATGAATAAGTTTCATAAGTTTTATTCGATAATAAATAATTGATTTTTTAATCGATTACAATTAATCGATGATCTCATTTTGAAATCGACAATGCTTTACTCAGATTTATTTTCTCAACTGAATAATCATAGTTTTCTAAATACAACTGGTTTTAGTGTTTTTATAGATTAAATCTGCAGAAGTCAAAATAGTACTCTGAATGGTCAACCTCACGGTACCCGGTCAAAATCAACATGTGTTTTCAATTCTACAACTCAGTGTTAGATTTCTGCTCAGTGCTCGGATGCTTAATTATTCAAAATCTACATTGAATAGAATGTCCCCATTGAATGAATATATTTTTATCCAAAAAATAACCAGAGGAAGAAATTTAAGAAAGAAGCTTAGGTTAAATCTTCACTGTAAATCTTATTATTCAGATTTAGTTTGTAGTTTCCGTCACGTGTTATTCTGCGGTCATATTAGTAGGAATTTATTTCTTATATAATCAGTAATTTAGCTTGATATAAATTCAATTAATTTAAAACAGTATGTTGTGAATTATGAAAAGACATTCAAATTCATCTTACAGTTACATTCAGATCTAGGTTATTGTGCTAGTAAATAATAATTTATAGCAATTGAATACAAAACAAATATATGCTATCAGTTTTGATTTTTAAAATTTAAAGTATCTCTTTTTACAGAGTACTTGAATTAATTTTTATTTCTATGATGAAATCATAAATTGCATTCGATATCAAACTTAGCTGTGTAGGTGTGTGTGAAATATACGTTTATTATTTGTATATTTTGGTTAAACATTATGGATTGTCTGATGGCTAATACTGTTGTATTGCAAAGCATTTTAGCAACCACTTAGTAATTGCTTCTGAGAGGCATTTTCATTGATAGTGGGCCATATTCCGGTGATGCCAAGTATGAAACCCGGAAATCTTCCAAAGACCCAAGCAAACAAAGTTGCATGCAGAAGGCAGAAATGCAGCAGTCATCTTTCGCAATTTAACATTGGCTGGGATCGAACTCAGGACCTTCCACTCTAAAGAGAAGTGACTTATTACAAGGTCACAAATGAAGGCGTATTACTTATATTGATAATAAAGCTAGCTAATTGTTAGAATATTTGAATCCGAAAAAAACAAGCTACAAATTGGAAAAAATTCGCAATCCCCAATCCAGCTTTTCACGCATATGTCAATATTTTTTCCAATAACGGGCGAAGTTATTTACGATAAATTTGAAATATTGTTAGCCTAGAAAAAGCAGCCAAAATTGTTTTGTTATACTAAATAGTGGGTTATAGGATTTAAAATATCAATTTATTCTTGGAAATAAACATGGTTTTTTGGGAAGAGAATTGTAAGATATTTCAGGAAGTTTGATGACTTGTACATTTTTTTAATTGTTAGCGATTTTTTTAAGATTAATGGGATTTTTCATTAAATTTAATAAAACGGTCATAAATTTTACTTACTTTTAATTTCTTAAATGAGCATTAATTGAAACAGTTTTATGCAAGCAGCGAAAAAATTTAGGATAACTTAATGGCAAAAATATTTTTCTGCAAAAATACATGATTAACTTTACATATGAATGATAATTTATCTTTTACCTAGTAAAAAACAACTGTGTTAATGCAATTTCTCAGAAAATTACCTAAATTATAGAAGTTAAAATATGATTCAAATAAAAATTACAATAAAAAATATAAATAGAAATGATAGATTTTATGAATTATTATAATTATAATAAATAATAATACTTTATTTAAAGTATTCATTGTAAAATTGATTTCTTTTTAAAATTAAATGAAACACTTTAATTTCGCTGCAGTATATATAGTTGAACATTTTGATTTTAAAAAAATGTTGAGAAAGTGTAAAAATAGGTTACTGTGATATAGTTTAGCATATTCAGTTCTGAAAACAGTGATGCATAGTTGCAAAAATGCGTAGAAGTTGCACTAAATTAACATTTTATAATGGGTTGTAACAATAAATAAAAAACAGTAACTTAATTTAAAGTTACACGTAACGAATATTCCGATGATTAAAAGCAATCAGTTTTTGATGCATTTTATTATATGCAATATATGCATTTAATAGATTTTTTTGTATAATAACTTTTAATAAAAATTAGATTTTAGTTTAATAAATTTCAAATGATGGAAAAATTAATAAGAATAAACTTTGGAATTTGGATTCTTATCCCAAGATTCAAGTGTATTGTGTCATTTTTAAAGTGGAAGAAAAAGTGGTAATGTGTAATATGTCTAATAGATGGCGCCACTAATAGTTTTCTATACTTTATGTACATTTCTATCCTTAGGTTTATTATACAAATCAATAATTTTAATCAATCGTTAAAAGTAGGTTTCATTAAATTAGAAACATAATCAATTCATAAGTTTTCTCAACTTAGAAGGATATAACTTGAGATGATAATATTTATTTGTATTAATTATTGAAAATATTTACGAGTTAGAATATTTCGGTTTAAATTTGTTTATTAAAATAAAGCCTTATTCTACGCTTTATTTTAAATAATATTCTGAAATGTAAATTAGGTATTTAAAAACTCTTTGTAATAAATTATTTAGTAGTTTATAGCAAAGTATTTCATATGTATCAATGCATAAATGAATCAAAAGTATTTTTTTTCCCAATTTGCATATTTTTTTTCATTTACTATCAAAATATGATACAATTTTATGTTAATTTACTAGCGATAATTTTATTTTGTAGTATTTCATTCTCATGGAAATTTAAATTTACATTTCAAATTAAAGGAAAAGTTTTTTATTTGAAGAATTCTGTTTTACTTAAATAAAGTAACTGAAAGTATTATACTTCATTAGAAAAATTCATGAATAAAAAATAAAGGAAAATTGTTGATTTACTTTTATTCTTCTTCTGTTTGAAATGTGATCTCATTAATTTCAGAGAGCTGTTGCTATGGTTACGGGAAGAGCAAGAGCAAAAAATATTTCTTTAGAATAAAGTATTTTACTTGAAACAGTTCCCCTTTTCTTGTTTCTCTGAAATAATTGATGCTTAATTTCTTACATTGTTTTATTGATGAAATCTGAAAATCAATTAATTTCCGATAAATTATTAATTTGGTACTATAGGATGAAAAAACAACAATAAGGGGAAAATTTATTTTAAAAGCCACTGAAATAAAATTTTTGCTCCGTTCTCTTTAGTGTTGCCAATATAAACTAATGAAAATATTCATTTCAAAACTTAAATTCTCAGGTATATTCAGTTTCTTTAATTCCACAGTAGATGAATATAAATTATATTCCTATTTTCAGCTAATGACAGTTATAAGTAATTGTTAGACATGAATTAAAGCTCTTTTTAGAATATACATTTTCGTGATTATTAAATTGCCAATCAATATTATCGTTATCAACTTAATTAAATGTATAAAACTCTCTTTCTCATATTTTATTTTGAAAAATTTTTAGTTTAACTTTAGCAAGTTGCACTTGGCGAATTAAAGGATTTGAAGTGAGTTCTAAATTTAAGTGTAATAAAAAGTAGGTCTTTATTTTGACGAAAAAATTTAAGAATGGAAATAAAGAAAATATAATAGCTTAAGATAGATTTGTTAATGTATTTCAAGGAAACAATTTTATTCAAAAATTGAAGCATTTTCTATTATATACAATTTCTAAAGTTCCTTATATTTCTTCTAATCGAAGAAATGTTGTATTTAATAATATATTAGCAAACTAAATAATTAAATTTATTTCTACAAATAAAAAGTATAAAAAAATTACAAATTTACAAATAAAATTTACAAATTACAAATAAAAAAGGGAGAGGAAATTTATTCGGTAAATCCATTTATATAATCTTGGTTTAAATGAAACAGGATTATTTTAAATTAAATTATTTATATTCAAAATCTAAAATATTAGTTTATGATATCTTTAAAGTTTAATCTCCAAAACACGTGATAAATAGCCAAATAAGGGGTAAATTTATGATTTCGTAATATACTTTTAAGCCTTTAAGGTTGCTGAGAAATTTTTGTCTCACTATTAGGCTTAAAATGTCTATAAAAGGCTCAAATTTTCTTATTTAGTTCAAAAATAATAGCTAAATATAAAATAATGACCCTACTTAATACAATAGCAAGAAATAATTTTTCAACTTTCTTTCATAATCTTCAAGATTTCCTTTGTTAAAAGCAAAATTTTAGCATTTAACATATTAAATTTGTGAAAGAAAATTGAATATGGCATTAAAAATAAATTCCTATTCATTTTAAAAGCTCTGATATATGTTCTTTAATCACGAACAAAAAAGATTGTATCCTATATAAAAATGTCAATAAAAATCAAAATAATCAATAGAAATTTATTTTGAATAATGGAAAAAAATTCAGATAAAAAAGAAGTTTTTTTTATTTTAAGAAGTGTAATGAATTGAATTCATTAGAAATTAAAACTAAGAAAATAAGAGCTTTTAAAATAAAAACTAAATATGAAAAAAAAATTATTAACAAATGAAAATGTTAAGATAATTTCGGATTTTAAGCATGATTATAACTCATTTCCTTTGAAATATTTGAGAAATGCCAGACTAATTAATATTCATGGTTATTTTTTTCGCTTGGCTTGATGCATTTTAATTACTTTGGAAAGATTTAAAACGTCGATGAGGGATAATAAAATTTTTCTTTACATTCTACGCGAGATAATTTGATAGAAGATTTTGAGGATTAATGACTTTACCATGTATTATAGCTATTTAGTGCGATTTAAATATTTTATTTTAATAATTATAAAGTTTCCGTGAAAATTTTGTTTGGAGCATATACCTTTGTCATATAAATTGTTTCATATTTTTTTAATCCTCCCACAATTTGCATTTATTAAAATAAAAAATATGCTTTTATTTTTATTGCTCCGCTTTTTGATATAAAGCTTTGCATTTAATTTTTGTTATTTTAAATTAGGAGTTTCTGGTTCACTTATATATGGAAAATGAAGTATAAGTGCATTGTGGGTGTGTATGTTTTGTTTCTTATTAAGTCTAAACATATTCAAAACTCAAAGAAATTTGAAACGTTTGATTCTGAGCACACAATATGAGTGTTTAATTCAAAATTTTAAGTAAAATAAAAATGTATAAAAAGTTTTTACAGAATACAAAGATACTTATTTTGTTTTATCTTTATCTTCTTTGTGATTTATATGCTGCACAATTTTGCAATTCTTATAATATGCATAGATTTGTAAATTGGATTGCGAATTTTTAATGAATGTAACATAAGGAAATTCGTTATGTGTTTAGTCTCTTATTGAACGAGTTTTTATGTATTTTTAAAGACAAATAAATACTTGGTCAGAATGTGAATAGGTGTAGAATTAGGTACCCTTGGTTTGGCAAAAAATTTGGCAATACATTTTGGCGATAAACTTTAATTTCTTAATAACTCTATCTAAGTTTAACTTTAGTGCAACGGTAGTTCATCTTGTTAGTCAAATCTTGGCGTCAAAAAAAATTGCCAACAAATCAAGTTGGTACCCGATTGAAAATATTTACCTTCAATAAGTACCTTCATTCACCAATTATGAATTACACTTCTTGGAAGATAATTTGTGTCTAGAAGGCACAGGTGAGAATGGTGTACGAGATCATTATTTGCAATTAATTACAAGAAGATACAGATTTGCTATTTGTTAAACTAACTTATCTGAGATTTACTGTTATTACTAGCGTTATGTTTTCCTTTGGTATTTTACGATACTCACCAAGTCATAGTTGAAATTATAAATTAAAAGCAAATATTTGTTTCAAAATAAAAATAGATTTTATTTAACTATTAACAAATTCCACAAGTTTTAGTTTTATAAGAATATATTAGGCAAAAAGTAAGCATTTAGTTAAAAAATGCTTTTTTTTAAAATATATTTTCTCATTAAAAATAGACATATTTAAGTACTGAAAACTCTTTCTCATAGATTATTTTATAATAAAATGATCAATAAAATATTTTAGAAATGATTTTTAAATTGAATGTTTTTAGAATGGTAAAAAAATATTTTTGAAGGATAATGGTGGGAATTTTAGTTTTTTATAAGTATAAGATTAAAACTTTAAATATTAATCTGATTTTTTCCGAATAAGCGTACTGTTCATATGAAATAAATAGCAAACTACTTGTAGATGAAAATTATTGGTTTATTTCAAATAATTACATTATATTCTAACTAAAGCTTTTTAATTCCTTCGGATTTAAATTTATAGCTTTATTTAAAACATAAATGCGTAATAATATAATGAATAATTTATTGATATTCATTTGCCTTGAAAATAATAAATACTTATTTGCTCACGTGACATTTATCGCAACCAGAATATAAATGTAATTCAAAATATCATTTAGGATTTACTATTAATGGGAATCATGCATAATATTATGAGAGACTATTTAAAATTTTCTCAAAATTCATCAAATGTATTTTAATGTATCATAAATATTCCTAAAGTGCAAATTGTAGTAGAGCTAAATAGCTTGTGAAATATGGAATTATATTTGAAGTAATACTAGTTAAACCCCTTCATTAAAATGATGATAAATCACAGTCAGAGAATGAAAATTAACGGTTCGCTCTGCCAAAATGTTCTCTTTAGTTTCGGTTGCAGTTACCATCTTCAAAAGGTATTGAGCGTGATGAATCAATTATTTTTTCTTTCTTCAAAAATGAAAAGGTGAGTATACTTCAGCTTTAAACACGGTAATTGGGATAAAGAATCAAACCTTTGTAACAGGCGATAATTATCATGAAAAAAGAAATTTTATCATTAGTAAAATTTTTAATTATTATTATTATTTATTACACGAATACAGAAGATTATTGTCACATGAATATATTTTTTGAAGTAAATTTGGTCATGCATTCCTAAAAATTGTTGCTGAAAACATGTTCATGTTTAATTGTTACGAAATCATCTGTTTATTCAGAAATCAAACAATTTCCGTTTAAAAGAATTTTAGGATACCTCAGTTTATTTAAAAATTATATATTTCAATGCATTGCATACTAAGTGGCTGATGATATTTTTATTTAGAATATAATCGTAGTGAAATATTTTGTAAAACTACATTGAAGAATCTGGAATTCTTTTAATTTAGATTGAATTATTTAGAAATTAATTATTTAAAAATATGTGTGCCAAAAAATAAAGTTTCCTGGCCGAAAAGATATTTTTGAATTGAATAACATTTTTTGAGCAAAGTGAATCAGCCCACCATTAAAAACTTCCTCTTTTTAATTATAAAATCAATGAAACATGATTAAAAATATCACAAGCAAAAATATTGTAAGTTTTTTTGCTTGTGATATTTGTTGATAAAAATAATTAAATGCATAAGGATATTTGTTGATAAAAATAACAAATATCCTTATGCATTTAATTATTTTTTAAGGATATTTGTTGATAAAAATATTTAAATGCACATTAAAATGCATCAATTGTTCTTGAATTTTCTTTACTGACAAGTATAAAAAAGATTCAAGTCAATAAAATATACTTATAAGTATATCAAGTTACATGTTTTGTAATTATATACCTTCGTGGGTTCTATTAAAGATATAATTTTATTCTACATCTGAATTATCATCCACTACTCTTTAGATTTACTTTCGAAGTGTTGATTAACGGTGTATTTAATGAATGTTGTACCTCTTAGATTTGCGTAATTTTATTGTTTTTATAAAAATTTAGTTTAATGCTGCATTAAAATATAATCATGAAAGCCTACTATATAGATTAAATATTAAATAAAATAATAACTTTGATATTGCTTCAACAATAATCTTTTAAGATTTTCACGCTATTGTAAGGAATTGTTCAAAATGAAATCCCTATAAAAATATAATCAATTAATTCACTCATCTTTTTCTCAATAAATAAGATAGGTAAAAAAAAATAGAACAATAGAATGATAGAATACCTTATAGTTAAGGTATCATTATATTATTATCCTTGAAATAGGAATACATAAGGTTGCTAAGAAATAATTTAATACGTATTTTAAATATATGACACTAAAAGTTAGTTTGTTGTAAACAAAAGGTAAATTTCATGATGAATATTCTTTAAGGATAATAAAATTCTTTCAAGTCAAAATTTCCAGGAAATTTAAAAGAAGATAAATTTAAACGATGTCATGTTTTCTTGAAATCCTAAGTAGAATTCCAAACTTTATTGTAAGTTGATTCGTGTTCTATAATATTAATATGAAATAAAATTGGTAGATATGTCATCAGATTTACTATCGATAAATTAATGACTTATTATGATTAACTTATATAAAATGTATTTCCTATATTTTATTTTATAAAAAGTATTTGAAAAAGTTTGAAATAAAAGCAAAAATTTTAGGTGTAATTCCATTGAAATAAAATGCTTTCTTTAAATGGTATTGAATTTGTTTATTATGAATTATGCATATATATTTTCACTAATTGTTTTTGACATATAAAATCGGATTCTATTATTACACTGACTTCTTAAATTAAGGAAAACCTAATTGTCAAAATTGCAGTTCCATAAAAATTGTAAAGTGTGTATAAGAAATAATACTGAATCAAAATCTATTTTACAAAACGATGAAGCGAAATTGTTAATCAGGTACCCCGAACAGGATGCTTTTAAAAGTATTTGTTTTTTTCATAAGATGAATTGAGTACTAAATCTCTAAATTAATCTTTTTTAAAGTAAAAATATTTATTTATCAATTGTTTGAAAATTATGATGGTATGCTAATATTTGAAAAGACCAGAATCGAATTGTAAAAGATGCTGAAGGCATGATTCAATAGGAGGTTCAGTGTAGAATTAGGTATGGTTATATAAGGTCGGCAAAACATTTGGCGATAAAATTGAATTTCTAGTAACCCTATCTAAATTTAACTTTTGGATATCGGCAGCGGCCATCTTGTTAGTCTCATCTTGTCATCAAGAAATTGCCAATAAAACAAGTTTGTACTTGATTGTAAACTTTCACCTTCAATAAGTACTTTTTTTCCACGAATTATGAATTACATTTCTTGGAAGATAATTTGCGTCTAGAAGGCACAGGTTAGAATGATGTACGAGATCATTATTTGCAATTAATTAACAGATGATACGGATTTGCTATTTGTGATACTAACTTATCTCAGATCTACTGTTTTAGCATTCATTGTTAAGTTGGTATTCCCATTAATTGTAAACAAGACTTGGTGGGTAAGGAATGAATGCTTGTTACTCCCATCAAATTCATGAATTCATTCGTATTGACTGCATTAAATAATTAATATTGCCGCAATAAATAATAATTAATATTCCCGCAATAAAATTTAGACTGAAAATCCAAAATAAGGCTATAATTTAATTAGAAAAAGTTTATTGGAAATAAATTTATAGAAATTTAATATTTAAAGAATCTAAGATATTATAAATAATTATGTCGAGAAGTTTATTTAAAGGAGTGTGTCCACTTATGTCTTCTTTACTAGATCATTAGCAGCTGACTGGAGTTTTTGCAATTTTAAGTATACAGGAAAACACAGTTGAAAATGTTGTGCTATAGACTGAAGATTTCAAAACTAAAAACCATAAAAAGTTGAGGTATAAACAAAATGGTGAAGAAATCCATAAAATGAAGACTGCATTTGATAGAAAATGCAGCACACAAAAGAATGATAAACAAAATGGAATTTTAATTGATAAGAACAATAGAAAGAACAGAAAAAGTTGCTTTAGCACTGTAATTTAATTACATGTATACTGTAAAATACACGTTGCTTGGAAATAATGTATGAAATTTTATGATATGTATTCCAATCACGCAACATTGCGAACTAAACATGTTTCGCATAGATAAAATGTGCTGTTCACTTCATAAGCTGTGTTATATTAATATCAAACATCGAGTTAACCGCAGGTTAGAAGCAGAAATGTGCATATGAGTTGTATAATGATATAGTGACCTTCAAGTGCTAGGCTATATTGCTACACGATGTCAAAGCTTCAAGCACATTTTCTACTATGCTAGCTAGATGTGGTTTTATCAATATTATCCATTATAAAGCAGGAATCACTAATTGCTGCAGTAATTTAAAAAATGGGTCAGGGTTTTTTAATACTATAAACAATTGTGTAATACCATTTTTTCGATTATGAGCAGTTTTGTACTGAAGAAGATTTGTTGTTAAATAAGTTGCTCTCTTCACTGTTAAGCCTATGAAAATTAATATGAATAAATTATCGTCTACATTTGCTCTATACACTAATTCCTATATAGCTTGCATCAGGATTAAACCAACATTTATTTCTAAGGGTAACATCGAATGTACTAAAAAAGTTCCCAAATTATTTTACTCAATTTATGATGCAAGAGTTTTAAAAAGGAGAATCTTCTGTTGGGTATACTGCGAGCAAGTAATATCGATTAATAAAGGCGTTTCATTCTTTATTTTTCAGATTAAAATTTAAATTTGTGTATTTAAACGGAATTATCTTGTTTAAATTTTGCCACTCATTTAAGTATAATAAAGGGATTGATTTTCCTTATGATAACTTTTTAAAATAACTGATTCTATTTCTTAATGACTTTTAAAAAAATTAAGTATTTGGGGTAGGCACTAGATTTTGCAAAATTTGCTACATAAATTCTTATTATTTTAAATATTTTTGTTATACATTCTGTGTTTAAATGTGCTCATATTTACAAATAACATGCTTATCTAATGGCCTAAAATAAAATATTTATGTGTGCAACTCCCTTTATTTTTAAAATACGACATCTTTAAATTTCAGTATATCATTTATTGGAATAGATGAAGAGTAGACATGTTTTTCTAGAATTTAACACGCGAACAATTGAAATAAAGATGAATGATCGGAAAAATAACTCATTATTTATGTAGACTGAAGCAGTGTTTTGACATTAATTTGTTATTATATGTTTGATCAAGAAATATTTTTGCATATTTTTTCAACGAAATAGTGCGTTATGTATTTACAATTGTGTATGTTTAATTTTCAGCTTAAAATTTAAACAGTTGCTGTTGTAAATGATATTTACATATTATCATTTGATAAAATGATATTTTTTTATTTCTATGCTTTATCAAAAATAGAAGAAAATTGTACATATTTCCTAATTTTTTAAATCCATAAAATATTATAAATATATATATCGTACTATACATAACATATGAGAAATGTTATTTAGAACTTAAGTAAAATTTTAGTATTAAAAGTTTATTTTCAAACAAAATACAAATAACAGATTCTAAGAGTATTCATTAAATTTTAATTAGAAATAAATATTGAATTTTCAAAGAGGTTAAACTTGATTTTAGAAATTGTGTAACGTTTTGAAAAGGAAATGTTTTCTAAAAATCGTGCAACTTTATTATTTGCAAATTTTTCATTAGTAATATATTTGATCGATAGATGGCAGTAAATGCCTGTAGTGAAATTTATTTTAATTAAGTAACTTGCATTACATTTGTGTCATTAAATTTCTAATATCCATTATGATTAAAATTTAGCATAAGGGAAAAGAATAAAAAACAGAAATAAAAATAAGGAAGTATTTTCTAAATAATTTCAGACCAAAATACTGTGATAGATGGTTACTTTCTATCTAGTTTTATTGCCTTATTATTATTATTATTATTTTAATTTTCTCATTTCAAAAGCCCATCTAAAATCTTTTTCGTAGTTATGAATACATATTATTTAATAACGTTATTGAAGCAGTTGTCTTTTAGTAGATAATTATAGTTTAATCATGAAAGAGCCCTTATTTTAGACTTTTAATAATTTACTGATAAAATTTGAAATTGTGTTTCCGAGACTAACAGAAATAATTATATTAATCAGAATAGGAATAAAAATTTCATGATCTTTACTAGGAATTTGTAGCATGAGTATTTAAAATAATTAAAAGGGGAAAATATCAAAGTTTTCTAATGTTTATTATTTCATTTTGAATTTTTTTTATACTTCGCAGTCTAATACATGCAGTTTATTAGCGAAATTTCATGTTCGTCTTTAATTTTTGAATACTTAAGACGTATTCAAATATGCAAAAATTAAAAATAAGCTAATATTTTATTTTATGAGAAAAATTTAAAAAGGATAATTTTTAAATAACCCCTTTTTCTCCTAGAAGTCTTACGAAAGCGTATGCCACTCAACCGAGTTTCCATTAAGTCCAATAATTTCTTTTAGTAAGAAAAAAAACTTATTAAGTTTTATCAAAACTCGATGTCGTCTAAATAACCCTTAATAAAGCCATGTCTTTAACTAGATTATTATTCCTGAAAGTTTTATCGGGAATAAAAGTACAACACTCGTTTTTTTCCTTACACGTTGGCAATTTTTAGCAATTTAACTGCATGAATTATGGAGAAAATGAAATAAAAATAACATTAAAGGGAAGCAAAGAAAATAATATAAATTTCCACTTATTACCTGATGACAAATAAACTGAATTAAACATTGGTCACAGTTCTGTTAATAGCTATTTATTTAACGTCATTAACATAACTACGTACAAAATACCTACACAATATGTAATTTCATATTTATTATTGAAATAAAGTTCTAAATTGTGAAGATAAGATTAAATCGTATTTTACAGTAAAAAGTATTATATATATATTTCTTCTTCTTTTTTTCATTTTCACATTTTCATTTTTTTTCAAAATGTCACATATATTTCTCATTTAACATATTCGTTTGAAAATGTAATTATATAACGCGTTAACTTTTTAAATATTTGTAACTTCTGAGAAAAGTTGGTTTTTTTTTTAATATCATTAACTTGTATTTTAATTAAAATTTTTATGGATTGGGAATTGATTTTAAAAATCAACTACGAATTAATTTTGCCACTTCGTCCTGAATAACTTAACTGCTTAAATCTGTTGTAAGCATTTTAATCCCGAGCGTAAATTGCTTTTCGACAAAATATTTTACATATAGTGAAAAACTGGGCCACGTTCACGTATCGCAAGTGAAGAAACCGGGAAAACTTCAACTCACACAGCCTGACAGGCATACATGCAGAAGCTAAATACATATATATTTTCTTCAACCACGGCTGGAATAGAACCCGGGAACTTTGGTTCTGAAAAGCCATGGGTTCTAACTATATAAGTACATATCACGGGTAAGTCCAAAATATGTACTTATGTAGAAAAGCAAAATTCTTACAAAAAGTTGATTTTTCAGATTTCTTGAGAATTTAATTATTCGCCATATGTAATCAAAAATAAAATCTTTAATTGATTAAAATACTTATTTTCAAGAAAAAACAATTATTACGAATCTATTCAAAAAGGTACTTTTTTCTTTTCATCGTTCTTATTACTATTTATGTAAATACGACGAATAAATTACAGAAACATGAATCAACTACAAATGCATTTCAGTTTCTTTTTCTGAAAAAGAGTAATTAGTTGCATTAAACCACTTTATAAGAGAAGAAAATATACTACCACAAAATTCCTTCCAAATTAATTCACTAAAATTCAAATGAACGAATCTCGCGAAATTGAGACAAAATTGAGACTTGGCGTTCGTTTTGGCGAAAGGTTACCATAAAGGACGTAAATAATCGCTACGATATTTTTTATTTCTGCTTGAATGAGAAATGTTTCTTTATCCCTTTCATTGAAACTGACTTGATTAAATAACTTAAAGGAAATGGGTTTTATTTATCTTTTTTTATTATGAAATACTACTGATTGAGAGAAAATGAGACTATCAATACTCATTACCTTTAGTAAATATTTACATAACTCCGAATAAAAGAATAAACAAATTTTCTAAAAATGCTTACATTATATTCAAATAAAAACTTAAAGAGTTAAATTATTTAAAAATTCGTAAAAAATATTTTTATGCAAATTTTTAAGTTAGAATTAATATTGTAAAGGTAAATACAGACTTAACAACATAAAATTAATTTTTTTATTTTATACACGACAAAATATTTAATTTGTTTATTAAAACAAAATTTCAACTAATTTGAATAATTAGAAAATATATTTATTTTACACATAACTTTTCTAAAGCTGAAATGTTTATTCTGCTTATTATATAATTTAGTTAAAATTAAATTAATTTCTTAAGAAATAGTTGTAAAATCTATTTAAATAAGAAAATATCTGTAGGAAACATTCAAAATGCAATCAAACAAACTTATATATATTAAAATGTGATAATTATTTATCTTTTGCTCATTCATTTTAGAAGACTAAAGGATTGCTATTAATAATTTTACATTCTTTTCATTTAACACAAGAAAATTAAAGATACCTATTTTAATGAATTAAATAAAGATTACTATTAAAATTGTAAGACTAAAATAAATAAATAAGCACTATAATGTATTTGATTTTATACCATCAAATATTACGAGAATGTCTTTGTGGCCATGTGAACTTAAGTTTTCAATAATTTAAAATTTTTAAAGTTTCTTTAAGCTGATAAAAATAGTTTGAGTTACAATATGTTTGCAGAAGATTAGTTTTATTTGTTTACAATGAACATTTTTTTCATTAAAATAAATTTGTTTTTAAACATGTAGAATAAAGATTTCATTCTACTATTTCCTTAATATGAAAAGACAGAATATTTTGCTAAGTCCTTTGCTTAAGTGTAAAATTCTCACTATTATTCTTCTTTAAATGAAACGTAAAATAGTCTCAAAGTGAATATTTAAAAAATTGGCATTTATGGTATAAATAATAATTTTTTTAATTATTCAATGTTCAAAGGAATTTTTCTTGTTTATTTTATTTTAGATCATTAATTATCCTATTTAAACATTAAAACTCGTTTTTATTAAAGGATTATTTCTGAAAAATGTGCAATTTCAAAACTATAATACATAATACAGTCCAGAATAAGTAATGCATAAAAACAATAGAAACTTTTGAGCAGTAAATATTCACATTCTTAAATCATTTGTATCACAACAAAAATTTAGTTTTAGCTTTATTTAAACAAAAGACTTACCTAGCTTTTACAACTTAACAAGGTAAAAGATTACTTATTTTTATTTATAAAAACCAACTTTCTCCAAAATTTCCTGTTTTAAGGAATTAATTAGTTTTTATGATTACATATATATTAACATAGCAAAAACAACATTTAATTTAAGTTAATGTAAATGAATGTTTCTGTTGTATAAATTAATGTGTTGATTGAATGTTAACCTAGAGCATACACACCAGAATTACACTAACGATATCAATGTAAAATTAAAAAATCCTTGAATGAATTTGGTTATAAATTAGACACTTGTTTCATTTCGAAAGTTTATAAATAGAAAAATTCTGCTAATTCATATATTGATTCGTGTTAAATATCATTTTGAAACTGTTAAGTCATGATGAAAGTACAATTTCAGAAGTTCACTTTAATTATTCATATATATAAAAATAATCTATCTGAGCAGAAAATAATTGTTTCCTTTGATAATTTAATTGCATCAAAACGTAAGTTTTTTTTTATTATGTATAATAGCTATATCACTAATATTTAAACTTAACACACTGAATAAAATATAAATTTTATTCATATTTTATTTATTATCACATAAACATTATTCCTTATTCTATAAATATTATACACATTCGAATAAATACTATTATTTTTTAGAAAATATAACTCATTTTTAAAAGTCATAAATATCTAAAATTGAGAATATTTTATTTGTTTCATTCTACGATGGTATCAGACAAATCGTTCCTGAATAAATATGAATTATATTAAATATAAATATAAAAGCACCTTACCATATCAACTTTAAATTACGTTTACCAGATTTTTAAAGGAAAAAATGGATAATACAGAGATTGTTATTTTATTATATTAATCAATGTCTCTTAATAATATTTAGAAGTTATAAGCAAAGTAAATTATAAGTAAAAGAGACATTTTTTGAAGATAAAATAATGAACAATTACTGAAGTGAAAATCAAAGCTTAATAAACCTTTTGTTGAATTTTTAAAGAAACCGCTTATTTAGAATGCCTTATTGAGGTTTTATTGGAACAAGAGAAAAATTTTAATGTTTTTAATTTATCATCATATAATTAAATTTTTTTATATTTTTCAAATCTGGGCATTTTACAAGGAAAATAGTTAGAAATAATTTGTGTTGTAGCAAAAATTTTAAAATCATTTTTAAGTTCTCTATTTTCTGATGAATTTTTAGGTTCTCTGAAAATATCAATTATTTTAAACAAATTTAATTTATTTAAATATTTTAATTCTTTTAAATGTATTTATTAAAATATTTATTGTTCCTCACTGATTGCCAAATGCTTTAAAATATTTAAAGACTAGACGTTATTAATTAAAATTTCCTTCCAAAGGTTTATAAAATATTTACTCTCACATATATCAAAGTAATTTTTCATTTAATACGCAATCTTATAAATTTAGCTAAATTTATTTCAAATTTAACATTAAGTTTTTTGAAGTTTGTGCATATAATCAAATAGGAATTATTCAATTGAAGTTTCAAGGATTTTTAAATTGTTTACTTGAAATAATTTTTGTTTGAAGTAAATAATCTATAAACCCTGGAGCATTTAATAAGGGAATTTTTCCTATTCCTTTTTAATTATTTCTTAATTTATTAAATTTAATGATTAAATTTTAAATAGCATAAAATGTATATTTCATTCAATTGTTTATTTGATCTTTTTTTTAAAAAATATATTTTAGACAAATGAAATATTGTGTCATTATAAACTCGCATTAAAATTGCTTGATATATTTTAAAATATAAAAAAGTATTTAATTTAAAATTTTAATTTCACTATAAAAATATTCTAGTTCTATTAATACTAATAGATAAATAACTTATGTTATTGAAAAATTAGATTCTTAAACAATTTTTTGAAAATATAGTTTTAACGGTAAATTTTTTAAATTTGTCCAAGTTGTTGCTGAAAGTAGTTGAAAATTATTAGATTTATAATTCTTCTTATAAAAAACGAAATGGTCTATTACTCTCAAAAATCAAGACTAATTTTTATAAAAATACTTCCTCAAGTTGTTAAAATATAATGTAATCAAATTCTGTAAAATAAATAAAAATATTAACATTCCTTTGCTATCCACGACAGAAAAAAGATTTACTTTTTTAATATAAGAGGAAGAAATTTGTTTTACGGGGCCAAATGTTAAGACAATTATGTTTTCTACTCAGCTAAATTTTAAGTAGAGTTTAATTGATCTTGTCAAAAAAGAAGAATAACTTTTATAATTATTTTTAATTGATTTAATACTCAGATTGATTTAGAAAATATTCACTTATATAGTATTTTGAGTTTGGAAACACGCTTACTTTCGTGTTTACTTTTGAAAATAAGATTACGGTATAATAATTCTTGAAATACACTGTTTTGGAGTTAAAAAATAAAATATTTATCAAAATTGGTTATTAAATATTTTTTGTAAATATTTTGTTCTTCAATAAAGAAATATCTATCAAAAATATTTATCATATGAGTTGTTCCAACAAAAGTAATAATTTTTGAAGTAAAGCAAGCCAGCTATTGAAAATCGTAAGTGAAATAACACAATGATTTACAGAAAAACTTTTGTATTTAAGCATATATGTGAAAAGAATTAAAAGCCTTATGAAGGTATTTCATTTTTGAAAAAGATTATCTAAATTATTATTATTATTAAATATAAAATTATTGCAAAATTAAAAATTATTTGAAAAAACAAACTAATGTTTATATTGAAATAAAATTAAATGAAACATTTTATTTTGCAATACAATATAAATTTTTTTAAAAGAAATTTTGTGTATTAGTGTATTTCAAAGAAATTCTTAATTATCATAAGTCTTTATTTCAAAAATTTAGCTTTAACTAAGTTTTAGTTAATATAAATACTATTTAAAGGCGTGATTTTATAGCAGGTGGTAAATAAATACAAGAAGTAAAATTAAATGTTGTCACAAACATTTCCCAAATAAAAAGTATGTAATTTATTTAAATTTTAACTACCTAATGTGATTTAAACATAGTGCAGTGAATTTAATTTTTATATCATAAAAACCATCGAGAAAATTTTAATCATTTATTAATTTTTCTAAAATATAATATTAGACAAGATAGAAAATTTTTATGTAAATAATTGTAAAAATATCGAAAATAATTTCTAAAATCATCAATAACTATCAATATTTATTTAACTGTAATATATTCATAGTTTCTTCACAGAGAAAAAGCGATAGAAAGAATGAATTTAAATTTGTATTATTAACAATTATTTTGCACAAGTTACCTATTTATGACATTCAATTAAATTGCAGCCAAAGTTAAGTAGTATATTTTTATATATCTGAATAAAATGCATAAAGTTTATAAATTCTTGCATGATTAAAAAAATATACATATAAAGAAAGTTCATCCAATTTATGAAGGAAATTTGAAGTAATTTTTTAACTTGCAAAATCTAATTATTTTCGATGAAATTTATTTTTTATAAAGTAAAATTGAATACATTTTGAAAAAAAAATTAAATCTTAAATGTTAATATCACCCTTACAAAAAATAGTTATTGCTATTAAAAAATATCGTTTCCATAGTTACTGCAAAAATATCGTCTAATAATCCAATATATTTTTGAAAAATCACAATTTATATTTTATTCCTCCTTACATAAAGTATTCTAAAATTAATTGGGAGATATAAGAAACTAAATAATATAATTCAGATTTGTTAGAATATTATTTCTGAAAATTTAAGAAAGTGTAAAGAAACATGTTTAGAAAGAATTTCTTCTTTACATAGATTAGCAAACAAGTCATGCAGTAAATGGGGCCGAACGTCACCGTGGAAAGCAGCCAATGAGGATGTGAGTTTCGTTTCCATAGCAACCGAATACTGGCGTATTCCATTTACTAAATTTAATCACAATTTCTGAGCAATAAACATTGAAGGATATGCATATTTAGATAAATGATTCTTGTATGTTATCTCTAGTAATAAAATAGTTTGAAAGACTTGAATACCATTCATACATGGATAATATTTCATCTCGATTTGAGAGATTATTGAACTGCTATGGAAATATTTTAATACAATATTTTAAGCAATTGCTTTACTTTTATGACTTAGCACGGATTTGAAAAATATTGTATTGTCCTCAATAATTTCATTAGACATGCAATATTCAAATCATCGATAATATTTACTAACAAGCATATTAATATTATGGAAATGGAATAAAATGAAATTTTAATATTTCAGTTCAGACATAAAATTTTAATAAATACATTATATTAATATTTATTTATAAACTTTTCTTTAAATAATATAATATTATTACAATATTTTTATACATTATTAACATTTAAATAAATATGTTAACAAATTTTTAAATATGTTAATAATTTATTTAAATGTTATACATTAAATACATTGTTAACATTTAAATAAATTTAATAAATATTAATATAATATATTATATTAATATATAAATATTAATATAATATATTAATATAAATATTAATATAATATATTAATATTTATTTGAATAAAGAATAAAGAGATAATCGGCAAATTTTTAAAATATATAATCTCGTTTTTATACTGTTTGCTTATTTGGTGACTTATATCAATATAATTGTCTTTTAAAATTGAAAGAGTAAATTTTAATTTCTCCGAAATAACTAATAACTACCACAGTAATTTATTATAAGTAACATTATAACATAAAGAGATGATATATAATATAAAGTACATCTATTTTTTTATAATTATGAATTAACTAATGAAAATATCTGTAATATATTGGACGTTTATTTTTCAGCAAAAATCTTAAATATTCTTTAATCAATCTCTTAAAGCTTCAAAAAAAAAAATTAATTAATTAAACAACTAACTTGAAAACTGTAATTAATTTTCTCTGTGCTTCATTTTAAACCATATTCAATAATATATATTTATAAGCCGATATATTTGGCTGAACGGTTAGCGCTCCTGACTCCTGAGCTGTGGGTCCCGGGTTCGAATCCCGGTTCAGGTGGGCAACGCTACTCGCTTCCGTGGCTTGATTCACAGGTACCCGCCGTTGAAAAGTATATATATATATATATATATATATGTGTGTGTGTGTGTGTGTGTGTGTGTTAAACATAGCAACTTTACTATCATTTCATAACTATTCGATTTAAGAGGAAAAAGAAGCTATGAAATATCTATTTATTATTGCACCCATTTCTAGAAATAAAGATAATTTTATGACATCGGTTAAAGTAATATTATTCCTTATCGAGCACCGCTGTTATTGGTCATATCATCGAGTATTTATTTATGTTCTCTGCGTCTTTAGACATTTGTGTTTTCTTCAGTCATGCATAATACATATTAATATTAGAATAACTGGAATAAAACATTTGGGGAATCTGTTGGCATTTAATGGAAGAAACGAGAAATGATTACAGTTGCTTGCATAAATGAGCTCGGCAAAATAATTGGTATCGTCATTAATTGACATTGAATTTTCGTTATTGGTATAAGTGGGAATTGTTTATAAGTAATTAGAAAAACTTTTTTCATTACTAATACAGATTTTTAAGTTTAAAAAAATCATTGTTACGAGTATAAAGCTAGGAACTCGCTGTTCAGTAGTTACAAGAATCTCTTAGCATTTGTCCAGTCATTGTCTTGCTTAGTTTTGAAAAGAATTTGTATGAATCGAAATGTTTATTACATGCAAATGCGTTTAAAAATAAATGATAAAAGTGCATAATTTTCAATCAAATCCAGTTTTGCCTCTTTTCCAAATTTTTGTTTTTTCTTTTAAACTAATAATAAAATAAAAATATAATTTAATAGATTCCATTTAAAAGAACATAATTTTGATATTTTTTATTTGTTTATGTGATAAATTTATTATAAAAATGGCTAACTAATTATGTTTACAATAACTTAGATAATAAGAAAGATTTTTATAAAAATTCATCATTTAAACAAAAGAAAAATGTTTATTTATAAAATATATTTTATAAATTATTTACATTTATGTTTACAATAGCTTATATGATATATGTCAATATTTATAAGTACATAAGGACTGTTTTAGTCATAGTATTTTTTCGACTTTGAATTTAACATTAAGTTTTACGAATGAAATTTATTATAAAATATTTTTAAAGACATATAATATTTCGTTTTATTTAGATGTATTATATTTTTTCTTCATTTGTGTATTTCAATTCAATTTTGTTTCTATGATGATAAATTTACAAACTTTCATTATTTATCAAAAATGTGAGAAAAAATATTTTCTTAATCTTCCAAACAAGAGAAATTTCTTTGGTTCATTCTATCTCGCCAAAAATATATAAACGAGACCAAAAAAATCTACCACTGTAATGTAAATTTCCAAAAAAAAATATTTCAAAAATTTAAAATTAATTACATTATTTTTTTTTTATCGAAGAGAGCTATTTAAGAAAAATGCTTATTTAATCAAATATTAAAAATGTAAGATCTATCTTCTCTTTGTTTTTCACATCAATAAAAATCTTGTTTTCTTACATTCATAAAGTGTGCATTAATTTTATTCGAAACACTTATTTATGTGGATAAAATAAAAATAATTTTTCTATAAATCTAGGCGATTAAAGCATTGCAATTTTATAATTTTTATACTCTGTCATACATATTTATTAAGTCATACATTTAATATATGACTTAATAATTATTATGTCATACATTAAATATATGATATTATTGTCATATATTAAATATATGATGTATGATATTAAATGTATGATTACATATTATGTCATACATTTAATATAAAACAAGTAATACAATATTTATTAAGAATTTTCATTAATATGTTTTAAATTGGTTGAATAAATTATATTTAACTATTTATGCAACATAGAATACATTTGAACATAATTTTTGATCACAGACTATGTTTTTAAATGAATAATTAAAAAAAATGTAATGATAAATGATATGTAATTGCTTCTAGAAAAATAATATTTTAATATTTTACATTGTTATAATATACTTTAAATATGCTATGGCTTTGAAGTGTAGAAATTATAGATGTATTCTAAATATAATAAATTTAATGCCGCAGCAATATGGGTACGCAGCAAATGAAATAAACAATTTTGAACAATACCGTTTATTCATAAAGATCACTTTTATACATTGCATTGAAATATTAGATACTTTTAACCAATTTTAAATCATTTTAATAAAAAATTGTTTCTTATATTCATAAGAACATCAAACCCTACTAAAGTTACAAGACGAATTCTAAATGAAAATAATTGGAAATTATTATTAATCATGTTTATACAATACTATACGTTAATTTAACAATTGAAAATTTTATAAGCCTTGAAATTATATTTAAATCATTTCCTTGAATTAATACTGACTCTTGATCCTTTTTGTTATTTTTAGAATGTTTTTTCCTTTAAACAATTTTTAATAAGTTTTTTTTAAAAACTAAATTTTGAGTTATTATTAAAGTTAAAACTGTGTTAAACGTTCTATTTTTATTAGTAAAGTATATAATAAAAATAAACACTGATTGCTTAGTACAAAAGGATCAGTAAATTTGTAGTTTTAGTTAATTTGGGCATAGTTTTAAAGTTGAAATAAATTCTCTTACTACTATCTGAATTTATTGACGATCAAAGGAAATAAAATATTTTGGTGTTTTCCCATTGAAAAAAATACTATTCATTGATCTCAGAATTCTGAAGAACATGGATATCCTAAAATAACACTTTAAGCACTCATTACAATAACGTGGTATTATTTTACTTCCACAGTACCAATAGTGGAGAAAAAAGATTGGTCTATTTCCTTCTTGCTAATTATCATTTAAGATTTTCCCGGTATAGTTTGAGAGATACTTAACAATCTCTAATCACTGGCTTTTATCTGGTATGAAGTAAAAGAAAGCCTCAAAGAATTCAAATAATTTCGTTCTTTCTGTAGAGAATTTACTGCTTTATTTAAATTAACTTTCATTTCACTTTCAGTTTTGTTTAGTGTAAATTGCTTTAAATGATACTTTTACCTCAAATGCTTACAACGTACTGAATTTTAATTATTTATCCCTTAAGTTGAATTGCGAATTACACTATAAGTTTTCTAATTGCAAATAAATTATGCGAGATTCTTAATTATTGAAAATTTCTATATAAAATAGTTCCTTAATTTCTTTTTAATGATATTGTGATACGAGGGTCACTCTGAAATTTTTGCCTTTTTTGTTGACATAATTATTTTAAGCAAATTTTAAATTACATAAAATTGTGTAATTTAAAACGTATTAAGACATTTATAAGCTTCGATTTAAATATATCTGATTCTCAGTTGAATTTTTATGAAAAAGTCTAATCTGAAAATTTTTAAATTGTATTTAGAATGAAATTTCTGATGTTCTGACTTTATGTGAAATTTAAATAAAGTGAGCTATTTTTTCTTTCCAGATTTAAAGTTGATTTATTTCTGTGACAGTTTCCTGACTATAATTTCCTAAAATACTAATTATGATAATTTCAAGACTTAGTTCAAAATACAACTAAGCATAATATATATATATATATATATATATATATATATATATATATATATATATATATATATATATATATATATATATATATATATATATATATATATATATATATATATAAAGTAATTAAGAAATTTTAACTTTAATTTATTTTATTTGAAACTTTATTTTTGAGAAGCTCCTACAGATTTATTTGATGACACACACGATCATTAATATATTTCAGTAAAATTCCAATTTCAGTAATTTAAGATCTTTAGATTTTTTGATGTTAAAATACAACATTATAAAATTGTTCATAGCATATTATTAAAATTAACAAAGTTCAAAGGATTATTTTTTGATGTTGTGCTAAGCTTTATAATGAAGAGATCAAAATGTTTTTTCTGAAATTTTCTCTTTAAGATGTAAAATCTATAATATAATATAATTTACAACATTTATAATTACATAAATGGTATAAAGAAAATTAAAAAATTGGAATTGTTTTAATTTTGTTGTTGCAATTATTTTGTAAGAAAAGTGCACAAAACATAGCAAACCATATTATTAGTTAAAAAATAAAGAGAAATGTAAGTAAAAACAATGGTAAATATATACTTCTCAACTATTTTAATTTTGTTAGTCAAAAAACAAGAATTTACAATCTCCTTTTATTTTTTTCTAATTTAATTCCAAGATGTAAAATAGAATTGGCTATAGTTTTCATTGCAGTAATAAGATATAAACAGAGTGAAACTATGAATTGGATCTTGTTTTAATGATACGTCTCTCTTTATTTTTAATTACTTTTTATATTAGGTATTTTCTTAATATCGTATTGCTTACTAGCTTATGAATATTTATAAACAGCAGCCTCAGCAAAGGTTTAAAGTACGCAGGTGCTTCTATTTCTATATTGTATTAAGGCTTTTCTTCTACTTTTTATGAAATTTACAAAGCAATTTATTGCAAGATTAAATTAGATTCAAAATTTTGATTATCCAATTTCTTAGTGTGACCAGATATTACAATATTAATCATCGCTGATGAACTTCTTTGAATGCATTCGAAACTCACAAGATATTTTGAGCATTTGTTGTAAAAACTGAATACACTTTTATTTGAAACGTTTATTAAAATCAAAAAACTGTTTTAATATAAAGTTTATAAATCTTAGATTTATAAAACTTTATATATATATATATATATATATATATATATATATATATATATATATATATATATATATATATATATATATATATATATATATATATATATATATATATATATATATATATATATATATATATATATATATATATATTACTTATTATAACTTAAATAACTTCTGTTCAAAGTTGCAATTAGTTCAAGAATATAATACGTCATTCGCTTAAGTATTCTCCAAGAAAAATAAAAGATTTTAACGGGATAAAAATAAAATATCACTGCTTATATGAAGACTATACAAAGATATTTTGTTATATAAATAATATTTTCGAGAATAACAATGAAATTTTAAATTAAAGAAAACATGTCTAATTTGTAGTTATATATTATAAGTGTTATACGTGTTATATTATATTGTTTTACGTGTATATATTATTATTATACGTGTATATCGACAGATATATAGAGAATATTCATTAATACTCTTAAGCATTCTGCTCCATAAAGACTCTTTTAAATGAAATATACTATAAATATACCTCATTTAAAAGACTTTATGAAGCTAATATTATTGAGTGAGAATTGATTTTTAAAAATGCATAGAGCTTTCTATTGAATTAAGCATTAGTATAATTCATACAATTGAATCAGTACAAATATAAATTGATATTAATAAATTAAATATCAATTTTGAAAGAATGTCAAACTCAGATAGTATTTGAGTTGAGATTAATGATTAAAAAAATAGATAAAATCTTTTTCCACAGTTAATATTGCCTTCATTTTCCTTTATTTACTTCATTTATTAGCTTAGCTTTCTTTCCATGAGTTCTATGTACTTAATCCAAAATTTATTCATTGAAACATTAAGTTAATTAAATATTTCTTTTATTATGTTACTTAATTTAATTATACATTGATGTTAATTAACTTTGTATTCAAATTCTAGTGGAAGACAGTATTTAGTTGAAATAATTAGGTAATAAATATGAAATTTTCATTTAAATTAAAAACAATTCGATATTTCACTAAAAATAAGAGATCCAAATCAAACTTTCAGTTTAATTCAAATCTACATATTAGATAATTGAACTTTTTCACAAAGATAAAGACATTTATTTATATTTTTATCTTATGATATTTTAAGGACTAGAAATTATTTTATTAATAACATTATACTTAACAAGACATTTTCCCTTTTTTTGGAGTATTTATTAAAACTTATTTTAAATTGGGTATTATTTCTTAAAAATAAGTTTCATATGATTGTCTACATTACACGATAATTATAATAATATTTTATATAATATTTTTTATTGTGGTAATAATTAATTGAATAATATAAGCACATCATTATTTGAAATATATATAAGCACATCATTATTTTAAATATATATAAAAAATAAAATGCTGCTACTTTATCAAAACTTTATACAAATTATATTTCCCATTTTATGTATTACATTCCGTCTCATTATTATAAGTATAAAAAGATCAATT
Organism: Latrodectus hesperus; assembly: GCA_037975125.1. Lineage (NCBI taxonomy): Eukaryota > Metazoa > Arthropoda > Arachnida > Araneae > Theridiidae > Latrodectus > Latrodectus hesperus. The sequence goes on along the minus strand of CM075860.1, from coordinate 71,503,154 downwards.
ATTTTCCAATATAATATAGGTTTTAGAATTTTATCATAAGACAACATTTATACTTTAAATATTTAAATTCATTTGCCTTAAAATAACTTTCTAAAATGAATTATTTTCACTATATTTCTATTGGAAGATAAAAATTATTAATTAATAGATGCTTAAAATTCCTTCAAATCCAACAAGTTTAAAAACATGGTTTATTTTACACATAAAATGTTTTTGCAAAATCTAGCTTTTATTTTTCGAAAAATTATATTAAAAAATAATAAAATGTGATATTTTTATCATTTAAAAAAATAAATCATGTTTCTTTCTTTAACAATTCGTAGGAATTTTATATGAAATTTTAATCTGATGCATCAAATTATATATTTATTTTAAATGATCGAAAATAGTACTTGAAGCAGGAAAATGTAAACCAATTTCTTTTATTTATTCTTACTACTGCTTGAGAATTTTTAAAAATTTATCAAAAAACTTTAATGGAAATTTTTATTTTATTGCAATTAAAATTTTAATGTTGAATTTCATAAAATTATTTGTTTATTTATATTTTAAATTACAAGATTTTTATATGATTAATTCAATTGAGATTACGCTAAATTATTCATCATATAAAAACAATTTAAACTAAAATAACTTCTAATATGTTAAACAGATATCTGAGAATGTAAGAAAAAAATTATGAGAAAAATTTAATTTTTAGGTAATACTAATTGCAAAAATTTTAGTTGTATTATTGAAATATTTTAACATGCTCACAAACAACATCAGGAAACGGATTCTTATTAAAATAACGGTTATATGTTTTATTAAATGGAAATTTATTCATTAGATTTTCTTGGCCGGCAAATAATTATTAAAAATGTATTATATAACTTTTTGAATAATTATTATAAATTCTTAAAAAGGAGTGAAAGATGTTTATCATACTCAATTTAAAAATATTTTTAATAAAATCAAACTCAACAAATATAACAAAATAATAATTCATAAATATTTGAAATCGAGCTTTCCTTCTGTAGATGTCATATGTCACAACTTACTAAAATATATTGTCCTTGTCTTATTGTGGCAGTTATAGAGAAGGTGACACCAAATGGACCGCAGAAAAAGCTATGTAAGAGAATTTCCTTATCAGCAAAATGCGTTATGCCTATGACAAGCATGTTGCTGTAAGAATAAGTGATATTTGGTTAAAATTAGCTGGAATTCTGAAAAAATAGCTAATCATGTGTAAGAAAATTGAATTCTCATAAATTTAGGATTTCATCCGTAGAAAAACAATGGGTCAAGGTTAATTTTGACCGTCATTAATACATAAGTTTTGAAGAAAAAAGTTGTGTAAGAATATATGTACTGTGTACGTGTTCTATGAAGCTTGAAGTAAATTCAGAATTTTAATTAAAATATTCGTTAAGTATTTGAGGTCAAGGTAGCCTAGTGGTTAGGGTATTTTAGTGGTTGGATGGGCTTGATTCCCAATCCCGCCGTCGAGTATATGCGACATACGTGGTCGTTAAAAATCTGTGGAATTAAAAGTCCCGTGATCGATCATTGTGTTAAGCTGTTACCATGGGTGTAATGATCTGAAGAAAATTTCTTCTTCCTCCAGAACAAATTCAAAATTGAGAAATGGATATTCTGGTGGCGCCATCTATCGGAGGAGCTCAGAACAAAGTCGCTCTTTCAGCAGCAAAGCAATTTTTACTTACTTTTATAATTTTAATTTTATTTTAGTTTATATGTACGGAAGCTATAAAGTATATAAATTGTTATGTGAAAAGGGAATTCAAATATATATTATTTACATATAATTTTTAAATCTAAATGAATATGAAAGCATTTAAATACAGCTTCTTAAATATACAGAAAGATATATTTACTTTTGCGGATGAATCAGATTTTCATACATGTTAATAAATTAAAAATATTTTGCCTGTGCTAAAGTTGAGGGGAAAATATTTATAAGGTTTAAATGATTTTTATAATTCATTAGTAATTCTTCTTTAAAGTTCTTAAAATCTATAAGTTTCGATGTTTCCTCCAGCAGAAAAAATCAGCACATTTTCTATGATGAGGTTTTATTTTTTTCTATGTTAAGACGTCACTTTAATTCTGTTTTTGATAATAAATTAATAATAAATTTCTAAAAATATGTGATTACTAATTTATTAATATTATATTACTATTTATTTATGTTTTTTATTTCTAAAAATATATTAGTGCTTAAAGTATACTATTAAATTCCTTGTGTGGTATAATTTATACATTTTAAATGAATTTTTAGTATTTTAACTTATTTTTTCAGTATACTTAAGCTAAAAGTTAAATAAAAATATATTTATATAAATAACAGTGTTTAAAAAATGAATCATTATTAACTGAAACGTAAAAACTAAACAAAGAAAGTTGTCATTAAACTAAATGTTATTATGTTTGTAATGTAGTTGAATTAAAAAAATCGTGAAAAATTATTAATTAATATCTTTCTTTAAATTTCTGAGTAAAAGAGTTTTTTGGTTCTTGCAAAAAAAAAAAAAAAAAAAAATGCAATTTATTTACGAATTAATTGCAACGTTCTTTTGAAATACGAAATTGTAAAATTGAAAAAGAGTCATAACATTTTCTTCTTAAAGTAAAAAATATTTTTTTCTACCTTTGCGAGAGGTATTTTAAAAAACAATAAAACAATGATATTTCTTTATTCTTCCTCTCTTGAAAACTGTTTTAGTGCGATAACAATTTATGAAACATAATTCAATAAAAATAATTAAAAAAAGCAAAACCTGAGCATCATGTCTCAAAATTATTCTTCAGTTCATTTTTCTTGAAGAATTTAATTAAAATTCATGAATATATTGCGTAAGAATATTTTAACTTTTTAAATAATGGATTATATTTTAAAGTAAGGAAAAAGACATTGTATAAGACATTTCTTTTCAATAAAGAGAAAATGATTTCTTCTGAAAAATTTTTTCTTTTGATATCATCAAAGCTTCATTTTGGAACTAAGAGAATAAATTAATTTTAGTTGACTTAAATTTTTACTTACTATTAAGTATTAGATGTATTTTTATTGTAAACAACTAAATATTATTCTTCATCTAGTAAATTATTATTACATGTTAAAAATTGAAGCAGTTTTTCTCTTTTTAATTTAGATAATTTTCTTATCCTTGATTATCTTTTGATTAAGGCCGAGCTGGCAGCCGAGTGGTTAGCGCTCTTGCCTTCGGTTCAATAGTTCGTGGGTTCAAATCCCACCTTGGTCATGGATGTTTATAGTGATTCGGAATCCACTTTAAGAAGTAGGTACCGGTTTATATTAGCCCTCGTGTGCAAAAAATGACCATTGAACGACAAACAAACCAAACCTTTTGGTAAAGAAGAATAAAATAATGTTATAAGAGGAAGTAACGTTCCGGTTATTATAAAATAGGTTTTCAAAAATTAACAACAGGAAGGTAACTCAGTTGAATCCTAAATAATTATCTTCTTTAATTCAATTGCATCTCAGACGTTATAGAGATATTTTTGCTCGAGTTTGATCAAGTATAAAAGTATATTTCCTAAAGCCCTTTCAGAATGCTAATTGCCATGGGCATTTTAATGCAGATTTATGGTATTAATTATAAAAGAGGAATTACTTATTGAAATATAATGAGATTTTTAAAATCATATTGGAATAATTTACACATGAAACCGAAATGTTAAACGCAGGATTTACATTTTAAAATATAATTAACATATCATTATAATAATCGCATGATACTTGTATAACTCGTGATCTGAAATGAATTTTGTTTCTGATTTACGTAAACTATATATTTACATTATATTTTCTATTATATATTAAAATGATACTTCCTATTACGAAAATGCAATTTTATAATTCAATTTTTAAAGCCTCCTTCTGCACTTATAAATAAGTTATTGAATATGCTTTAAGCTTTAATTTATTACCGTAACTAGGTATAATTAATTATTGTTTCAATGAAATAAAATAAAATTTAAAGGCAATTTTAAAACATTTTTACCAATGCCCATCTGCCCTTCGACTACTTCGTCTGCCCTTTAAAATTTAATTATTATCAATATAATGTGAAGATGTATTCATTTATGAATAAAATCCTTTCTCAAGACTTTTCAAGAATAAAAGGTGTATTATGGTATAAATTAACAACCGATTGCGAGTGATTATTAGTATCCGAAACTTCGAAATAGTAGGTACTATTTTCGAATTCTGGTTCGACCTTTAATATTAATTTCTCTCAGTATTTCTCCGTCTTTTCACTTTCGGGGCGAAGATGGCACACCCAGTGGGTACCATCTTTACCCACTGGTTATTGCAGGAATAACAGCTCTTATTCGTTTGAGTATTAGGTTTACATACTTATCTAGTGCATTTATGTCCAGGGAATACCAAGTATTAGCGATGAAACATTTTAGATGTTATAAATTAGATGGAAGAGCGGAGTACTGACGAATGCATCATTTTTCGATATCCACCACATTTTCTGTGGGGTTTGGATTCAGGTTCTGGAGTGGTCAGGGAAGATTTTAAAAGTCAGAATGACGTTCAGAGAACAATTTTGAACTCTTCTGACACTATATATATTTGCATTATAGCCCATGAAGTATCTGACGCCATTTATGAAAGATCATCAAGAGTAAAAATACAATATCGAAAGATGCACTTAATATACTTGTATATCATGACTATATATTTATCTTAAGTTCAGATCATTAAGTAGCGTAAATAGTGCAATGCATTCATGTCTTCGTCGGTTTCTAACCAAATTTTACGTTTTCCATCTGTGTAAGATAATGAATAGCGTGGTTCATCTGAGGACATTAATTTTTTTTCAATTTTCATATGTCTAATGTTTTTTTCTGACAACATTGCAAATGAAATTTTGCATTTCGAGCAGAAAGGAATATTTTTCTTATAGGTAACCGACTATGCATTCTTATCTTTAATTCTCTGCTCATGGTTTGAGCTAAAATCTATTGGGCGACCCTACCTATGATCAGCAGTATTTCCAACAAATTATGCAGTACAATTCGTTGGAATCATATTCTTGAAACTCAGAAACAAACTTCTTGAAACGCAGTTACGTCTTCTTGATAAAGACTGTGGTTTTGGACTCTCTCTTTTGAAAGCCTTTGATATGATTACTTTTGTAATCCAAGTGGCATTTGCTATCTTTGAACTGAAGGATTTGCTAAACAGCACCAACAACAAAACCCTTTTTCAAATGGTAAAAGACCTGTCGTTTACCATTAAATTATGTTATAAAAACAGTTTACGTACTTCATCCCTTGTAAACATTTTGATGAAAAATATCAAAAGTTTCTGATTTGTTGGCTAATGTATGGAATTTACTTATCAATTACTGTTTTAACTCATCTTCTTGAAATAGTAAAAAACTTTAGATTTGTTCTGTTAGATTGAACATTTTTTGTAAGATTTAAAAGATAATAGTGTCAACAACTTTGCATTTACTCCGTTAAATTATATTTGATTCTTACTAATATAAATTGATGAGCGAAATAAGAAATGAGTCCTTTACATGAAATATAATAAAGGTTTTCATATTATAAATCTTTTATTAATCTAATTTGACAACACAAATTTATTTTATGAGTACATTTATTCCTTTAAATTATATTAGATTCTTACTTATATAATACGATGAGCAAAATAAGAAACTGAGCCTCTCTCTGTGGAATATGATTTACATGTTAAAAATCGCCTAGTATTTTATCAAATTAATTTAGCAACATAAATATATTATGTGACCTTCTCTCTGCTTAGTTCTGTTTTGCTTAGAAATAAATATAAATAATATTGCTTATTCTTGAAATTTCAATTTTATTTTATAACTTCATTAAACTGTGTAATGAAAAAATTTATTATTTTGTAAGGTAATTTGACAATCTAAATACACTTTATAACCTTCTTTTACCCTTCCTTGCTCATATTATATATTTTGTTCTACGCGCGTTCTCGACAACTCTGCCATTAATTGAAAAGCAGCCCAATAAAAAGATGAACAATTATAAAAAACAAGAATAAAGTCCTTTAGTAGCCTCAAAAGAGTTTTCAGTCATAAAATTTAAAACTTCAGAGCAGTTCTTGAAGTGAGCAGCATCCATATCATCATGATCGCACAATTGACAACGAACAGAGCCCATTACACCTATTCGATGCAGATACATTTGTAGATAGTCATGTCCAGTTGTCACCTGGTAACAAGCGACACCAACAGCTCGTGGTAAGAAGCCAGGGATTTTATTGTTCCCATCAAGTAGAGTTTTCTACTGCCTATCACCCTTGCTTATATACAAACATATATAATTCCGTTTTTTCTTGAATTTCAATCTAAACTCAAAATTTTACTACATATTTTTAACAGTTATTTTGAAGAGTTAAAGTGGTATTCTATAGCAAAACTCCACTCTTTGTAAAGTTCATTTTTTGACTGTGAAATAAACTGGTTATTGAGTACTTAGTCATTGAGTCAAACGAAAATTAAATAGTACTTCGAGGTATAGCTGTCCATTCAGTTTGACTACGATGCCAAAGTTTAATAAGTAATAATCATTGATCATATGTTTTCTATTGCCAACAGATCTGGAAATGTGCTGACCTGATCAGCAACCGAACTTTTTTGCATCCAAATATGTCCTTACAAATCTGGCAACATGTACCCGTGCATAATCTTGCTAATATTTAGAGTTTCTCAGTGCTGTAAATGAAACGTCCGCTGTTTGCATCTTCGCATTAGTGTCATTTTAAAGTATGGATATGCATGCATGTAAGTGATCTAAAGGTGTCTTCAATGCAGTCTTTGTCATCAATCCAGGTGATGAGCCAGTTTAACATTGCAAATGTACTGTCAAGGTATATTCTTCTCAATATCTTGTAATACAAATGAAACCATTATACTTTCAACTGAACCCGAGACATAAGAAGAAATCATGCATTCAGTTATCCAAATTCATCATTGATCAGTTTCTGTCTGCGATGTAAAACCCAGACAGAAAGGCCTTCAGTAAAGCCATCAGCGTAGCTGTAAACCATGTTTCCCTATCTAGTAGTCTTTGTGCTGCAAAAGTGGTTGGACTATTCGTGCAGACAATTGTCTTACAGTTATTACCACGTTTTGTTACTTTCCAAGCGACACTCGGAGTGGATGATATAGCTGTACGAAAATATGAGGCGTTATTAGAGTAACATGTTTGTGTTCTCGGAATTTAGGGATAGCGAATAAGTTAAAACAGGCATAAAAGTGTAGAGGGTTTTTTTTTTGAACAGACATAAAAAAGTGTAGAGTTTTTTTTCTAACTTAAGAATCTGAAAGTTTTCCTTCATCACATTAGGGTTAAGGTAATTAAAGAGCAAAAGTTTATTTTTTTAAAAAAAATTGGAATTTTGTGAAAAACATTTCAATTATACATAAATTGAAAAATAATAAAAATATAGTTTTATAATAATTCAAGGGTAATTTAACAAAGATTTGTATATGTATGTAAACACTTTTTTACTGTTAATTATAAAGTATTTTTACGAGGAATAATTTTTTAGTTTTTCTGGTATTGATCACAGTAGAATTTATTTAAGAATTACGATAATCAAGAAAAAAATGTTTTATCGGATAATTATATGTTTTTTATTTTTGGGAAAATTTAATATGTAAAATATATTGCTTGAGTTTTGTTTAAGGTATGAAGGTTAGTAGTATTTTAATAAACATAAAAGATAAAATAGGTTATATTTGAACTTTTTATGTTTTATATAATTTCGTGCTTGTAACTGATTTAATTCTAATGAATTTTAGATGGTGATAATAACTTATGAATATTGTGAATTTTGATTTTATAATTTTTTTCACTCATTTTACTTTTTGATTTTTGAATGGGCAAAGAAATACACTTATTTTATTAAAAAAAATTTTTTTTAAATAACTTTTTGACAAAAGTTGTCATTTTATTTCATTACTCAATAATTTATCGCCCATGATAATGCCCTTAAAAATCTAAAAATAATAAATTTAAGAATGTCAGAAATTGTTTATTGGCTAATGATAAACGTTTCTCTCAATAATGAAAAAAATGAAAATTCTTCAATATTTGTGAGGAATTATAGAAATTAATTAATTTTTTACACAAAATTAGTGAAAAACACGGTTAATTAAAAGAAGGAAGTTTAATTCAAAGAACTTGAACAAGCTCCTAAAATTCCGTACGTCATATTCTCCATATCTCATAACAATGCATTTTTTTCTTTTATGTTACAAAGAGCTATTTAAATTAGTTTGAATCTAAAATGAAAAAAAGTTATGATTTAAAGTTTACGATTTCTTTCTCACTTAAAATAAAACAATTTGCTTATACTTCATAAAGGAAAGCTAATTTTATTCTTGTTTAAATAATTTTAATAAAGTTTTTAGTGCACAATTGTTGAAATACCCAATGACTTTTTGAATTTTCGTAAAATATATATTGCGCAATTTTTGGATTTTTTAATAAGCTGAATATTTATCCGGAAGATTAGTATATATATATATATATATATATATATATTTATATATATATATATATATATATATATATATATATATATATATATATATATATATATATATATATATATATATATATATATATATATATATATATATATATATATATATATATATATATAAATATATATATATATATATATATATATATATATATAAATATATATATATATATATATATATATAAATATATATATATATATATATATATATATATATATATATATATATATATATATATATATATATATATATATATATATATATATATATATATATATATATATATATATATATATATATATATATATATATATATATATATATATATATATAAATATATATATAAATATATATATATATATATATATATATATATATATATATATATATATATATATATATATATATATATATATATATATATATATATATATATATATATATATATATATATATATACATATATATATATATATTGAACATTAAAATGTGTACAACACTTGAATATGTATTCAAATAAATGTATAAAGAGAGAATATATTTTAATATTTATTTATTAGTAGATAATATTTTGAGAAAACGAATGTATACATTTGTAACTAATTTTATAAGTCATTTTAGTTTTCTAATAGAAGCTTGTTATTTATATTTTTGATCTAATAATAAGAAAAAATGTTTATGATCAAGATTAGTTTCATTGTTTTTCGGAAAATTTTCATGATAGTCAATACAGTTTCATAAAAGTTTGAATTAATTATTTTAAGCACTTTTTTCCTGTGATTATGGTATCTCCAAACTATAAGCTTTGAATGCATCACATATATTTCATCGGGAGTCGAAAATCTTTGTTCACGCAATTTATTTCTGATTTTGGGTAATAAAAAACTCACTGAGTGCCAAATCAGGTCTATCTGATGGATGATTCATTAATTCAATGTTTTCGAAAGTCAAAAATTCTTTTATTTGAGCTAGTGTGCAGCCGCTTGTATTATCGAGAGGAATAATAATAATTCCCTTTTTTGTTTTTTTTGAATTTTTCTGATCCCTTCTGGCAAACAAATAGTGATGTCCCTTTGAAAATTGACTGTCGTGCACAACTTTAATATCATTATCTCCACTTGACCGGTAATGTCAAAGAAACACACAAACATTTGCTTCGATGTCTTTCACTTTCAACTTTTGTTGGATTTCGTTTTGTCTTGGGTAATCCATATAATCGATTGCTTTTTTTTTATCAAATGCACGGGTGCATGATTCCTCATCTATTTAGAAATTATAAATAAGTTTTCATGTATCTTGAACGTAATTTTCCAATATTTCCTTGTACTAATTGACAAAGTCTTCTTTCGGGTGTTAGTCAGATTCTGTGAAACCCAACATGAATACTTCTCTTTTATGACCAAATGCTAATATAATACCTTCCTGGTAATTGACATACTAGAGACAATCTAACGGTATGTTACGATCTTGCTTTATTAGCTCATGAAGAATATCAATATTTTCTGGCCGAGAACCATTTTTGACCAATTACAGATTTTGATTGAAATAATTATACCCATTTTTTACAGTGCTATAAGAGATGGTGTGTTTTTTTAGTATATATAGTAAGTTCATATGATTTTTTTGTCTCTACAATCCTCTTTGAGAGTTATGGAAAATGATTCCAAGAAATAATTTAGGAGTCAATTATATTTTTTGCTTAAAACGAATTATTTGGCTTACTGTATACAAAGCAAATCACATTAAAATGACAAAATGTTCTTAAAAATATTGTTAAAATAACAAATAATCGTTTGGAAATATCAGCGGTCATTTTGTAACACTTTTGCCAGGGTCAGAAATATTAATTACAAATCTCATATGGTAAAAATTTATTTGTGTATCATTTAAAATCATTGAAAATTTTTATTAGAAAATTATTTAACATAAAAGAAATGCTCAACTTTTTAAACCTGAAAATTTTACTATTTTTCAATTTGTCTTTTCTCGACGTGGTAAACAAAGGAATCATTTAATAATTTATAGAAGTAAACAGTATTTGCAATTTTGCTGTCCGTATTCATTTCGCAGAACTTGCATTGCATTTAGGTAACACTTCAAAATTTACTTTGACATTTTTTTATATCGAAGTGATTTTGTTTTGTGTCTAGATGCTTAAGCATTTTCGACATTTTTAGTGTCATAATTGTTTGTATATTGTTGTGTAATTGCAAAAGTTTTCAAGCACTTTACGAAACTTTTTTAAATGAGTAGATTGTTTCCAAATAATAAATGAATTACTCGAAATTTGAGTAAAATTATACATATTACGTTTTTGTACTTATGAAAAAGAATTCTTAAATTCAATTTGCTTATAATTCATTAGAAAATAATAGGGGAAAGATTATGATGACAAATCTAATTAAAAAAGGATATAATTTAGCTATACACAAAAATATGACGCATAAATTTACTAAGCAAAGTATCAAAATTTAACCTATAGAAATGTTTAAAATAAGAAAACATGAAATATAATTATTGTTTAATTATTTTTCTTTAATGACTAAAATAATTTTGAATTTCAAGTTATGTGTTTAAATAGTTTTTCGCTTGCTTATTAAAAAAATTAGTTGTGTTAACAACAAAATTTATATTATTCAGACGGCTTCATTGAAGTTTATAATTTGAATTTGTTACTTAATTTTTTATCCTGCCAGGAGAACTCATAATATATTATAGTTTATCTCAGAAAAAATAGCTTTGTTTCAGCGAAAGTAAACATTCTTTATATTTATTTTAAACATTTAATTTATGCTTTTTATAGTAAAATGTTTTTATAACCGATTTTCCTTATCTTTTATCAAAATTTAAAATTGGTATTTCAGGGAAGTTTTCAATTAACCATTTTATGCAGTATTTTTTTCTTGTTTTAGCTAATTATATATATATATATATATATATATATATATATATATATATATATATATATATATATATATATATATATATATATATATATATATATATATATATATATATATATATATATATATATAAACTCTCTTTACAAAACTTTTTAATAAATAAATCACCATAAAATGGCAGAATGGGGAAACTAATGATAATGATAAAAACATAAAAATAAATGTCTTAAAAGTAATTGTTTGAAAATAAAAGAATTTATAAAATATTTTTTTAAACTGTCTTTTATTTATTTTTTGGAATAACAATGTGAAAAGATAATTATCTTTTTTGAAGAGAAAAGTTATCTACTTTGTTATCACATTTAGGGGAGCAATATTTCTAAAAAAAAAATAAATAAATAAATAAATGATATATTATTAAATATAATAAAATAAAATAATGTTACTATCTTTTTCTTTACAATTTTTCTTGACATTAATGAGCTCAAAAAAGATTCTTAAGGATATAAAATTTTATAAAATGATAAAATGAACGAAATTTTTGTATAATATTTCATATTTTATTTTTTCAGTTTTGTGGAAAGGAAAAAAAGATGAGTGTCATAAAAAAGAAGTTGGAGATGAAGAAAATAAAGAATAGATAGAAAAAGAAGACTAGAGGATGGAGAACAAAAAAGGAAAAATGCAGAAGATAGAGTGATAAAAGTGAACGTGTAAAGATATAAAGAAAAAAGAAATGGATATTAAGATATTAAAAATGAAAGGATGAAAAAATTTTTGTCTTCTATTTAATTGCTAATAAATTATTCTGTTTCGAAAAATAATGCAAAACTTTTACAAGTAAATATGAAGTTAACGATTAAATAAAAATTTAAAATAGCCAATTTTTTTTAACTAATCAAAATATTGAATCAAGCGCTATTCAGCTTTGTAAGGGCTTTTTCATAATTTAGTACTTATAATTGGTTATTTGGAAAAATAATTTAAAGTTTATTAAGAAAATTTTTATTCAACCAAGTTACATTTAAAATTTTAACAAATTAAATGCTGATGGATTTAGTTTCTTTGATAGACAAAAATGAATCAATTACGTGTTATTACAATATTATCATGATCAATATTACGTTAAAAGTTAATTTCCGCTTGGATATTAATTCAATATATTTACTTTGCATTCGCAATTTATATTTGTAAATTGATAAATATATTTATGTATAAAAATTATTCTCTAATGTGTCTGGACGTATGTTTAATGATGCATGTAAGTGTAAGTTGTTATCTCAAATAAATTATATAAAATATTAAATCATAATTTAAGCTTATATATTTATGCATTCAAATAAATATCATATTTCTTTTATTAATTACTGTTACAAAGTTGGCAGTATTTTAAGTCAATTGGATATATTTTTGGTAGAATTTAAGAGTAGGGATCGTTTAGAAACAAAATACATTCAATACAGTAGACGTTAGTTTTTTTCTCATAGGGAACAATAAAATATTTTTTAAAATCGAAAACTCGTAAAAAATATGAGTAAGATTAATGGGTTAATTTTTTGCAAACTTTTCTGTCTTTGTAGACAGAGTACTATTCGGAATAAATATTTAGTATACACGTTATAAGAAACCTTTGAAACAAATATATTTTCATTTTATTAATGAGAAATCACACAAAGTAATCCCTTACTTTTTTGTTTTCAAACTACCTTTTCAAAAACATATTTTTCAATGTAGAAAATATGTCGTTGTTACTTTCTTCAAAAAATATCCCAGTGCTTTCTTCAGATATTTATTATGTAAAAGTCATTGTATTGCTTTATTTTTTTTTGTTCAATATTTGAAAGTTTTATTACATTGTCCTTCAATATATATGAGCAAAATGTATAACACGATATTTCTTCCGTGTAAATTACTTCTGAATTCGTATTAAAAAAGTCATGGAATGAAACTGCTTTTCTCATTGTTAAACGTGCATTCATTTGTAATATTCATATGTAAATAACGCATCTCCCTTCAAGTTGCAACGGAAATATATTTTGATTTTTAGTAAGAGAGGTATCTTTAGGTGAATTTGCATTTCAAAATACTCTAGATATTTTTATCTTGATAGAATAGATAGAACTCTACCATAGATTTGGAAGTACATTGCTACTTAAATGTCGATTTTCCAAGATTGCTTTATCTTATCACTATTTGTAAAAGTATTCTAAGCTATTTGTGTTAGAAATTGTTTATTATCCACTGATGTATAGGCTGTAAGATAAAAATTTGGTCCGTATTAATTGCTTCAAAAGGCGAATAAATTTAATGTGAATAGTGCAACTGTTTTCAATTAGAAGGGTTGATGATTCTCCGTCTATCCAATTTCCTTAGCCATAAAATATGCAAAACAGCTGAATAGAAAATTTCGGAAGATAAAAAAGCATAAACAAAAGATGTAGAAAATAAGTTTGAAAAGTCAGAGATTTTATAGGAACTTAATTCAAAAGTGGAAATATTAATTTTATCATTTTGACTATAAAACAATGTTTGGGACAAGCCCTTAGTTGCTAAAATCGTGGTTGTTCGTAAAAACGGATGTCTATTCTATAATGATGCCTTTTTTAAGAAATGAGAAACAAAACTGAATAAAACATTTTTTACTATTATATTTCATTGATTCTAATAATGAAAATGAGATTTAATAAGGAATATTATTTATCATTCACAAAATTATTGAAGCTTGAAAAAATAAAATGTGATCTTAAAATATCTATGAATGGGGTGAGGTTCTATCATAAGCTTTATGTTTCAGAAATATTTATCTTAGACAAATTCGAAATCAAATAACTAAATAAAGCCAACCGATGGCTAAATGGTTAGCGCTCTTGACTCCTGAGCTGTGGGTCCCGGGTTCGAATCTCGGTTCGGGTATGGATGGTACTTTCTTTCTCTCTTCTTTCTGTATTTCTCTGTCCTTTTATATGTGATGATATATAAATGTGGTCCACCCTATAAGCGGGTTTGTGGTGGTATGGCGCGGGCAACGCTACTTACCTCCGCGTTCACAGGTGCCCACTGGGTAACGATAAATGAGTAAGAGTTTCTGGCCTTGTTGTGGTAAAGGGTTCATCACCCAAGTGCGGGCTGTTGTAAAAAATAAATAACTAAATTGGAATATAAAATATTGAAAACTCGTCGAATATCATTTTTTTAGTTCAACGTTGAAAGACAGAACTTCTTTCAAGTTTATTGTTCTTTATATATTTTAGATTGTTTCGATTAAAATTTTAGTATCAAAATTCATTGATTTAATAGTTGGGAAAGGTTAAGAATTTAAGACATGAAATTATTATTCTTGGTTAATGTTTTGTATTTATAAAATAAGTAATTCTATATTAATATAAATGTTTCACAAAGGAACTTTCGATGGGGAATTTATAAATTAAAAGTTTTCATACAAAAAAGTATGCGGTTTCTTTAACTGAAAACTTTATTTCTTCAGTTAAATTTGATTTTGGGGCAGTTGTTTTACAATATTCAAATGGATATTTATGTTTTCAAATTTACTAATAACTGTACAATTCATCTTATAATTTTGTTTTATATTATTAATTCAAATTTACTATTGAGAATATTCCATTAATATTTCATATAAACATTTAAATAAGATTTGAATCTTTTATAAAAATATCAGAAAAAGCTAAAATAGAGCTTAATGCTTAGAATCTATCTGAAAAAAATGATATTCGTAGGCAGAAATCTGCATTTTATTCACAAAACCAAATATTTTAAAAGCAAATCATTCTGAAAACTGCTATTTCTGAATGACAATTTTTTATTACAAGTTGCCGCCTGAAATAAATTTGTTATTTAAATTTATGATATGTAAATCAGAAATTTTGAAATGTGGGTGGCTATTTTTCTCTAGCAGCAAATATATAAAATTTGATTCATTTTGTATTTATATTAGATTTGCTTAATTGGATGCATTTCTTATTTTATATTTTTAATATCAATGGGTTTTATATGATAAAAATGTTGCATTTACGGAAGAAATTGAACTAAATACAAAATATCAAATTTTATATTTAAAGACAAATAAAACCATTTTAAAATTTAAAAATTAAATAGCTTAAAGCTTGACTACCGCAGTTACGTTGTTGACAAATTTATTATGGAGTAAAATCCATTTTTACATTATCAACCATTTTCAGTTATAGATAAAATTTAATTTGAATAATTATCTAAAATTATGTATGTAAATTTCATATAATGTCCAATTATTAAATTTTGTATTTGTGGGGTTAAAAAGATATTTATTTCTTAAAAAATATTTTTGATAGATATCTTTGATTCCATTTACCATGAACATTTATGTAACCACTCTCATATATGATTAAATTAATAAAGGTTACATAATATTAAGGTATAATAATCATAAAAATTTTTTAAAAATGATTGAATAAATATTATCAAATAAATCTAACGTAAGATGTAGCACATGTTACGGATTTATTGGGTTCATTTATCATAAATGAAAAAAAGTAATGATATTCAAATAAGATTCAAAGTTCATAAGATGATCAGTAATATCTATTTTATAAATTTCTGCTCTCTACTATTTAAAATTTAATTTTTGCCTTTAATATAATATTCTAGATAACCAAATTTATATAGTAATTAAAAATAATTAAATTTATTTAAAAAGTTAAATACTCATTAATTTCTAAAACCCTTATTAATGCATAAAATTTAATTTGACTGACAGCAAATAATAAGTAAGGATTTTTTTTACATTTTTTGAAAGACAACTGTTTCATTCCTTCTCTCAAACAAAAATTTTTACTTCCATATATAAATATTTTGATCATTTAAACTTCAATAAAATTTTATATTTAAAATCTTACTTGTACGTTTTTTGCTTTCTTTTATTTATTGATAAGATATTTTGATTATACATGTACACATTTAAAGCTAAACCATTTGAGTATAAATTCAAACACAATTCACTGCAAAATTTATTAAGAATACCAGTATAAAAAAGGGCATTCTAATCCCTATTATAATCTTTTGTCTTTAGTGTAGAGAGCAAAATGCTAGTAAAGATGAATTATCACAAATTGCTTTATTAAAGTAAATTTTGTGTGTAACGTGGCAAAAATGTCTAAAGTAATTATGTTAACTTAAGCATCTTTTGAAAGTAAAAACGAAGCGATTAGTTTTTATTACTTATAATGTGTATGACTAGATATATAAAACTCTTTAATAATCCCATTAGAATATGATGAATTTTATAAAACATTTTTCATTGTGATTTTAATTTTTTCATTTTTGATTAATGGTGATTTTGTACTTTTCTGCAAAAAATATTTATAATGAGTTCTATTAATTAATTAATAATAGTAATAGTAATAATTCTATTAATAAAAAATGACATTCTGCAGATTCTTTTCATACTTTAGTTTATTTGTTTTACATTAATGAACAGTTTTTTATTCATTTAGAAACAACAAAAAATGCATTATTTATCTTCGGTTTTTAATCCTAAAAGAGAATATATACTATTGCATGGTTTTATAAGAAAGCTGATTTTGCTTTTGTTGATAGTTTTTCCTGATTTTTAGAGTTATAAATATGTTAATTAGAAGGTTTTACATTGTATTTTAATAACTTATCATTTGATAAACTGTATATTAGAAAATCTTGTTAATCAATATTTTATTATTACCACATTCTTTTTACTACATCATAATATTAAATTAAGGAAATAAAAAAATCGAAACTCACATCAAATATTCAGTTGTATCTGGCATATCAAATTTAAAAAATTTAAATATTTAAAAAATTCACTTCTAATTGAAATTTTAGTTTAAATGAAGAAACATAAAATACTATAGTTAAATATGTTGTTGTTTCTAATCCTTCATGTCTAACGACTACTAGAGAAAGTCCATGAGATTATTAATTCTCAAAAAGTCCAAAAACATTAAAGGATTTCTAATTAAGTAGTCGTGGGAGGGTTGAAGACAGTTCAAATTGTGTCCCGGGGAAGCATTCTCTGAAGTGCATTTGTTGCATATTGTAAAAATCTTTTGACACCTATAGAAACTAAGCCCCCTCTAGTGGCCACTGGTAAATCTGTAAAGAGCAGCCTGACCTTTTCGATTGCAGGTGGATACAAAATATATAGATTACAAAATATGTTTTAAGTTCTAATCTAGTTATAAATGGAACAAGTTCAATACATATTTTAAATTGATTCAGTGAAATCAAAAACTAAACTTTCACTAGAAGGTTTTTATATATGGTGTACCGAAATAAACAAAAACCCAAGAATTAAAAAAAAAGTTCTTTCAACTGAGGTGTCTTCAGAAAAATGAAAACACGTAGTTCCAAAGTTCAATACATAAAATTGTACAACTTGCAAAATATATTAATTAAGAGATTTTACAAAAGATATCTGGTAATAGAAATCAAATATAATGTATGGATTAAATAAAAAACTGACTAAGATATATAACGCTTGGAAACTATCTTTTGTTAAAGTTATTAACGATATATGTTATATAACACCCTCCTACTAAGATTTCCAGGTTTTAGCACTACATAAGGTAAAAGTGATGGCATCTTTACATTGTGAAGAGAACAATGGCTATGTCACACTGGCATCTATAGTGAGTCTTTGTAATTTAGAAACAGGGACCAAACAGAAGATCCCCAAAGATGACCTGCCTTTATAAGAGGTACATTTTCGACCAAAATATATTTAGCGTGCCTCAGCCACCATCAGTGAAAACGACGGATCTTCGGTTGGGTCGAGATTCGAATTTACTGCCTTCTGAAAACGAGAATGAACCCCATAACCAACCAGGCTACCACATCTTGTAAGTTATTAAATATCGAACTCAGTATAAATTTATTATGTGTTACAATCCATTCCTAACTAGTGACTTATTGGAAAAGGCCAAAAAGCGTTCGCCGAAAAGAGTGAAATACTTTTTGAAAAATTAAAAAAAGATATATATTTTTGTTTTTTAAACAAAGTACACCATTGGAATATAGAAAGAAGGGATCCAGTGTCGTAATAACGTTTTCTATTCGCAATTGTAATATAGGGGTGGAAATTTTAATGAGAGGAAAAGCCACCATCAGTGAAGACGAATGATATATTGTACTTATAAAAAAAGTGGAAATGTTATAGTTATACTCTTATCTTAGATAAAACTCACTTTTATGAGATGAGAAAAGTTTCGGAAAAAGGAAATTATGTTGCTTAAATTAAATAAATATGATTTAAATTGCTCCACAGGCTGTTAAAATCAACATTAATTATATTTCATATTAACCGCAGAAGCTACAGTCAAAATTTCGAAAGGAATCTTAATTATTATTTTAAGGCATACAGCTATTGACCTTCCGATGCTTCACTCTGAGCCATCGTTTTTATGGATAAAATTATGGCAGAGCAAAAATAAGGATTTTATTTTAAAAGATTTTTTCATGAGCATCAAAAATTATTTTAACCATTGAAATACCTTAAAAACATGGCTTTATAAATGTACAGCTACTAACATAATTATTTTTATATTATAATTGAACTGTATAATGTATTAGTAAATTACGAACCAAACTGATGCATATATTTATAATTCATGAATCTTTAAATCAAAAATTGCTGTATTGTTTGTATTTGCAGTACAACATTTATTATAAAATACTTCTTCCAGAGCAGTACAGGCTGTTACCGGTCAAGGCCGTCCCTAATAGTTGTTGCCACCTGGTCCTCCAGTTTCTTTAATTGATCAGATTAAAGTCCTTTTCGACTGAGTCAAGCCAACTAATTGGGGGTCTCTTTCGTCATCTGTTTCCCATGGGATTAGTAAAAGAAAACTTTTTTATTGGGTTTTCATTATCAGATCGGAACAAATGTCCGAGCCATCGTAGTCTGTTGCATTTTATGATTTTAACAATATCAAGTTGTTTTGTGCTTATAATAGATTTCAATATTAAATAAGGATCTCCAGCTGTTATTCTTATTATGGACTGCACCTAAAATTTTTCTTAAGATTTTACTTTCAAATGTTAATAATTTGTTTTCATGTAATTTAGCAATTGCCCAGAATCTCCTCCCATAAAGCAGAATTGGTTGAATTAGCGCTTTATAAATGCGAATTTTTGTTTTTAAATTTTTAAGTCGAGATTTTAATTGGTCTGGAGGCTATAATAATATTTATTTGACATGTCAGAATAATCCCAGGAGAGCTTACACATAAGAATGAAAATTTATTATTAACTAAATTCCTGAAATGGTTTAACATTTTATAATCCACACTCTATTTTCGAGAATGCATTTAAGTTGTATAGAATATATTTGACTTTTGTTCTTGCGTTTCATGAAAACTGACTTTTTTCAGACTGGCTTTTCAACACGAATCAGTGTTGTTTCCCAAAAATAGATTTATTTTAGAAATTTAGTTTTCTAATTTTTATTTTAAAAATTTAGTTTTCTAATTTTTATTTTGTAGTGTAATGCTAAAGAAGCTAGAAAAATTATTAATTGTTTATCAAAATAAGTTTTATCATTTTTAAAAATATTAAAAGTCTTATTATTATTTTATTGAGAATAACGTCTCCTAAACAGAAATCACAAAAATATAAATAATAATATATATTCCAATAAATATTGACACGTCACCTTTTCTATGAATATGCTGAAACTTCATGAGTCAGTAAAATGAATATCAGGAAATAAAATTTTTTAATTTTTTATCATTTATTTAAAAATATATTTATTTAATTAGGTTTTTAAAACACATTTTGATGCTAATATATTCTTTAAATTTTTCATAACAAAAAATTCATTGGATAATAGAGATTCTTATGCGCAAACTGTAAGCAATTGCAGTATTTTAAAAGTTTTTATTTTAAAATTTTAAAATCATAAAAAATTTATCTTTTATGTAGCATGGAAAAAATTTCTTCCTTTTCCAGATCAAAGTCAAAACTGAGGAAATGGATCCTCTGGTAGTGCCATCTATCGGAGGAGTCTTAGAACAAAGACGTACTTTCACTTTCGTAATGCTCTGATTAAAATGAAAGAATGCACTCACCTGATTTAATTTCACTTAGCCGTCGACTATTGAGCTTGGGTTGTTTAAGAGTCATAAATAACAACAACATGTCAAACGCAATTTGTTTCTTAAAAATTTGGAACAAGTTTTGCAGTCACTGCGTTGTTGGTAATTATGAAAGAAAGCAGATCAATATGGCCTTTTAGGAGAATCTTTGAAACTGAAGATCGGTGATTCTGTCCCAATGATTGCTGAACAAGAGACGAGTGTTGTGCTGTACATTTGTCTTCTACCTGTACAGTTGTTTTCTACCAGTACATTTGTCCAATTGGTTGCTTCCAACATTAGATTCAAGATATTTTATTTTTCACAATAGGATCTCAAAATTATAGTTTGAAAACATTTTTTCTTCAAGGAAGTTATTCACAGAATCATTAGAAAATACGTTACAAAATATAATTTTAGAATAAATTGTTTAAATTTCTAATTTAATGGATGATAGTTGTAAATGATTTATTATTCATTTAACAGTAGAATCGGTGCCTTAAATGATATTCTTAACAAGCGAAGAATAACCTTTATCTATAAATATACTACAATATATTTATATTAATATATTACATTTCTATGGTTTTTTAGTGCATTATGTTATTATATATTCAGTAGCAATTAATAACTCTATAAAGTCAATTAAAATTTATTTAATTTAATCAACTACTGTAAAATACAATATATTGTTGGAATTTCTAGCGGTTTAACATTGAAATTTTTAAATTCTAAGGAACTGAAGCAATTTTCTCATGATATTTTCCTTTCAATTAATATTACTCATGAAAGAATTCTTCTAGTGGTTTCATTGAGAAATGAAAAATAAATAAAATTAATATTTGCATTCTTCGGAATTTTTGAATCAGTATATATTTTCTTAAACTATAATTACAACTATATATAGCGATAGTATATACTATTGAAATATAGCTTGTTACTTTGTATGCAGTGAATTAATAATTTTATCAGGACAAATTTCACAAATCCCGCATTTCCAGTCCAACCGTTCAGGTTTAAAATGAATAATTTGCTTATGAATAATATAATATGCATTTCTATAAAATAAATTTATGCTTAAAGATTACGGTATGCATTTAGTTTTACAAATGATTGTTATTTATTAATTCGATAAGCAACTATAAAATATAAAATAGGGCTATTACATAATTTCCTTGGTCATTAAATACATATGACTCGAATTTTATTAGGAAGGAAATGTTTACTTAAAATGATAAATTACAATCAATCACAAAAATGCTTTAAAAATCATTCCAACTACAATAGCATTCAATGAACGCAACATTAGTCCAGAAATATTCCCTTATAAATGAAAATTATCTATCAATATAGATGACTTCTTAATCAAAAATAGGATTTTAATTAACTATTATAATTTATAAATTTCAAACCATTTATTTTAATTAGTTAATTTATATCAGAAATCTATGAATAACAGTTACTGTTAATATAAGAAGAGATTCAACTTATTTGCAATTAGAATTGTGCATTAAGCGTTTAGAATTAAAACCAGATTATATATTTAAATTTGGCATGGATAAAATACTGTCGTTACAGTTAAAACAAATGATGATTGGTAGAAATTATACGTTGATTACAGAGGACTTTGACTGTCGCAAAATATTTGAAACAAAAGTCATACTTATTTGTGAAGACATTATTCAAGAATATTCATGACTTTTAAAAGCCTTTTAATGACTAACATTATTATGCTGAAACGAATTACATTTAAATAAATACTTCGTATTTAGTTTCACTTCATGGTACTTGAAATGTAACTTTCATATGTTCATTATTTTTTTTCATCCCTGTTTTAAAACCAACTAACTAATTAATGTTTGTAAAAATTAACGAGATAAATATGTAAGCAATTAGTTCATATTTAATTATTCAGAAAACTCTGAAACTCAAGTAAATTATTTTATATGCATTTTTTATAATTAATTTTAACATAATATACAGTTATCGGATCTAATTAATTTTATTCAACTAAATTTAATTAAAAATATTGTCTTCTATAATACATAATTATGTATTCTTTAATGTTAATGCGAAATTTTAAGGAATGATAAATTCTTTCCTTTTTAAGAAATTTAATTTATGCTGTTTGCAACTTTAAAAGAAAAAAGGTTTGCTTACATTATTTTAATATAAACTACAAACATTTCTTTTACAAATGAATCGATTTATTTAATATTTTAAAAATCTACTTTTACATGTTTCTCAAATATAAATAGACAAATATAACACCTCTGTTTGCATTTAATTGTTCGTAAAAACACAAAGTTTCTAAGATTTATCGCCTAAATTATAAGCATCAATATAAAAAAAATGCTTGTATTCATAGTTAAACAAAGGAAGCAGCTTGTATTGAAATTCGATTGAATAATCAGTATTTGGAGCAAAAATATTGTCATTCTCGTTAAAACTTTATGTTAGGTAGGAAAATTACATCTCACTATTTTTTGAAATAGTATCATAGTTCAATACTAATGACTTCCATTTGTTAAGCTTGATTTATTAATTCAATTAATTTGAATATAAGAATACGTGTCAGAATTTTTATTTTAATATTTTGCGAGATAATTTACAGAGGCGTTTCTGAAAAGTGAAACAAATATAGAAAAATTACTGACAGAAAAGAGTTTTTCCTTTTCAACCAGACTATTTTCGGTTAATGTTATTTTCAACTTTCTTTTTCTACTATTAAGAAACAGATTTCTTACTTATCTATATTAAATCTTTGATATAAATTAATTTAACTTTTCTTTTTCGTTTCAATTATTATTTGATTTTTTTTGTGACGATAACGTAATAAAAAACTACGAATTGTTGCCAATTTTAATTTTAAATTAAATTATAAATTTGATATTTATCGTGTATATGAAACGATATTAATAAATTACAAAAAAAATTTGAATGCACTTCAATCTCATCATTTTAAAATTCAAACATGCTTTGGATTAAAAAGGTTTTATAAATTCACGATTGCTACAAAATGAGAAATTTGTAAAATAATATTTTATAATATAGATACCTTTTTTAGTTTCACATTTAGAGTTTGATTCCATTTTTTTAAAATTTCTTAAAACTGCATTTGCTAAGTTTATTTTTATTTCAGTTTTATTTCTAATTTTAGATTTGAAATTTTGAATAAGTAAAATTTATGTTTTAAATTTTAAATTGATTAATCTGTGTTCCTGTACTGTAATGGTTCTGACAATACATATGATTAGAACATTTTATTAGATTACAGTTAGTTTAAATATGCAAATTAGCTATCAAATAAGGAATCATATTTGTTTTACAAATCAAATTCAAAATATTAACAAATTGAAACTGCTGCAAGAATACTTAAAAGGAAGGATGCAACTTTTCCATTTAAAAAGTTAATTTTGGCTATCTTCAGAAAACATAAATTAGTAAAATATACTAATGATTCCCACTTGTTAGTCTAATTTCGTATTTTTAATTTTATCCTCTTTTGAATGTAATTTTCTAATTATATAACACACACTTCTAAATGAAAAAGTTTCATGTCATGTTTTGAACAGTAGCAAAAAATTAATTGAATCAATTATAATGCATTTTAAATATATTTTATATAAATAATGAGCTTCTTTTTGCCTGCTAACGCCAAGCAATTTCTTGTATCTTAATTCTTACAGGTCTACAAGACTTTCTTATTTTTGGTCTACAAATATTCGATCGTTACTTATATAAGAATGAATCAAATTTGACAGCATTACCCTGAAAATGGAATTTCCTAATTTAGAAGCAGCAACCAAGCAGAAAACACATAAATTCATCTAGGCATTTTTAAAGGCATCATTTCACTTGGAAGATATTGCAAATGTAAGCCATTTTATTTTCTTTAGCTCATATTAATTAACAAATAGCTCTTTGACTGATTTGTAATCAGCATTCAATATTTCGAAAATTTCTCGATAAATTAATTCTTGAGAAAACCTTTTTAGTTTCCAAATGACACATCTTTGATATACTGATTTATTTTATTATGAATGTGTTACAAAATACATGGGAAAAAATATCTCCTCACATGATTTTATTTATATTACTTTTGTTTGAGAAATTTTTTAAGTATGCAAAAAATCAAAATTTTTACACAGTTTCAATTTTTTCCCAAATTTTACTGTGTCGCATAAAAATGATTATAAGCTTTTGCTGGAACACTTATATTTCTATTAACAGATGTTAATTTAAATTTAAAATATATTATTTTACAATAACTTTTGTATACTTATGTACTCATTTGATAAACAGATGTTCTTTAATTGACATAGCTTTTGAAAAAGCATACATTCTTAAAAAGTTAATTAGAAACTCATGAACTTTAGATTTGTCTAATTCATCTTCAAGTATACTTAAACATTTTTGGAAATAGTGCGAAACAGATTTGATACTTGTTAGATTGGATTTATTCTAGAAACTGATTCTAATTACTTAAGACTGTTTGTATTTTGGTTAGTAAAAGAATGGAAATTCGCTTTACTTGATTAAAATTTTGCTCCATATTTTTAAGAGCATAAATATTTTAAGAAGTTTGAGAAATAGCATTTACAATTTATAGGTTTTCATAGATTTTTTAAAAATGATTGTCAATACTAAATCTATTTTCACATTAAAAAAGGAAATAAAATTTTGCGACTGCAAAAATATATTGTTAAAATAACAAAAAGCATTTAAAATGTATTAGCTCAAATTTACTGAGATAGAAAGATTTCAATTTTCTTATATCTTATAGTTTTATGATGTTTCTAGAACAGGCGACAACTTTACTGCTTTGCTTTAATCGTTTAAAAATATTTTTCATTTTTAGATTTTTTAGAATATATTTTTTCTTTCATTAATAGAAAGTAAACTTCCCTATTTATGAGACTTTTCACTTCAGGAATAGTAAACAGAAAATATTTTTTAAACTTGATACTCATCTAGTGGATTTTCGAAAGAATATATTACTTTCTAAAGAGTTCTTTTGATAGTTTGTTTCAGAAACGATATTTTTATTGGATGTCTACTGAAAAAGTAAAAATTTTGCCCAAAAAGCTATGTTCGACTGGAGAATGTTGAAAAATGCTTTTAGAAATAAAAGAATAATTTCATATAAAATAAGGTCTAATTTAAAATAATCCTATAAAATATGGCCGATTATTTTATTTTGAGGTGGAAATGTTTTGAAATGTTTTTTAATTAAAACGTTAAAAACATTTATTTAAACTAAGGTTCAGCATAATACATTAAACTGAAGTGAATCCAATTATTTAATTGTAAGAACTAATTGTTTGAACAAAAAACACTTAATTTTTTAAGCAATGCTGAACAACAGAATCTCTTTTGTGAAAAGCTTTGAAATTTGGTTTTAAATCTTCATTTAATATGTTAATAAATGTTTATTTTGATAATAAGTATTGAAATAATTAAAAAAAATAAAATGATAATTAAGTCAAATACGATGTCATACTCCATTAAATTTTCATCATTTATTATTTTTTCAAATGCTAATATATATATATATATATATACATATATATACATTATATATATATATATATATATATATATATATATATATATATATATATATATATATATATATATATATATATATATATATATATATATATATATACAGCCGCAGTCATTTACTTATGAAAATTTTATAATAAGAAATCATAGATTTTAATATATTTAATATTTGTACATTTCAAACTTGATAATATCTATTATAACAAAGAATCAATGGAATAATGTAGATTAATATTTTAACGTCTCTTAATTTTATATTTAACTCACTTAGGAAGTATAACATAAGAAAATTCTTGATTTCAAAAACTGCCTACATGAAAAATAATATCCTGTGTTTTAATATTTGTAATCATAAAATATTTTAATTAATCATTGTTAAAAGATTTTCCTGGTCAATATTCTCTACCAATTTTTTGTCTTTCTTTATTTGTTTAAATGAGAATAATACTTAAGAAAAATTTCTGATAGATTAAAAAACCTCATAAATTGTTACTTTATCTCCAGTATTTGAATTATGAAGTACCTAAAATACTTAATAGCTTGAATATAATTTAAAAAGTAAATAACGCGCAAAGTTAAAAATATTCTTAAACTATTTTTAGAATTATTTATATTATTAATATTAACAATTTTTTTAAATTATAACTATTTTATGCGAAATGTCATGGATTTAATTACGATGAACATTAGTATTCTTTATTGATATTTAAATTATATGCTTTACGAATCAAAGTATTAAGAATTCCTATTTAGCAATAATTCATTGCTTTATTGTCTTTTACATTTGAATAAAAATTAGTTTGTAAAGCCAAATTTTATAAGTAATTTTCTTATATATGCCATAAAGAACTGATGAAACTGATTTTTCATTGAGTGATAATACACATGAAGATAAAAACCATTTCCTGAATTCCTCAAGTAAAAGGATAATTTTATTGATTCACATATCCCAAAAATATATTAAATCATCCAATATCTGCTATTTTTCTGCAAATTCTGTAAATCAGTCAAGCTTCATTATTACAAGGAATCAATGGCATTATTAAGTTCGTCTATGTAATTGAAGTATTTACGATACAAAAGTTCTATGAATTCCCTTGATCAACATAATGTATTTTTATTTAGCTCTGTTTTTGCAAAAATATGACTCAAATATAAAATATATTAAGAGCTAAATATTAAATAATTTTAATGATAAATTATTTTGACCAGTTAAAGAAAATTATGCTTGAATTGGAATTGTTTATTATGTTCTATATGTCCTATTTTTATTTATTGAAACATATAATAAGTTATTAAAGCGCATAATATTATTTATGAATAATGACGCTGTACAAATGTTTTCAATTAATAAGAAATTCATTTGTTATTGATATGTTTTAATAAAAATTGTCTTTATTATTTGTCAATTTTTAATTTTTTGAAAGAAATGTGAAATTAATTTTTAAGTAAATATGAATTATTATACATCTTAAAGTTTCTATCACAGAGATTTGTTAAAATCATTAACTGTTATTATTTTGAGATAAATTTTTTATTGAAATCAAATCAACTAAAATTAAATATTTCGCAGCAACTTTCATAAATAGGAATGTATTGGGTCTTCTATTTTTTTACTTACTAGAATTTTATTAAATTGTTCTCTCTCCCTCCATTATTTTTTAATTATTTAAATTACCTTTTTAAAACTAGGTTGTAAAAGATATTTATGATACGGTATTACAATTAATAACAACTCAAAAGGAACTAATTTATGTTTTCAGGAAACTACATTAAATACATTTATTTCTTAAAAAACGATTAGTCCGTAAAAATATTTTATTTATATATATTAAAATTTATAATCATTATAAATGTATAAAATATAATAAAAGCTTGAAAAGATAAGTTATCACTGGTTTTTTAATTTTAGTATTGAATTTTCTAATTGAAACTGATTGACGAGAAAAAAACTGTTATTTAAAAAATAATTCTTATAAATATTTATGATTACCAAGCCAATGAAGCCGAACTTTTGTTGTTAATGTGTTGTCAACTTCTATAATATTGAATAAATTTTAAATGTGACGTATAAATTTCACAAGGTAACATCACATTAATAACTTAAAAAAACATATATTTTACATTAAAAACAATACAAAAGAAAATAAATTTCAACTTTTATATAATAAATTTTTTGATTTAAGAAATCATGATTAATCTGCATTTTTATATAGTCTCTTTTTCCATTTAAAATGAATAGATAAGACAATAAGGAATTTCTTAAGTACTATCTGAAGCAAAGAGTGTTATCTCTAACTAATTAGTAATTTCTAATTAATGTTATTTGTAATTGACATATTATTTTATTGAGTAATAATTTAGTTAACTCATAAGTTTTATTAAATTAAAAATTCTATCAATTTAATTTTAAGTATAGTATATTATAAAATATAAAATTAATTTTAGAAATTAAAGAAAATACAAAAAAATTGTTTCGTAAACATACCATTTCTATTTTGAAAAATGTTATTTTGTAGATATATTTTCTCACACAATTATTTAATTTAAATTTTTAATTGTGAAACAATTAAAAAATTGAATTAAAAAATGTGTGAAGTATTGATGAGAAATACATTTTAAATAAATTTTACGAATAACAAATCTTTAGATTAATAAAATATATGAATATGAAAAATGTGAAGGACGAAGAAATGTAATTTACAATAATTTGTAGCCTTTAAATGTAGAACTTTATCATACTGATTTTGTTGGATCCATCTTATCATAATTGTAACTCTCGTTATCATTTTTTTTGTTTGAAATAAATTTTATTAGTTTTCACTGAGAATGAAATATATAATTTATTTGTTTTCTATAAAAGGCTGTTCTTAAATTAAAGAAACTATATAATATTTAGGGAACTTTGTAATAATTTTAAGGAGAATTTGAAAGTAAGATTTAAACCACCAAAGAAGAAAAGTGATTTGGTTCATCGGCTCTTAGCTTTATACTCAACTTACAAATTGTTTTTTGTTTTGTGATCTGAAATGCACTAACAATTTTATTTATGTATTAATTTTTATATTTGCAATAGTAATTTTTTCACAAATCTATTTTTTATTGTTAGAAATAAAATTGTTTAAATTGCACTGTCTTTTTAAAAGTGTTATTAAATTACTTTGAAATACAAGTAAAAAACCCATGGCTTTATTATTGTTCCTTCGAATCCTTTTGCTATCATGAAAAATATTTAAAATTTTAATAATTTCAAATATAAAAAAATTTATTGTTAAATATTTAAATATTTCATAATTTCGTTACTTACATTTATTGGCTTAAATTGTTTATATTAATTTTGTAAATAGAAAACATGTTTTATGATTTTTTGTTTATAAATGAATTTTATCCGGGGATATATACTAATAAATCCTACGGAAATATATCTATATACCAATTACATAACTATCTTTTACTATCTTAAATGTTTAACAATTAACAAATTTATCACGGAATACAAATAAAGTAATAAAATAAGCTTACTGATATTAGCTTTTCTGTCATAATTAAAATGAGAAAGTGAATAAAAAATTACCGGGGTTTTTAGATTAAGACTTAGTTAATGGCAAAGATAATTAACGTCATTTTTAAATCATGCATGTAATATTTTCATAAGCACTTTTTGATGGCAATAAAAATTTTGATATGTCTTTAAAACTCCTTTGCCACTAAATTATCATCTGTGTATAAAAAATTTATAATACGTTGTTTCTTATATCAGATTAATTTTTGTAACTGCTTATAATTTTATCAAGTGTGTTTGCAACTATACTAATTAAAATAAGTCGAAATTAATCCTTTGAATTTACATGTTACTAATATATTTTTATACAATATATTCAATTGCCGAAACTTTTTATTAGTAAGAAACTGGTTAGTAAGTTTAAATAATATTAATAGCTCAACGAAATTTATTGGTCTTCAGAAACTTAATGACTGAATTGATTTTATTACATCTTTTTCTATTGATATTCAACTATGTTACTTTTTCATTATGAAGAATTTTTGAAGCAGATATATTCCTAGAAAATATTAGAAAATCATTTATGAACGAATAAATGATTTCATGTTTTGTTTATCAAATAAGGTGAATAATGCTAATGTTTCAATTTGCAAAATAATTCAGAATGAAAGAAAATATTTTGCAAATTATATCTCATCTTAATCAGTGTTGAATATATATCTAAATATATATTTTATATGTTGAAACCCATTCTGCATTTATTATTTTGTTTTAGAAGGAAATGAAGTGAGTGTAACATGAAAAGAGTGGAAATTATTTATCATATTTTAGTGAAAATAGTTGTAATGCGAATCTAGAATCTATGTAATGTCATTAAGTTTTGAACTATTTCATTAAAATTAAGAAAATATTTATATTAAATTTTTACACGAAAGCTGAGTATACAAGAAATGACAAAATTATTATAGAACAATACAAATTTTGAAAATAAGTGTTTAATATACATTGGTTTAATATACTGAAACATTTTCTCCAAATTTGCATTTTATGATGTACTGAAATACCTTATTCAAAAGAATTTTCTTATACAAAATATAACTTTCATATATATAATACCGATTTGATATAGTAAATTTATTTAGAATAATTTAATGTAAAGTTACATATATATTTTATAGGTTATGTAAACACCAGAGTTTGAATGCGTAAATTGATAACATTTATAGTTATTGAATAGTAAAATAGTTCCCTTTTCGATATTTATTCTCACATAATTGAATAACTTTACAAAATTAATATTTCCCTATTGATCAGGAGAAATTTGGGAAAAGCATAAAAATGTTTACAAATCTAGCTGCTAATATTGAGTAAAATGCTTATGTATACTAAATTAAGCTATGTAAATTTAATACAGTATATGTAAAACTTATGATATTTCTTAAAATACTGAGCAAAATAATTTTCATAAATTTAATTTATTAAAAAAGATTTAATTGTTTTAAAAAGTTAGTTTATAAAATATAATAAATTTCCAAGTATCTATGAAGTTGAATAACGCAACTGTCGTGGATAATTTACAAAATTTTGTATTTGAACAATTTAAGCCCTCACTAACTGACATGAGCACGCTTATTAACAAAGGAATAGTGAAGGCATTTGCTTCTTACAAATTTAAAAATTCATATCGTTAGAAAATCAATTAAAACTTTCTATTTATCTTTATTATTTTAGATTTATTATATTAGGGATTGATATCATTTTATGATTTAAATACCCTGTTTTCTTTAAATATTTTCTATAAAATATATTATTTAAGTTATTATTTATAAATATATTATATTATATTATTATGTTTATTCATTAAATATATTATTTATGTTTATTTAAATAAATTTCTAAGAATTGTCTTTTTGATTTAGTTAACATTTTTAATCCACATATTTTTCTCAAAGTCTTGTTAGAATGTCTTAAAGAGAGAATAGTTCATTAATTTTGAAAATTTAATATTTTTTAATAAAATTCAATTTTAAGTATTCTGTAATTTATAATTTTAATAATCCCTAAAGTAGTAACTATTTTATTTGTTGTTGTCTTGTACCACCTAGGCTGGCATAATGGGGTGTGTCGTAGTGTAAAACGATATGACCAAACCCTGAGAAAACAGATATGTATATTTTTATAGAAACTTTAAATTTAAGAGTTTCCCCTTTCCTTTCAAACTATGTTGTTAGAAAATAAAGGAAAGGATGTTATAAAATAAGTTGATAAAATAAATTATGAAGTAATATTATATTTATTTTGAATCTTAGTCTCCGTCATTCAATTATTAAAAACGAATCTGGGTTTTTCTTGGAATTTTTCTAAAATTTTCGAATATCACCACAACAAGGTGCGCTGCTCCACTTTTCCCATTGTAGTGTAATTTGGTGTGGAGTCCGACTTCCTCAGTACACACATGCCATAGGTACCCGTTTATAGGGTCGGCAACCATTCACAATCCTTTCATACAAGGAAAGGACAAAGAAGAGAGAGAGAGAAAGTGCATCCATGCCCGAAGCGGGATTCGTTCCGCTTATCTTGATATTTGAGGTAATTTTTAAAGTATTTTAAAGTTTACATATTGACAAAATGACACTTTAATTCCAATGAAGATGGGTATTATGTTAATTTATATTCACAAAACTCTTCAGAATGAACTGATTGATATTTTGAAGCTGAATATGTATCTTCAATTTTTGAGTTTAATAAAATTATGATGAATATTAACGTTAGGAGAAAGCTATTAGCAATTCATTATTTAATTTAAAATCTTAAAAATGCCTTATGAGATCTAATTTACATAATTATAATGAATTTGTTTGTAAAGATAATCAGATATAAGAATAATGTCAGCAGCGAAATTTTTATTCTCTTTCTGGCAAAAATAAAATGTGTATAAAGATTAATATCTTGCTCTAAATGTACAGAATTATTCCATTGAGTTTTATATCAATATTTTGCTAAGCAAAAGACTTAATTAGATTTTATTGAAATATTTATATAATGTTTAATTTATTGTTATATTTCAATGATATGCATAAAATATTTTATAGATTTAATCCATAAAATAGCATAAAAACATTTTATTCCTGATATTTGATAATGGCAAATGTATATGGCTTTGAGTTACTGAAATTTGAACATGGTTTCTAATAATTTAATTAAAATAATCCTCATAAGAATATATGTTTTTATATTTATTATGATTATATTATGATTAATTCTGAAGTGTAAGGAAATTAGAAGTCATTATATGATCACAAAAATTATTTTAAATGTATAATTTCCTGAAATAAATTAAAATGCTGGAATGGTTATTAATTTTTAAAATGACTATTTCTCAGTCTTTAATGTCAATGATCAACATTAATATCTTTCATGTTTAAATGCAAAAGTGATGTATGAATCAATAACTTTTGAGATTTAATCCTTCAAAATTCTTAAAATTAATTAATAATGCTCTTAATACATTTTATTTTTGTTCACATATGGTTTGTTTGTATTCATTTGTATAATAGCTAGTATTTTCTTAATAGATAATTAATAGCTTAATATAAACAGCAAAGATTTATTGCACCTAAAATTCTAAAACAAATAAGTTATTCTATTTTTAAGTAAGTTTGTAAAGGTGTATGCATTCAATCCTGAACAAATTAAGATATAATACTCTCAAAAAATTGAATCACTCATATTTGAAATTGTTTATCAGATTGCAAAATATTAATTTAAAAACTTCAAAGGAATTATATTATATGCCATAAAATTATCATTAGTTATGCACTCAAATATAAAAAAAAACTGACACGATATAAATTAGACATTTGTTTTTAAAAACATAGCAAAACATGTTTCTGAAGTTTAGATTTACCTGTAGAAGTTAAAGTTGAAATTATCTAACGATTTCAGTCTAGTTAAATATTTATTTATCATAATTTATCGATGACTTAATCATTTATTTTTATAAAATATTTAAATCTATCAGTTATTCCTAACAAACGTAGTTAAAATTCACCATCATTATAACAGCAAATACTCAGCATTAATTTCAATTTTGTACTCAGTAAATGACGGATAATTCTGTTCTCTTTCAACAATGAAGTCGATTTTATTCTATTAGATAGAGATTCAAAGCAGATAACAGCAATTGTCATCCTGCATTGTTAACAAGGGTATTAACTGCACGGGCTTAATTTTCCCTCTCCCTTTATTCAGGAGAAGAGAGAAAGTGTTCAAGAGAGGAAAATGCGACAACCCTATCGATCTGAAAGTGGTTTCGAATTCGAGGGAATAGTAACAGCAGCATTGTTGAGGTCCCATGAAATAATTTTCGGAAGGGGTTGAGAAGATTTACATTACAATATATGATGTTTAGAGGAGAACAGAGTTAAAATGAAGCCTCATTCTGAGAAACGAGACTATTTTTTGATATATTTAAAGCAATCATATCAAATAAAGTGCTTTAAAATGAATTGCTTCTTGATAGCGTTTATACATGATTTAAATGGTCATTTATTTAAAAAAATATTTATGGTATTTACTTAAAAAATATTTAACCATATATAAATATATATATGTAACAAAAAAAAATCATGGCATTCAGGCAAGACATTAAAATATTTTTCACTTTATTCCCATAAAGTAAAAAGTTAACTGAAAATATATTTGCTATATTTCCTTAAAATAGAAACTATTTTCAGTTTTAATTTTATCTAAAAATTAATTGAAATTATGCCTCATTTTTTGAAGATAAAGTAAAAAAACATTTTCAGTTAATTTTACACTGTGAGTAATGTTATTAATTTAAAGAAAAATTGATATTTTTCATAAGTTTATTATTTAATCATTTTCATGATCATAATTATTCAATTTGTCATAATAATGTTCTTTACTTCTTTAATGAAATCACCAAAAATAATAATAAAGCTTGAGATTTTTTTTAATAAATTTATATATTTTATGTGTTGTATATCATATACTTATAGTGATAATTGAAATAAAATTTAATTATTTGTCATAAGAGAAAATAAATTTAAAGAAAATTTTAAATTTTAATATACTGAAGATTTTTTACTTCATATTTTAAATTTTAGAAAACTCCCTCTTATACAAAATTAGACAGTCAACTAATACAAATAAATCATGAAATGGATTTAATTACGAATTTTATTTTTGGCATTCATATGTATTTTTGACATTTTTAAAGTAACAACAAGTTTAAAATTCAAAAAATGGAATTTAAAAGCAACAGCTTATGTACAGAAAAAATTTTTTTTTAATTAAATTTATATTTCATAATAAAATGTTTAATAACAAAAATTGTATCATATATTTCGCAAGTGAATATCTAGTAACTTTATTTGAAGAATATTAATTTCCATTCATGAAGAATTTCATATTTATGAAATAAACTTCATAAAAATCTATGTTTGTCCCAAATGACAGTTTATTAATGAAAAATTCCAATTGACACAGAAATTTTAAGAAAGAAATCAATGTATACTATTAAATATACTAAATAATTCAATAATCTAGAGTTACTTTAAAATTTTATTGAATATGAGATTTAAAATATGGGTTTATTTCTTAATGTGTCTTCATATTCTCAGCGGATAATTAATATTATTTTAATTAAGAATAAATTGAAAGTTAGTGACCACATATTCCCTTTCCACACACGAAATAATGAAAATGAAATTATTTTTAATTAAAAAAATACCATATCTTTACTTAAATTTGAAGTAATTGTGATTATTTAGATCTAAGATGTTATAAAAGTTTTTTAAATAAGTTCATTATTACAAAGTCAAAAAATTTGTTTTTTACAAATGAATTGCTCCTTAAAATATTCATTAACAGAAATATCCCTAAAATGTTACAAAATATTGTGTAGTTCATAAGCAGATATAGATTTGTGATATATTAAAATTTAAATTTAAAACAAATTTAAAAATTTTCAGCTGATAATTTTTTTGTATGAAATAATTATTTAATAACATAAAAGTGATTAAATTGCACAATTATAAGAAATAAATATTATAAGTTTTTCCTTATAAGTTCATCTTTGGATTTCCATTGTAGTTATAAGATCCAGAATGTACCTTCTACTAAGGGAAGTTGGTCTATTTTGCTGAAACTTCAGGAGATCTTTGAATTGTGGTATCAATACCAAATTGAAGAGATGTTTGGTAATGCCTTTTCAGAAATGAAATATAAATTAATAAATATAATTAATTGATTTTGCAATGTATTTCCAAAAATTTTAAATTGTAATTTCTGTTGTAAATCAGGTTGAAAAGTTATGATATACAACAACATGTATACAAATTCCAGATAGGGAAAAGGATATCAAAACGTCTTCAAATATGCTTCTTACATTCTAAAATTTAAAAGATCCTCAAAAATATACAATGCATTTCAGCATCTGTATAACTGCTATTCCGTCATATGTCTGAGTAATTACTGATAATTCATGTGGCTAAATATATAATCATTTGTATTTATTAGTTTATAAAAATCCGAGGTAGCCTCTAAACTCCTTCAAAATTAGTTCGTTTTCTTAAGTCTATAGTTGTAATAAAAAGATAAAGGAATGCAAAAAAATATAGAGTATTTGTTTAAAATTATGTGAAAAACAGTGTTTTATGTACGTATTTAATAATTAACAGTTGATTTTTTAATTAGAATAATTAATAGTTTAAGTAGAACAATAAAGAAAAGAAATATTCAGAAGAATGATGAATTTCATGTTGACTAATTTAAAATTGAAAAGTTGTCTAAAATCTTCACTGTTTAACTTGTTACAATTTTATTTGTAAAATTTTTATAAATATAGAAATGCTTATTTATGAAATATTTGTACAAGTAGTATTTTTCGAAAATCATTTTTTGTCAAACTTTTTATTTCTGAATAGTAAAAAAAAAAAAGAAATTGTTATATATTTGAAAATATAATTTATTTAAATGAACATTCCAACTTTCTCTTTTGCTTAAAAATTAAAAAACAATTATCAAATTATTTGGTATAAAAGTTCACAATTTATTTTTAAATGAAAATTAAACAAATTTTAGAAAAAAAATTAAGAGTGAAGTAGGGCGTTAAACAAATGATTTTTGGAAAAGATAAAAAAAAAATTTAATATCGTGTCATCTTTAAAGTAAATATTTCTATTCAGTTTTAGGAAAATATAAAAGGAAAATATTTTTCATAACTAAATTTGTAAAAAATTAATTTCAAGAAAAACTGTTTTTTTCTTAGTAAAATAGATTGTATGTAAGATTTTTAAATTGATTTCTCACAAAGTAATTAAGTTACGTTCTTCATTACATCATTTTTTTAAAAATAGTCTATCATAAATACTTTTTACGTGAATTAAATTTGAAAAAAGTAATTCATTAAAAAGAATAATTTGCAACAGAAAATAAATTAATATTCTTTACTAAAAATCTTTTTAGTGTTTTTCATCATTTTTTCAAAAAATGATCAATGATAATAGATTTAATTTTAATGAGTAGTTTGAAAAAAAATTTTTAAAAGAAGAAATATTTTTAGATGTTTGATAAAATAATTTAAAAATATTCTGAAGTTAAATTTAAGAATATATTGTTCTTTGTATAATAGTAATCCTAATCATAAAATTTGATATGTTATGACATTGAATATAATAAATGATGACTTATGGTTGCATATTCATTCTGGAATGTTAAAGTTTTGCATAAGTTTTTGTCTTGACCATCAATTATAAGTATAATTAGGCAGCATAATTTAATGTATTTTGGCTCAACAATTTTCTTTTTACAAACTCCTAACACGTATTTGGCAATTTGCCAGAGAGGAGTGAGTGTGAGTGAAAGTGAACAGAACGAAGGAATCAATCACTGCAAAATAAGGAAACATTTTGAATTCTTGTAATGTTTCCAGTAAGGTAAGACATTCATCGGTGTAGTTTCTGTCTTGATCAATGAAGCAATAAGATTTAGATCTTTGAGCTTCTAAATCCTAATGTTTGATTGTCTTGTTTAATGAAACAATAGGATTTAGAAGCTGAAAGGTTGATTAAAAAATTACATCAAAACAATTTTAAAAAAAGTAGTAGAATTCAATAAAAGTTGTAAAATTTTAATTTCGGTAAAAAATAATAAAGATTTTTGAAGAAATATTAAAAATTAATATAGAAATCTGAATTAAAATAGGATATTTATTATGTATATATAAAGTTTCAGTTTCTTCAGCATTGCATATTTTCCTGAATTTTTATTTGATCAATTCCTTGTAAATATTTCTATTTGATGAAAATAAACGATTACTTTAGGCATTGATTTTCAGTCTTCTTTGTCAAGGAATACTTTTAATTATTTCACAATTTGATGCACACAAAGAAAAATATAAGTTTAAAAGTTGCTTTTTTATCTCTAATGCATTGTGTAGAATAGTTTATGATAATAATTTTGAATTTAAAATAAAATAATATAATATGTACTAGGAAAACAATACTGCATATTTACTTTACTCGTAATAAAAAAAGCACAGAAATTTGTACTATATACATTATTAAAATTTATCTGCACACAAAAGTGACTCGGCACAATGGTTGAGAATCACTGTTTTGAGTGCAATAATTTACTGTTCATTTAAGAAATGTATATATAAAATTTTCCATTGCTTTTGAGGCAAAAAATGTACTATAATGTATTAAATGTTGAAGACAAATGTCTAATTATGAAGCAGTTGAATAAAACAGTTACTAAAGATTGGTTTATTATTCACAAAAACGTTACGTTCTGATATTTAAGTCATCGATATAGTTTCAGAATAATTAGTTTTCTGTAAATTTATATAAATCTAATTCCATCAAATGTAAAATTTCAGATACCAGGCAAGTAATCTAAACTCATATAAAATTAAGAATAAGCTATTTATTAAATATTCTGGCTGTATTATGAAATTATTTCTTTAAAATTGAAAAATCAATTAATAATTGCAGAAAAATAACTGTATGTTTATTTCTCAGAATTATTATTCCTCGCTTTTCTTTCCTTTTAATACTAGTCTTTTATATATATATATATATATATATATATATATATATATATATATATATATATATATATATATATATATATATATATATATATATATATATATATATATATATATATATATATATATATATATATATATATTTATATAAAACTAATAATAAAAGATAAAATAATCAACAAAATATTAACATAAAGACAACAAAGTGA
Source organism: Latrodectus hesperus (assembly GCA_037975125.1). Lineage (NCBI taxonomy): Eukaryota > Metazoa > Arthropoda > Arachnida > Araneae > Theridiidae > Latrodectus > Latrodectus hesperus. The sequence goes on along the minus strand of CM075860.1, from coordinate 71,464,210 downwards.
ACTAAAACTGCAAACTACATATTAACTATAACAGCAGCTGATATGTTTGCGATAAAAATTTCATTTGATATTGGAAATTATTTTCAGAAAGCAGTAGCTTTATACTTTTTTGTGAGATGACAGCCAATGTGACATTTTCTTATTCCATTGGTTAAATTATATTCATATTTAATAAAAAATGTATCAAATAAATATGCTAGATTGAACATGATTGATAAAAATGCTAGATGAATATAGCTTATCCAGTAAATATGCTAGATTAAATATTGTTGGTAAATATGCTAGATGAACATAGCTTATCAAGTAAATATACTAGATTAAATTTTTTTCCTATATATGCTAGATGAATATAGCTTATCAAGTACAAATATGTTAGATTGAATATATTGAGAGACGGTTAATTATTCAGAAGTTTTACATTTCATCACTCATATGGAATGAGTATGCTTTCAGTAGATGAAAGTCCCAGTAAATTTGTTGACTTTAGATTTCAATGTGACTTATGAGTGAGCAACAAATAAAAACAGATTGTTTTGTAAGAATGATTGCTATTAAGAAAGAAATTCCGTTACAGAAAATAGCAAATTCCATCCACTCAATTGTAATTTAACCTAATAAAAATTTCACGTTAACTTAGTAAAAAAATGAAAGTGAGATGTAAATGCATGTCGTTTTCAAGATTGAAATCCTAATGTTTACTGTAGATAACAGTTATTTTATTTCTAATGTAACTAATCTTTGTTTACTCTTGGTTAGTGTTTTCCTAATATAGCAGTTTAATCATAGAAGTGTTTATATTTATCGCAAAGAAATTTTCACACAGCAGAATCCAAAAATGAAAAATCTTTGGATTGATTAAAGATGAAATATTTTATAAAAATTTTTATGCGAGTATTTTAACTGCAGATGAAATGAAAATCGAAATATAAATTATTTACTAAAAATTAATGCTAAAAAATTAATGCGAAAAAATAATATAAAATCATGAATTTTTAAAATACAAAACTAAATATTTTAAATTAAATAAAATTAATTTTAACATTTTTTAGTTTAAAATATGATAAAACTCTTTCTATTTATTGTTATTACTGAAAAATTTAAATAAATATGTCATTAATGGAGATTACGTATGAGTTGATTTTGAAAATTCTTGAGAAACTAGACAATGATTACTTTTAACAAAATTCCCATTAAAATTTTTGGCATACAAAATATAAAATCCTGATGCCTTAAATAATCTAAATATCAGATGAATAATACTTAAATAACTATAACTATAAAAAACTAATGCCTGAAAATTTTGCATTAATTAACTTAACATTAAATTATTAATATAAACCATAAACGATTTAATATCAAATTAATAAGATAAGTATATTTTCAATAAAAATTATAAAGCAATTTTACAAAACTTAATATTTTTTGAAACAATTCCGATTTTTAATTTGGAAGCTCATATATTTATATGGTGCCGACCGATGGCTGAGTGGTTAGCGCTCCTGACTCCTGAGCTGTGGGTTCTGCGTTCGAATCCCGATTCGGGCATGGATTTAACTTTCTTTCTGTGTTCTCTCTATGTTTCTCTTTTCTTTCTTCCATGATGATGTATGAATGTGGCCCACCCTATAAACGGGTTTCTGGTGGTATGACGCGGGTAACGCTACTCGCCTCCGTGACTTGGTTCACAGGTGCCTGCTGGGTAACGACAAACGAGTAGTAGTTTCTGGCCTTGTTGTGGCATTGGGTTCAACCCTCAAGTGCCCGACGTTGGGAAAAAATATTTATATGGTTTTTATAGTCAACGACATAAATTATTCAAATTAAGAGTGAGCAAACCTCAAAATTAATTTACTAGTTAAAATAAGAAATATGTATCAAGAAATTTAAGAGTTTGAAAACTTAGTCTTTTCAATTCTGTAATCTATTAATTTAAAAGCAAAATATCTGATAAAAATCTAAATTACTAACATTGTACAAAAAACAAACAAAATTATTAATATCAAGTAAGACAACAGCACAACTTTCCTTCCTATTAAACCATATTTAAAAAAATTTCAACGCATGAATATTTATGTAATATTATGAATAACACTGTAAATTTTTCTATATTTTGATCAATTTAGTAGGAGAATTTGGATTTTTTGTTAAGTAATTTTGTATTATTGTACACATACATTTTTTACAACACACACAATTTTTTAATGAGTTGCAGAAAATTTGCATTGAGACTGTAATATTTATTTTCTTTTTAAGTTAATACAAATATTTAACTTGTAAAAAATAAATAAATTTTTGTACTAAATTTAGAGTTCAACCCTATAAAATTTAAAAGCTGATTAATTCATTCAAATCTGCAATTTTAATGTTAATCTTAGCATCATCTAATAGATATATAACATCAGAGTAAAAATATCTGTATATGAATAACTTTAATCATATTTTTATAAAACAATTCATCCAGTTAATTCTAACATTAATCTAAGAAATATTTTGTTTATTCAAGGTAAAAGGTATGGTGGTTTCTGCTTGATTAGTATGGTACATATTATTTAAAAACAAAATTTAGAGACGATAATCTAACTTGATTTACATTACCATGTAAAAAGATATTTCAGACGATAAAAACCCGAAGTAATGCATATTTAATTAAAGTTTTCTGCTCCGATACTTTAAAGTAACTAATATAGCTCAAGCTAAGCAAAAATAAAAAATAAAAAAATCATATTGAAAGTAATTAAAGAAGACTGTGTGAGAGAATTTTAATAGAAAAATAAATATCTTCTATTCCGCTTTTGTAACGTCAATATCGTCTAGAAACTAAACTCATTACTTCATTCTCAACTTAAAAGAGGAAAGAAAACTCTCTCCAATCTTAGTTGTGATTTACGAGACTTTGAGTACGAAACTGCATTTAACGAAAAAATCCCTGCGATATTCTTGCTCTATCTCTCTTATATCTCTTTTATCATAACGGAGAAGTTATTCCCTTCTTTTAAGCATTTTTTCTGTGTCACCTTCGGTATTGTGAGGCTATTTCAGAGTTCTTTAAAGCAATCATATATGTTAAAATATAATTTATGTTCTCGAGAAGAATATTTTGTGATCAAACCATTCACTAACATTTTTGTAGATGTTGAAATTTTGCGTTGTTATAGGTGATGAAATTAATTTTTTACCTTTTCAGAGGAGTCACAAGAAAATAACTGAAGAAAATAAAGAGATAAAAGATAATAAAAAAATTATTTTTACAAATAATTTTTAATTATTTGCAACCTCTATTTAATAACAGAAGAAAATTAGCTGAAAAATAGTTTTTATAAATGTTTTTTTGATAAATTGGTGAAAGATTATGTACAAAGTTAACTATTTTAATTATTCAAATAAATTAATTAATAAAAGAAAAGATCTTTATTTTTAGAAATAAGCAATGTATTTACTAAATTTTTAATAATATTTATTTATTTATTTTTTTATTTACTCTAGCACTCAAAAATTTTTGAAAGCAATGAAACTCAAAAGATTATAATTGTACTTAATAAGTCTATACATGCCTAGAGAGTCAAAAATAATTATTATTCTTTTATTTATAATTTAATTTATAATATTATTCAATTAAATATCATTGCACTTATGGTATTATATTCTTTAAAATTCTTAGTATTATAAACCTCCAATTTGTTTTCTTATAGTATGTCAACTAAATAAATGACAAATTTAAAAATCAAAATCATTTTTATGAGCAAGCTGTATTTTTGAAACAATGTTATATATACGCAAATTAAAACAAAATATGATAAACATTATATAATCACTTGGATTATTTAAAAATCTTTAAACATGCTAAAATTTGATATAATTATGTATTTCCAATTAATGTTGTTCCGAAAAATAAATGACACATCTATAAAATATTTAGTCAGTTAGGATATTATTTCAATTTTGACTGAAAATATTTTAGCTTTTCTAAACTGAGAAACAGAATTATTAATAGCAATGTGTTTTTTCTAGATACTTAAAATTCAAGAAAGAAAACTCTCAATCATTTTGATGATCCATTTGAAAATAAATTAATAAATTCATTTTTATATTTTCAATCATATAATAATATTCTTAAATTATATATTAATTTAAGAAATACAAACATCATGTAATAAATAAAAATATTCTTAACGCTCATGAAATTAATTTCATTAGTTTCTAGCTAAATTGGTATTTAAATATCAATATTTAATGAATAAAAATAATTTGTGTATTAATAAATAAATAAAAAGTATTTAATTTTAATGAAATTAGAAAACAAAATATTTATGCATTATAATATAATAAAATAATTTTCTAAGGAAATATGTATCATGTAAATATACATTACAATACAGAATGATTAAAATAATAATTTTATCGAAAGTTTTAGAAATATTTTAAGAAAATAATATAAAAATATATTTTTATTGAAATATTTTGCAGCTTTCACCTTTTTATTATAGCAATGTGGTTCAAACATTGTATCCGATTTCATTTTTCTCATTTTCCAAATAAATGCCAAGAACAAACCTTTCTATATCATGCAAAATTTATTGAAAACTTTTATAATCAGAATATTAATTTCATTCTTTTCGTTATCAACATCAACTTTGCAAATATTTAATTTAAATTTCTGTTATTTGAAATGTGAAAAATTAAAAATCTTAAGTTCTTAAAGCTGAAGGAGTATTATATTTTTGTACATACAATGTACTCAACAGTGCACGAATATATATAATGTTCTTTGTATGAATCACATACTTTATGTGAATCATATGAATCTGAAATTTATATATATTATAAGTGATAATAGAGGAAACGGTTTGCATTCACTTAAATAGTTTTTCATAATTGTAAACATTTTCATATATTATTAATAATAATATTTGAAATATAAATTATTTCAAATATTATTAATATTTACTTATATATTAGTATAATTAAAAATTTTAGTTAAAAATTACATATTACAGCACAGTAGTACTTGAAAAGGTGTTTTTTCTCAATTATTTATTGAAAAAAGAATTTTAAAATTCCCAATTAATGAAAAAAATATTACATTCTGTTATTTGTCAAATGCTTATAAAAAATGATTATGAAGAAATGAATGAGGGTGTGATATTCGAACATCAAATAACCGAGTGGTGTTTTGTTTTTCAGGCTAAACATCCAAATTTAAATCTGACTGTCAAACAGATAAAGTAATTATAATAAAAAATACATCTCTTTAGATAAAATATCTAATATGTAAAGATTCACCGTCTTCTCTTTTTCTGTTGCTGTACATTTTTACAACTGATGGGAAACATTCGTTTTATGTTCTTTAATTTGCTGTGAATGTTTATATTTTTTACATACAAAGACACGCTGCTAATTTCGGTAGTGAAAAGGCTTAACGTTATAAAATCGATTCAATCGCTGGCTATAAAATCGACTTTCTCAATATATGTCTCTTCGGTTGCCTTATCCCAAATCTTGATAGAAATATTTTGCTCAAGAAAAATATGTGGTTGACTGGAATACTAAATATTATGCATCCTCAGAGGTAAAATAGACTAAGAGGTCTTTCTCCAAAATTTCTCACGTCTGAAATGTAAATACTTCTCACCGGATTTTAAGCTGATTCAAGTATTTATTAGCAATGGTTAAAAAATTATTTATTTCGTTTTAATATCGTGATCATTGCGTTTTGTGTTTATGGCGACGGTTCACAAATGGTTCTAAGCACGTTTCGTTACACTTCATAAAGCATACAAATATCAGAATAATTTTTAAATGTATTTATTAGCTTCTCTCCATTTACTGGCCTCCGGTTCATTTATAAGCATTGAAACGATTGGTTTATTGAAATTTATTTTTAATTTGATTTCTTTTAATATTATATGTGTCGTCTAGTAAATGTTTTCGTAATTGAATGTGCTTACTTTATAAGCTTCACGGCATAATTTGTGATGTACAAGGAGTTTTTTTTGGCTCCTTTTTTTTAAAAAAAATCTTTTTATTAATGCTACAAATAATATTTTCTTCCCATGGAATACTAATCCTCTATTTTTTAGCTAAATTAAGAAATATCTACATGATGAACAATTTTTTTAAACAAATAAAAATTTTTAAATATTTATTCTATAATTTGTATGTTCATATTTTACAATAAAATGGACATAAAGAAAAATATGTACAAAATAAACTCATGTAAATTTCATGAAGATGAATTATTAAGAATTTTAATATAAATGTGCTGTTTTGCAAAAATATAACTTTGTTTTGAGAAGTAATAAATCATCTTTGTGTAACAAAAACCACATTTTAACTTAGTGTACATAGTTTTCTTGAAAAAGAATTTTCATTAATATATATATATATATATATATATATATATATATATATATATATATATATATATATATATATATATATATACATACAATTATAAATTCAGCATCATTAGGTCTTTTTAGTGGATATAGAAACTTTATTTTATATTTAAAATTCATAATATATTCCTTATTTATTCAATTATCCTTTTACTTATTATTTTTACCACCATGATTCTTTACTTATAATTTTTATTTATTTATGATGTTGATTTATTATTAAAAAATTTAATAAACATAAAATGGAAACTATTTATTATAAATTTTAATAAAAGATTAGTTTGATTGAAATATTTTTTAACACAAAATATTTAAAGCATAGTTTTTTTAAAATTGAAGTTTTGAAACAATTTATAAAAATGAAATTTTCAATAATTTATACCCCGTATTTTAATGAATATTAAATTTTGTTGCATGTTTTCGATAGCAAAACTATTAAAGATTTCTAAATTTAATTCTCAACAGCTTTTAAAATTCAAAATTTTACTATTTGCAAAATTTAAATAAACATTTTAAAATTCAATAAGCAATATGTGTTTCTCAGAAAGTTTAACATAATCATCGAATAATAATAAAAATGTAGGTACGAATAAATTAGCACTATGTTTATGTTAAGTTAATTTGAGTTTCATAAATTTCATCCTTGATTCAGATTTCAATTGTTATGTAATCCAATTTATCTTAGTTCAGAGAAACGAAATAAATTGGAGTTGGAAACAAACACTGAAATAAGAGTGCCAACTTTCAATGCCAGATGAAAGTGAAAGGCGTCGTTACTGAATAAAAGGAAACTGTAGTTGACACTTTCAACAAAGGAAAGAATCTGGTAGATAAGAGAGGATTAGTTTGCCATGACGGTCATGGATTTAAACTACCTCTTCATAGATTTTCTTTTCCTGTACTTATTTCTTTGGTTTGATTCCTTTTTTTCTATTCGAATAATTTTTTTAATTCTTTGTTCCATAATAATTTAATAAGATCTTATTAAAGAAAGGGTTTATAAACTAATTCATAATTTTACAAAGAGCACTTCTTTAATATTTTTTTACATTCTTTAAATGGTATTTAAATATTTTATATCAGTTTTTCATAGCCTATTATTTAAAATGATGAATTTATTATTAAGTAAAGAGTATTTTAAGATTATATATGACGTATAAAGAAAAGTTATTATTTGTCAAAGTAATTACCAGTTAATATAAAACTTATTCATCAGACGAAAGCATTAATATAATTTGTATTATGTTTGAATACAAATCACACATTTTCGAAAGCTTACAATATTTATTTATAGTTATCAGTTTACAATCAAGCAATATTAAAATGCATTAATGCTTTAAATATATACTATTTTTTATAATAAATATTCTTTGGTATAAAATTTTATTCATGGCAACAAACTTAATTTCTAACTAAAAATTTCATTTGAATTACTGCTTAAATTTATCAACGTTTTCTTCAGCTATGATATTTACTAGTATTTTAATAATCTTTTATTAATATTCTTTTCAATTTTAAATGTACGCAAATTTTAAGAAATGCTTAAAATAAAGCCCACTATTTAAGCTTACTGTCTGTTTATTGGAATTTTTATAATCACATTAAAAATAAAACTATTTGAAATTAAATATAAGTAAATATTTGTCGCAAAATTTATAAAATATTATAATCACTATCGAAAATAGATAAAATTGAAGCTTAAACTCAATTTTTCAAATCAAATTTGAGTTTTTCCATCTCCATTAATTAAGTAATTTTCAAATAAATTTTGTTTAATTTTGTATAAATTTCTAACTTTTTAACAACCTATTAAAAGTTATTATTTTTAAATAGTAACATTAAAATATATAACATTATAAGTGTAATTTTTAAATACGATATTATATAGAATATTCAACATGGAATTTAGAAGTTATAAGGAATGTTATAAATGTTAAACAAAAACAAGTAGATTATATTCTTTAACATTTTAATAAATTGAAAATAATTTAATGATTAAGTTTCAAAACTAAACTGCTAATATATTTATAGTAGTTAAAAATAAAAAGAAGTAAAACATTATAAAATATTATTATGAATGAAAAATTCATGTGGTGTTGATAAGCGGTAGAAAAACACGAAAAAAGATAAATTTTTAAATAATTTAAGAACCAAATTTGCTCTTAAAAATATGCAGTACATAAAAATGTTTAAATTTTTTATTGAAGATACTTATAATCATTAAAGATATCCATAAAATTTCTTTTATGCTCGGAGTTCAACAAAAAAGATTTCAATGTATATCCTTAGTACTATCTAGATAAAAACTCCATTTTTCTCTCTTGAATATCATAAAACCTGGAAATAAAGAGAAAAAAGTCTATTTTATATTCTTTCTATCTTTGTTATTTTTCTTTTTATGTATTGTTGCAGAATATAAAAGAGATACTGACTTTTTGAGAGAGACACACGAATAAAAAGCAGTGAATAAAAAGAACTATCATTCTGTACTTTTGTTTTGTTTTTCTGAATGAAACATATTTATTTTATTTTTATGGTATAATTTTAAGCAAAATTTAAATAGTTCATTTGATTAATTTTTTACTAACTTGTTTTTTTTAAAAAAAAAGGATGGAAGAAAAATCTAAGGAAATTATTTTGTTTCCATTTCTACAATAAGATAATAAATCATTTTATATCAAATGTTTTATGAAAAATATATGGCTTTTATTTTGCTGAAAAAAAATTTGAACCAAGTGTAATTTATTTTCATTCTATTTGTTCAAGTTTATGACAATTTTTAATTACTTGGATTGTCTCTTCTACGTTAGACTTTATTACAATTTTATATTGATACAATTATTATACGATAATGTGATTTTAAAATAAAATTGCAAAATTATTGTTTTTTAAATAATTGTGTCATAGAAGTTATCATGAAAAATGGTGACAGTGTCTTGATAAGTAGTATATCTTTACAAGATAACCACAAATTGCTTAATGGTTTTGTTGATAACAATACTTTGTATATTTTTGATTTTTCAATTTTTTCAGTTCAGATACAAAGTTCAGCATATTATGCTGAACTTTGTATCTAAACTGAAAAAAATGTCAACACCAATACAAAAAACTCTATTCCGCATTAAATAACTGCTAAGAATGTTTACTTTAAAAATGTTAAACTTAACTGTTTTCTTTTTATATAAGGAAACATTTTCTATAGTGGAAAAAATAATATATAGTGTTTCACATAAATGTTATCTATATTTAAATACGTATTTCTGATCAATAATTAAATACTATTCTTTTTGAATTCGTAGATGAATTAATTTCACTACTAATTTATAAAATTTAATGATATTTTACAGTATGTTATTATAAATATGATTGCTTAATCTTACTAATATTACCAAAAGAATAGTTTATTTACTAACAAAGTAGTGCAAGCACATGTAGTGAAATTATATTATGTAAATACGAATTTGCATTCCTTAATAGTGAATGTAGTTTCTTAGAGTCTTAGTGATTTAGTATGCAGTAAAACAATTTTTATCAATTTTGATTCAACATAGAAATATTTAAAAATTCTGTGTTCACATGTCTTCTTTAAATGTAGATAAAATATAAATGTTGGGAATATTTAACATTAAAATAAATAATAAAATATTTATCTTAAAATAAATGTCAGTTAAAAATAGTTTTACGCTTATAAGGGCAAAATGAATTAAATTTAAAATACCAGTCACACAGTACAATTTTTCTGTTTCATACATAATGTTTATAAAATAAGACGTGACATCAAAAATTTACAAAAAAATGAATAAAATTAATAAATATTCGTTAATTTAAAGATTTTTTTCATATACATTTTTTGAACCTCATTTCACACGTAATTTTTAGAAGCAACTAGAAAAAATGCATTTTATTTTATTTAAATCATCAGATTACTTTTTTAATATTTTTGGTGCATATTAAAATGACGTTTAAAATATATTTTATTCAGTTAATTAACTCGAAACATACTTTAAATGAAATAAAATAATTTAAGAGATCATTTTAAAAACAATTAATCTCATCTGATAAAACATAAAATGTTTGTTTAGTTTAAACTATATATAGAAAAGTGCAAAAAGAGATTAACATAGCTTTTTGTAATACTTTAATTAAACTAAAATGAACTAAGAAATTTAATAATTCAGGAGTCATTTATTTAAAAATCTAAATTTTTTTTAAATTAAATTGGAAATTTGTGTGGGAAATGAAAGTTGGTAGAGAATTTCATAGGATGTAAGATACACGAAGAAAAAATGTAAACACACAAAGAAAATATACATAAAAATGTAAGTATATAATGAATAAAAGAAGATATCAATTAATACTACTTAATGAAGAACAAAATGGTTTTTTCATTAAAAAGAAAATAAATATCTTTGACTGCATTCTCTAAGATGAAAAGTTTAAATGAAATAATTTGCCAAGAATCGGAGCTATATAATGACTGAAAAAGACAAAAGTATTTCATTCCTAAAATATTTCTTAACAATAGAAATATTGAATTTTCATTAAGATATAATGGGCACTTTATGCTGTATTTTGTCAGATGGCAATAGTTTTCTGATAGTTCTATTTTTTATCCATTCTCTAATGTCAGAGCCCATTGTTTAAATAGACCAGTATTTTTGCTGAATATTATAAGGTTTTAGCCCAAAATGTTTGCTTTGTTCAATTTATAGTTTAATTTTCTTATAAAGTACGAATTGAAGAATAAGAAGAATGTTTCTGTCAGTGTGATTAAGATTTTAAAGTAAAACATTATTTTATTTGATAGATTTGTTATTCAGAGTTTTTAAAAACATTTAGTATTTTTTCAATCATTAAATAAGTCAATTGTTTAACAAATGATTAAATGAAATTAGGATTGAAATCAAAACTTTTTTCACTAGAATAATTTAAAAATATTTTTAATAATACTTGTTATCGTGATTATGCTTTAGCCTAACATTTTATGTGCTAGAAATGACTTACAATCAAATTATAAAATTTCTTTTAAATTTTATGTCATTATGTTTATGTGTTTTATGATAACTAAACGTTATAATGTCATGCAAAATAAATTAGCTTTGTGATGTTATGTTATATACCATGTTCTTTCTTATTTCACATTTGATGTCTTTAATATACTAAATTTTGTATTAAATTCATCATTAAATTGTATATTCATTAGAAAATATTTTTGGAAAAGTAAAGAAAATAAAAATAATTGATATGTTCTGACATTTTATAGTTAAATATTTAATTTATTAAACTTAGTATAAAGTTCTGTAAAATTTTTTTATTATATCATATAAATTACAGTGTATAAAAACCATGTGCGACTGAGCTTATACATTGTTAATTAGGTTTGTATTTTATGCAATTAATTTTCATTTTCTTATGAAATTTCTGAGACAAATTGCAAATTTATGAAATAAGAAGATAATTGCTTGTATTTAATTACTAATTGTATATTTTCTCTTGGAATAATTGGTTGAAATTCTTTGTTTATTAAATTTATAATTAAATTTTATTTACAAAATGGAATAAAAACAACATACATTTATGTTCTGTTATTATTTGAAATTAATATTAACAAAAGCAAATGTTTATTATTATTTCGTATATCAGTTCATTATTTCGTACATCAGTTCATAAGAATAAAATTTATAGATAAAATTTTAATAAGACCGAAGAAGCCACTGAAGCTTATAAACGGTATGTTTGCTCTATTCCATTTTTCAGGGAGGCAACAATCGTTTTGATTTATTTTTGAATGCAAACATGCATATTGAATTAAAGAGAGTTTCTTTAAAAGTAATAAAATTTGTATTTTTAATGAGAAATTTCTTATTCTTTCTGTTATTACTTTCTAAAAACATAAATCGACTACTTGTAATAAACAGGAAACGTAAACATTCGTCAAAAATATTTCGGTGCAATATTTTTCGAATTAAAATATGCTGATATAAAATTATAAATATAGAAATACTTTGATATTAATTTTTTTAACTTTGAAATATAGTTTAGTGTGAAAAGTATCTTAATAAGGTTGTGATAAAATAAGTCTAATTAGTTAAATATTTTCCATATTTTTAATTCACTGATTGTGAAACATATATATATTTCACTCTGTTTTCAGGCTTGAATATATATACATATTTAAAAAGTACATTACATAAAACCTATCAAAAATATCAAGTTAATGCATATAATTAAGATTTTATATTATATATGTTTTAACAACAGGACGTGATTGCCTAGCTTCTCATTTAAAACGCTTGGGCATTCTTACTATTCCTACGTGTCCACTCTGTGGCTCTGGAGAAGCAATTATTATTGATCTGATTGAGAGATATTGAAGGTAAGATCACTTCTTAGGCAAATGACTTCGGTTTATTTTTTGTAATTTACTTTTTTGTAACTTTTCACTCTTTGAATTTTGCATGGCCATTGGAAATAAAAAAACATATATATATATATATATATATATATATATATATATATATATATATATATATATATATATATATATATATATATATATATATATATATATATATATATATTAATGAGTATAAGTTATGCATAAAACTCTGAGATTGCGCTTATAAGTATTTCTTCAATATATCGAGTTCTTACGTTTATTACATCATGTGATGTATTCATGACATGGTTTAACTAAAATATGTTATTTTTAATGCTGTAACAGCTAAGGAAATGTTGCCAAACTTCGGTGTAATCTAAAGAGTGGACAAGAGAAATGAAATTAATTTATACTCTTATAAATATGTAGCAAATTATATTTAATATTATTTTATTTCATTTACTAATTTTAATTTGATTTCAATGTACTTCTTACAGCTATTCTCTATAATGAGTTTAAAATTGTAATATTAAATTCTCATGAGGAAAATTACTCAAATCTTTTATTACTGCAATTCAAAAGACTTAATTTAAATTAACTAATGCCTTAGAAAGCATATGAAAATTTTAAATTTCCTTAAATATAAATTAAAATTTTTTATAATTTTTATTCTGACTTTTTTACTATTTTCATAAAATTTACAATAGAAAATAATTATTATATGGCTCTATTCAAATTAATTTATTTCATACTTTTTTTTCTTGCGTCTTATAAAATATCACGAATTCTAAACATGAAAATAAAATGTTTTTCAACTGTTAATTCATTTGCATTTTTAGGCAAGGATATTGCAAGATAATTCAAATATATATATATATATATATATATATATATATATATACATATATATATATATATATATATATATATATATATATATATATATATATATATATATATATATATATAAATATATATATATATATATATATATATTTATATATATATATATATATGTGGGGGACGGTGTCTAGGGGTAATGATGTATTTAAAAAGAGATGATGGGCCATAATTGAAACAAAATTAATTTATTAAAGAAAGTATTAAAATATTATTAAGAACTATTAGGTTATATCTAACTTACTATTTACAATATTTACATGTTTTAAAAGAAATAAGTAGACAGCAGCATCATGGCTGACTTACTAACTGCGTAGTAGTTTCTTTGTCTCCATTTCGGGAGAAAACAAATTCGCGGCCTATCCTCTCGGAGTTCAATTAGCAGAGTGCCTTACTTTCACAGATGTTTCTCTTACATCTACAATCAACACGAGTCTGCTCGATGCTGCCATCTATTGACATATGTTATTACGAAAATATAATCCTACAGACTCGGCCATCCTGCAAATCACTGGCCTCAGTGATTATCATAATTTCAAACAATTACAAAATGAGACAATGATAAAAATGAAATATTTTCACAAGTATAATAATTAAAATATAAGCAAGTTAAAGTCTCTATTGCTATAAGCAAAAATGTTCATTATATTAATCTAAATTGAAAATATCATCTGCAAATGGCTAATATTTTATATTTACCAAAAGGAAAAAAATACAAAAGTAACATTAAAATAAGACTCACATTATACAATAAAATTCTATAAATGATAACTGCTTATTTTTCACCCTGGCGAATAAAATTTCATTAAATCCGCGGATGAGGTTGTTCGGTTAGGACCTTCATGAGAACCTATTTTTTCTAACTCATACCTATCCTTAGCATTTGCTTTGACTACTCGGTATGGTCCTAAAAACTTAGGTCTTAGTTTTAAACCTGTCCCGAATTGTGTCCTTTGAATAACCACCAAGTCTCCTTTCTGGTACACTGGGGCTTTCTTGCGTTTCTTATCGTACGTCTTCTTGTTCTCTGCCTGGATCTTTTGGATGTTTCTTTTCGCATCTTGCCGTAATAGATTTCTCTGTTCTTGCAATTCTTCCATTACTTCTTCCATTAGTAAGTTTCGTATGTGAATGTCTTCTTTATTTCTCATTGTTATACCAACTAATAATTCAAATGGAGACCATTTTGTACTTCGGCTGGTGGTGCTGTTAAGGATTCGCTGCAATTTATCCACGAACTTGTACCATTTAGTGGGATCTTCAATTGATAGTTTAGTCAAAACGGGTATAAGAGTACGATGAACTCTCTCAACTTGACCGTTTCCACGAGGTACTCCGGTGGCAATTTGGAGATGTTGTATATCCTCTTCTGTGCAATAATCACTAAATGCTTTGGAGGTGAATGCTGAACCTCTGTCCGTTATTATCCTTCTAGGATTACCGAATGTCTTTTGTTGTAGTTTTAATTTTTCAAGAGCATCTTCTGCTGAAGTTGATTTGACAGGGTAAAGCCAAGTGAATTTGGTAAACGCATCTACGATGGTGAGAATATGCTGATAGCTTTTGTTGGTTGATGGCAAAGGACCAATAAAATCAACGTGATAAGTACTTAAAGGTACATCTTCTTTTGGAATAGGATTTAGAAATCCTTCTTTTTTACCACTCTTTTTGTTTGACAATATACAAGGTACACAATTTAAAATTACGTTTTGTATTCGTTTATCCATATTAGGTATGAAAAATTCTCGTTTGATTATTTCCTTCGTCTTCGCAGTTGAAAAATGTCCCTCTTCATGAGCCGCTTTGATGACCCCTGTCTGCATGGCCTCTGGTACAACGATTAGTTCTCGACCATTTACATATTTGTACAGAATGTCGTTTTTAAGGAAAAAATCTGAAGTGTCGTTGCAATCGATTAAGGACTTCCAACTTTGGATGTTTTCGTCATTCTGCTGGGCTAATTTCAGTTTTGCAGTAATAGTGTCATTCGTAATAATGGAAACTGGATATCTGCTCAAAGCATCTACATGTTGCATTCTTTCACCCGGTCTATGTATAATTTCGTAGTCAAATTCTTCTAATAGTAGGGCCCATCTTGCTACTCGAGTTATTAAATCTTTCTTATCCATTGTTTTTTGAAATGCTGAACAGTCCGTTACAATTTTGAAATGATTACCTAACAAATAAGTTCTAAATTTCTTTAAAGCGTTAACTATAGCAAGGACTTCTAGTTCGTAACTACTATATTTCTCTTCCGCTGGAGTTGTTTTTTTGACATATACTGAATAGGATGTAATTTTCCGTCATCACTTTTCTGTAATAAAACGGCGCCATATCCGTGCTGGCTTGCATCCGTATGTAATTCTGTTGGTTTTCCTTGTGCGAAAATTTTTAGAACTGGACTTTCGGTTAATAAACTTTTCAAATGATCAAATGCTTTAATTTGAGGTTGTTCAAATACAAAAGAATTTTCTTTTTTCATCAGGTCGCTTAAAGGTTTGGCTATTTTGGAATATGATGGAATAAATTTACGGAAATAACCGGTCAATCCCAAGAAACTTTGAACTTGTTTTACTGTTGTTGGTACTGGAAACTTCTTGACAGCTAGAGTTTTTGCAACTGAAGGGCGAATAGTTCCATTTTCGATAATGTGACCTAAAAATTCTACTTTTCGTTTTAAAAATTGGCATTTCTTGAATTTTATTTCTAAACCATATTTCGATGCAGTTTCAAATACCTTTTTAAGTTTTTCTAGACCTTCCTTTTCATCTTTCGATGGGATTATCAAATCGTCCATGTAAATTATAACGATGCCTTTCCTCATGAGTTCTCGAAATATGCTGTACACATATCTTTGAAATACGCTCGGACTGGTACTGAGACCGAATGGTACTTTATTGAATTCAAATTGTCCATCTGGAACAACAAAAGAAGTGAATTTTCGACAATCTTCATCTACATCAACGTGAAAAAATCCATTTTTCAAATCTAATGTAGTATATACATTTGCTTCCTGGAGTTTATCTAAAACGTCTTCTATTAACGGCAATGGAAACCTATCTTTAACCAATTTTCGATTTAGTTTTCTATAATCGATGCATAATCTATTAGTACCATCTTTCTTTTTAACTAACACAATTGGACTTGCATATTCCGATGAGCTTGTTCTTATTATTCCTTGTTCTAACCATTCGTCGATTTGCTGATTTACTGCTTTATTTTCTGGAAACGATAAACGGCGAGCATGTTGATAAACTGGTATGTCATCTTTTAAGATAATTCTCATAGAGACGTCTGTTTTTTCGGTCTTCTTTGGTTCATAGTTCGAAATTAATTTCAACAATTCTTGCTTTATTCGTCGGTCTTTAATATTTTCCAAATCGATTTCATCGTCTGTTTTTACTTCGCTTACCGGTGAATTTATTAACCAAGTATTTTCACGTTTATGAACTTTAGTACCTTCTTTGGTAAATTCAAGTGAAGCGTGTTCTAGAATATCTGCACCTATGATAGCTTGAAAATTTAGACGAGATTTCGGTACTACGTGCCACATAAGAGTGTATTTTTCTTCGTCTATCTCCACTTCCTGTTGGAATGAACCTTTGGTTTCTACCTGACCTCCTAAACCTGACAGCATTATTGTTTTATGTGTAAGCTCTGAGGGTTTGACAATTCCTCTACTCAAATCTTCGCGTATGAGTGAGACCGAACTTCCAGTATCGATGAGAGCTTGAAAACTTTTTTCTTTCATAATTATGCATTTTGTCTTCATTCCTCCTTTAAGGGTAAATGAGCAGTTCTGCACAGGCGGAGTAGTAGGCTTATTTTTGCCGCGTTTGGGACAATTTATGGCATAATGTCCTGGTGCTTTGCAATGGCTGCAGTAAATAACTTTCGTTTTTTCGGCGTATCTATTACGATGATCTAAATTAAACGATCTTTTCTCGAATCTGTCATTTCGTGAATATTCTGCCTTTGGCGAATTGTATTCAAAATTTCTCGTTCCTTTAATATCATATCTACTCTTAAATGGTGAATAGCTTGATTTCGGTTTCAGAGTTCTTCGAACATCTTCATATTCTTCGAATCTCTTCGCCAGTTCCGTCGGTGTGTTTATCTTGGACCATTCATCTATGAGGTGTTCTTGAATTTCAGGAGGTGCTTTTCGTTTCATCTGATCTGCTATGATCAGATCGCGTAACTCATCATAAGTCGATATTTTTAACCCTAGTGTCCACCCGTCAAAGTAAGTTTGCAGTTCATGGTGAAAATCTTCCCATGTTCTTTCGGCGTTCTTCTGATGAGACATAAATAACTGGCGTAGCTTTTCCGGAGATAATTTAAATCTTTTTAACAGTAAGTCTTTGACGTGGTCATAATCGTTGGCTTGGTCCGCCGGCTCCCTTGCAATCATATGGGCTACCTCAATGGGTATTAGACCTAGAAGCTTCTGCACCCAATTTTGTTTCGGTAAAAACGTTAGTTCTGCATGTCGCTCGAAAAGGGTTAAGTTGAGACTAATGTCGTCTTTCATATTGAATTTGTGAAAATTCTCGTACACGGGCTTATTTGACGATGAAATATTTATCGCTGGATTTTCCGGAATTATATTTTGTTGGACTTGAATTCGTAATTTCTCGAGTTCGTGCGCTTCTCGACGCTTTTGGTCTTCACGCTCTTCTTGGCGAATTTTGTTTGCTCTTTCTTCGGTTTCACGAAGCATTTTTTCTTCTTTTTCTGCAATCTCACGACGTGTCCGTTCTTCTTTCTCTGCGGTTTCACGACGTGTTCGTTCTTCGGTGATGCTAATTAACAACATTTTCGTATCTTCTTCTACGTAACCAGGGTCAGTTATGATAAGTTCTTTAAGTTTTGGCTTTGTCGTGGGTGTATCTACAGTTAGACCTAACTCACCTGCTAATTCTATTAAATCTTCTTTTTTGTACTGTAGTAAATACGCCATTTTAGTGGTCATTCAGAGAATCAATTAATTTGCTTTTTAACAAAATAAAACCTTTTACTTATTTAGAAAGTGCTTAGATCAATTTTAGTTTGAAACCTTTCAAAATAATTCAAATATAAAAAATAAAATGCAATATAGTATATAATTTCTTAATATAAAATAATCAATTACCTGAAAATTCTGGCACTGAAAATATATAAATGCACTGAGAATGAAAATATAAAAACAAACTATCTTGGATTTTGTTTAAAAATGAAAAATAATTTAACACAGTATACAATATATATAAAATAATAATATGCTATTAATATTTATGCATGCACCTTTAGTGGTCATTCAGAGAATCAATTAATTTGTTTTTTAACAAAATAAAACCTTTTACTTATTTAGAAAGTGCTTAGATCAATTTTAGTTTGAAACCTTTCAAAATAATTCAAATATAAAAAATAAAATGCAATATAGTATATAATTTCTTAATATAAAATAATCAATTACCTGAAAATTCTGGCACTGAAAATATATAAATGCACTGAGAATGAAAATATAAAAACAAACTATCTTGGATTTTGTTTAAAAATGAAAAATAATTTAACACAGTGTACAATATATATAAAATAATAATATGCTATTAATATTTATGCATGCACCAAAATTTCATTGCATTTCTTTCTTATTTTTATATGAAGGCTTTAAAATATAAGTGAAAATAAAACTGAAAGATATAAGCATAAAATATGTTTCACCACAAATAAATAAAATAAAATAATCTCTCTTGAATACCAAAAAAAATAAAATTAATGCAGTAAGAGAATCGGTTGTTTTGAAAAATGGAATCATTAACAGACAGAAATATTATCAAGAAACTTAAATCACTTGAACGAAACGTTGCATCTGGACGATTGCCAAATCATTAGTCACTCAAATTTGAAAATAAACTCTTGCACTGGTATTGCTATAAAAAATAGATCGTAGTTCTGAGTCAGCAAAAATGCAATAAATTGAAAGAGGATTATAAATGTATGGGTAAAACTGTTAGATACGTTTGAATTGTTAAATATTGGAGCTGATTCTTGATTTTATCACACACATTGAACTGAACGCGCACAAACACAAATTTCACTTGAAGCACACTTTTTTGATGATGTTCTCGATGATGTATTTCGACGGTATTTTCGGAGAATTTTTTTTCGGCACTCACCACTCGCTAACGTAGGTGTGGTTTTTCTTTCGTAGCTCGATTCGTAGATTTTTATCGCTGGTTTTTCACTAGGTCGAAACTTTGCTGGGATGATTTGTTTTTGACGCGATTCGTTGGGTTTCGCTGGAGACACGCTTTCTATTCGATGAAATTCGCTGGAAATTCGCAGGAGAACCGGTGTTGAGGAATTGGGAGCGCTTCGCGATCAGTTGTCGCGCGGTTGACTCTCAATTTGCAGGATTGTTGCTCGATGAGTTGTGTCGCCGGATTGTCGCTGGATCTCAGAGATTGTGGTTTCGCTGGATCGTCGCTGGGTCTCAGAGATTGCGGTTTCGATGTTTCGCTGGATTCGATGTGGCTCTGCTTCGGAGATTCTCGTAGTTAAATTCGCTGGTTCCGGAGCTGTTTGTCGATTTTGCTCTGCCCAGTAGCTTTGTCCAGTGGCTCTGCCCAGTACTGGGTATTCGATGAAGATAATTCGATGAAAACTCCGAGAGGTTAAAATTTTAAAATTATAATTCAAAATTAAATTTTATCTGAAATTCAGATCTCGGCCTGAACCCCCAAAATTTGTGGGGGACGGTGTCTAGGGGTAATGATGTATTTAAAAAGAGATGATGGGCCATAATTGAAACAAAATTAATTTATTAAAGAAAGTATTAAAATATTATTAAGAACTATTAGGTTATATCTAACTTACTATTTACAATATTTACATGTTTTAAAAGAAATAAGTAGACAGCAGCATCATGGCTGACTTACTAACTGCGTAGTAGTTTCTTTGTCTCCATTTCGGGAGAAAACAAATTCGCGGCCTATCCTCTCGGAGTTCAATTAGCAGAGTGCCTTACTTTCACAGATGTTTCTCTTACATCTACAATCAACACGAGTCTGCTCGATGCTGCCATCTATTGACATATGTTATTACGAAAATATAATCCTACATATATATATATATATATATATATATATATATATATATATATATATATATATATATATATATATATATATATATATATATATATATATATATATATAATATATATATATATATATATATATATATATATATATATATATATATATATATATATATATATATATATATATATATATATATATATATAATATATATATTATATAAAATATATATATATATTACCTTCAGTTTAATGGAAAAACGGTTAATAAACACGTGTTTAATAAAAAATTATTTTCATTTTAAAGTACAATGTTAAAAACCTTGAAACTTATTTTTTAATACATATCCGTTCAAAATTGACATATTTTTTATTTATAATGCTTGTTGAAAATGCTTCATTTTTGTTTAAAATTTGACGAAAATATGTTATTCAGAACATTTTTTATAAAATGCAACAATAAAAAAATATTTTTCCGAGTGCTAAATTTTTCTTTATAATTCGTTTTTTAAAACTTTTTTTATATATTTTCTATATAAGCAGTAGTATTTGCAAATAATGTTTTTAAAACTCTCTGCAAATAAAATAAGTTAAAAGAAAATTTACAGTTTTATATTGCACAAATAAAGCTTATTTTAATGTAAGTTAGATTGATGTCATTTAAACTGTATAAAAATATTTGAAATGATAAAAAATTCCAAAAGTAATATTTTTAGCATCTTTTAGTTTTGATGTATGAAGCTGTATAAATATAAGAGTGAAGAATATATCTTTTCTTTTCATCTTAGATAAAAATAATATTTTAAAGTGAACTCGTCTTATAAATAATAATTTAAAATTAATTAACAATGAAAGAACGTAACATGATATTACATTGATGTATTTGTTACCAACATAAAACATTGCTTTTTTGCTTAAAAGTAGTATAAAATAATTAAACATTCTGCAACATTAAAATAGCTTATACATTAATTTGAAATTCTTATTATTAAAATCAAATATACATTTAAGAAAACTCTTCAAAGATATAAAATACTTGTATAAAGTCATTCTTTATGTATTATTTTACACTAAATTATTTATAAAACAACAAAATAACATGTTAATTGATGAAATTATAATTAATGATGTGTTTACTAGTGCAATTTTAAAATCAGAAAATATGAAACACTAAAGTCAAAATTCGATTCTTCTCTTAATTTATAATTTTACTTATAAGCAACTATTTCTGTAGATCATCTGAAATTAAAAATAATCTGAATACTGTTAGAAATTAAAAACATTCTGTTTTAAAAACAGTTTTTTTTAAAACATAGCTGGTATGACCAATAACAAAGAAGTATTTTAAAAAAAGAAATTGAAATATAAATTTTTAGAAATTTTTTTTCATTGTTGGAAAGAGATATATTTTCAGAATCAATAAGATCTTTGGTACTAATTTCATTTGGTTCCTTTCTGAAATTTAAGTGATTTATGAAGTAGTTATTTCAGGGGTTGCCAAATTTATTCAATTCGTAACACCCTTAAGAAAATTAGAATTTTCTCACACCCTCGTTATATAATATTTACTTGTAGTATATTATTATGAAGTATATATTTCATGTAGTAAATTTATTTCATATTTGTACGACTGTGAAGAAGAAATTAGAGAAATGATGAAGACATAAACACAATTAATACAAATCGCATATAAAAATCATGCAAGCAGTTTAATTATAATTAATGGGAAAACAGTGAAATTTAATTAATGCTAAAATGACTTTACAAATGCTCCTGTGTGTTTTAATATACTGTGACGGATGAACCATCTGTTTACTTAATTTTGCGGAATAAAGTTTAACACAGCTACTCTCATTTCACATTCAACATTAATTTTCGAACGATATTTGTTCTTTATAAAAGCAACAGCTTAAAATCCAGCTACATAATGCTATGAAGCAGCATATGGAATAAAATCTTTCATTGCTTTTGCTCTTAAAATAAGGTATTCTTTTTTAATAAATATCCATAACTCTTCCGTCTCCAGACACACGAATGTTGCTTTCTAGATTTTGTCACTTGGTAAGTGATTTAGACATTTTCTTCTTGTGAAGTGAATTCTTTTGGACCTTTAACATTGTATCGGTCTTGGATCCGTGCAAGCATCTCCGCTTTGTATTTTGGGAAGTACTTTGAGAACTAGTCAGCTATTTGTTATGAATGCTCCGTCAAAAGTGTCATCATATCATATGAAAGCTCGTCTCAACCATAGACCATTTACTGCTGCAATACACGAAAACAATATTTGCTTCTTTTACCATTCCTTTTTCTTTTTCACATCTGAAGCTTTTTCTTGACTTCTCTTCCTGTTTCAATACATGAATGTTACGACCCTAAAGAGAAATATTTCATGCATTTTGTTTTTCGAATATATCACACATTTATGCCAGATGAAACAGGAAGTTATGATCTGCGAAATTGATAGGATCATTTTCTTTTAAGAAATTGAAATTTCTCATCGAAGCTCAACAGTTCGAGATGGTACATTTCCAAGTGAGAGCTAGCGTGTGTTGTAGTAGTACATAAGGAACGTATGCTCGGCCACCAAATCCTTAAACAAGTGTTTGAAAAATCTGGCTTTCCTAGTTTTTATATAGTTTATCATGTTCATTACGCATTCTAGAACGATATTCATTGGACTTACAGATATCAGGATATCAAGATAAGAGATGATTATTTACAACAAGTTGAATATATATATATTGTTGACTATAAGCACACACACACACACACACACACACACACACACACACACACACACACACACACACACACACACACACACACACACACACACACACACACACACCACACACACACACACACACACACACACACACACACACACACACACACACACACACACACACACACACACACACACACACACACACACACTACTTCATAAGCTGTCTTCATCAGTCACAATGAAATGGTAATTTTTTACACACTGGAATATGTTATACAAGAGTTGACTGCTTACATATTGATTCATGTATACATAATATTACATTTGAGAATGCATTAATAAATTTTAATCGCTTAAAACTGTCTTTGCTCATTAAAAAAGTAAAATATTTTTAATGTTCTTAATGAATTATTTTAATTTGTTATACGTTAACTGTGCTTGAAATATATTGAACTTTTATGTATACTCATACTGAAGTAAATATTTATATTTGAAACTAGTACTTTTTATTTCTATTAAAAAAGTTCATTATAAGATAAATTATTTATAATTTTTTTTTGCAATATGAACACATATAATTAAGGTTATATATCATAAACAAAAAGTTCATAAAAACAAAAAATCCAATTAACCAGGAAATAGTAATGATTTTTACAAATTCATGATTTTTACATATAGTATAATTGATTAAAATTAAATTTATATTGCATACATATAGCATTTGTAGTTATATAGTTCTATAAATTTTATGAGACAAATATATATATTAAATGGTAATTTTAGTGAAGCTTTGTTTCATAAAAGAAAACTTCTTTTAAATAATTTTTAAACATAAATTTAGAATTATTTGTTATAAAATGAGCACAAAAATATTTTTTTCTTAAAATTGGTGGTTAGAAATTTTCATAAATTAATACATCATAATAAAAAACGCAAATTAAACTGAAAACTATATTTTTTTAAACTGGAACACAAATTAAAAGTTTTAGATTCACATATTTGTTTACATACTTATTTATTTTTATGTATTCTATTGTTATTGTTTCTAAGTAGTTATTGGTATATTCACCCCTTTTTTTAATGCATGCATTGTTAGATTTTTTGTTTCTATTATTTATCCTTTTGCTCACAAAAAAATTTCTATAGACCAATTATTTAGTTTATTTTCTATCATTATTTATCCCTTATTTTCATATCCAAATTTGTTTCCAAATGCTTATTGCATGTAATGAGTTTTTATTACATAATATGTTATGTGTTAAAAAAACTGATAAAATATCATTTAATAAAGAATTGTAACTTATTTTTTTAAAAGCAGTGCTGATAAGTAAAACTAATAAATCGCATGATTACGGCAAATTTCTTTTTTATATCATGTGATGATATATTTATTTGTAATAAATATAAAATTTTTTGTTATATATATATTAACTATACAAAAATATAATTATTCTTGCAAATCAAAACTCATTTATTTGTACTTTATCATTATAAGAGTTTTCCAGAATGATACATTCAAAAGATATTTAAGGAGATGCGAATATTTTTTCCGTAAAACATATTTCCTTTTTTATATGATATCACTGAATCCAATAATAAAAACATTTTGCATAACTAATGAATAATAGTGTTCTAAAAGTTGATAATAATGGATAAAATTAATACTAAATTATTCTTCCTCTATAGAAGCTAGAGTAAATGCTATTATAGACTGAATAAAAGAAAATGAAAAATAAAATACAACATATCAAATATTTTTCTTTTATTTGAATATATATTCTAACAAAATATAAAAACATCTCCTAATTTATTTTATCAATAGAGAAATAAATGAGTAAGCATTTCCCAAGTTATTTTTCAGAGATAAAAATTAAATTCAGATTTTGCTGCCCTCTTATGAAAATTGCTTAAGGTTTCTAATTTTTTTTCGTATTATTGCTCACCTGAAGTATATACATTTATTATTAAAGGCAAAATAAATTATGTTGTAAGAATTGTGGGATAGTTATAATTTTTACAGTCAAATAAATGACTGGTTTTTGCTTATTTTTATCACTTTGAGTTTTTTGAATTTCCCCATGAAGAAAAAAGACAATTTATATGATAAAAAAATTTAAGCTTCCTTTAATTTTTTCATGTTGTAATTCTTAAATCATAAAAATGATTGGGAAGTAATTTTGAAGAAAAAGTTCCTTTTAAATGGGAGTAATTTTCAAATTTTGCCTGTAAAAATTGTTAGCGTTTTTTCTTCTCTCATAATATTTTTCATTTTACATTTTGTATAAGTTTTATAACATTAAATTACTTATTTTTATTTTTTAACCAGTTTCTTTACCATAAAAGAATTTGTAACAAATAAGAAATACTCTTTTTTATTAAGAGATAGAAGAAACAACGACAAAAAACATTAGTTGTTTGAAAGTAAAAATATTTTTTATTATTTATCTCAGTAATTTGAGAGATCTATAACAAAATTAATAATTTATATATTAAATGTGAAATCAAATTGATTCATTTAATATGCTGCATTTGCATAAATTGAAGTTATATTATAGTCTATACTGTATGATTGTCTAAATATTAAAATATAAGAAATATAATTTCCTTGTATACTTCAAGAATTTGATTTTTTTAATCAAACCAATAAAACACTAAAAATAAAAACATAATGCATTGTATTACAAAATACAATCCAATTAAGGAATTGTTTATTTCTTCCAATAATGAAAGTTTGTAATGGATATATTTTTATACTCCAATAAAAGAAATATTCTATACTCGAACAATGCAGTGAAATCTTGTTTTTTTTTATTTTTCAAAAGAATATGTTTTGAACATTAAACAACAAATATGTTAAATAATAAAATAATATAATATTAAATAATAAAACTTACTGAAATGAATAAATGTAATGAAATCTTTATAAGCATTAACACTTATGCTTTCAATAATTAATATACTGTTTATTTACATATTGCTTAGCAAAATCGGGATTAAATAGGGGTTTATGACATGTATTTAAAATTTTAAAAAATGTGTTTTTAATTTTATATTCAACTGAATAATCATTTACATAATAATTAGAGTAAATTAATATCTAAAGATTTTCTTGGAAAAGTCAAAACGAAAATGATCTCTTATTCATACTGCGGAATGTTTTAAATTAAATAAAATATGGTTTCCGATTGTAATAATCTAAAATTGATTAAAAATTGTATTTTCATAAAGCTGTATATTTTTAATATTTAATCTGTGTATCTCCTTCTATTTTGAATAAATGAAAGACAATAAAAACATCTTTATTTTTAAATAAATAAAGATATACATCTTTCCAAAAAATGATAAATCATGGGACAAAATAAAAATATATTATTATCCTTTTCATAAAGATTACGTCTAAAGATATTTTTGTTTCTGTTATATATTACATAATAAACTAGATGAGTGTTATCAAACATGAATAATTTCTACATGGATTCACTTATAAATCACATGTTTTCAGGAAAAATTTAATAACTTTAAAATATAAGAACGAAGGGACTTTTTTTAGTCACACACACATGCAGATATTATTTTCTTTCTAATATCCGACTACGACTAGAATATTTCACCCACTTCATTACAGCAAGGGGAAAAATGATGGCCACTCAATGGATGTGCCATCAATGCACTGAATGGGTCCTCATAGTTTAAAAGCAGGAACCAATCAAAAAAAATCTCCAGACATGGCCTGCCATCCCCAGAGGTATCATTTCACATGGAGGACATTGCTACCATGATATAGCTTACGTACATCAGCCGCCATTAACGAATACGATGGATATCTCAGTAAGGCTGGTATTAGAACTCACTATACTCCAATGTCGCAAGCGAAAGCTCTAACCAACCTAACCACTGCGACCTCATACACACGTGTATAGATGTATATAGTACTACATTACACATACATGCATATATATATATATATATATATATATATATATATATATATATATATATATATATAAATATATAATATATATATATATATATATATATATATATATATATATATATATATATATATATAAGAAAAAATTTATATTTAAATTTACAAAAGATACAAATTTTAAGTTAACATATATTTTAAAATAAACAATTGAATTCTATAGCAAAAAATAAAATATTTTGTTGACATTATAATATTTTTTACATCCACAATTAAAAGTTTTCATGGAAGATTCTTATAATGAGAAATAAGTAATGAAAACTACCTTTCCAATAATCCATTTAAAGGTTTTTCATAAAATACCTATATCGTTGAATTTACTTCATTATATTTATTTCACATAAAAAATATGAGAAATAAAATTAGGTTTTATGATTTATTAGTACTAAATATGTTCTAAGATAATAATCAATTTAGATGTTCTTGCTGATCAAAGAAGATGATCTTATTTATTTTATTCCACATTATTTTTGGTGATAAATATTTGGTTTGGGAAACATGGATAAGTTCTTAGGCAAGGCCAATATACATACTAAATTCCATTTTTTGGTTAATTCGCTCTAAATATACTTAAGTGTTACAGAAATTTACTTTGAACAAGTTTTTAATATGTTACTTATTTTTGTCACATATTTTGATTATTTTAATATGTATCAATTTGATATTAAAACATGCTCAAATAAAAAAAACTTTTATTATCAACTTTAATCAAATTTTGATTTTATTTTAATGATATTTCTCAGACTGAAAAAGTACCCTAAAATAATCATAGGTAATTTTTTTAAAAATAATTATCATATAATTTAAAAATGTATTAATGTTTTACAAAACTGTTTATTTTTGTTTGTTTTAACAAAACTGTTAATGTTTTATAAAACTGTTTAACAAATTATATAAGAATTATTTAAAACTGTTTTACAAAACTGTTATTAAATAATTCTTATATAATTTTAAATAAAAATTGCATTTTGAAGCAGGCTAAACGTAAATTTTTAATTTTATGGTACATAAATCTCTTTGTTTCAAAACTTACTGTTTAGATAATTTCATCTTCCCATGTAATGAATTATAATAGTGATTTAAAAATTTTTTAAGACTTAATTATTATTGTGATTAATGACTTATTATCAATATTATATTATTTTTAGTTCATCTATCAGTAGTCCCATTGAATGTTTTAAATGTAAAAAATTATACTGTCTTATAAAATACGAAAAACTTTATTTAAAGAATTTGTTAAATAAATTAATTTGTTCAACAAAGTTAAAAATATAAAGCTCCTATTCGAGAATAAAGTACCTATTTTATAATGAGTAAGTTAAATTAAGAAACTGATTAATGTTATCCTTCTTTTTATGAATTACCTAATATAATATATATATATATATATATATATATATATATATATATATATATATATATATATATATATATATATATATATATATATATATATATGTAATTATATTATATTAAGTAATTCATGGAATACGAATGTAATTGTTATTGTAATTGAATAATAATGTTTGAATTACCTAATATACTTGCGCACAGACTGGAAATTAATTTTTATTGGCTAACGGGGTAGTCAGTAAAAAATTATATCACAACTAAATAACAATTGACATGGTTAACTTAATTTTACAGAATTTTTCTGAGGCATTTTTAGTCTCCCTTTAGTTTCAAGTGTTATTTACTGAATTTTTTAATTGTTTATTTTAAAGGAAACTTTCTTAAAATCATTTCGTCGAAAAGAAAAATCATCAAAGAGATAAATTCATCAAGAAACTGGATTTGGGACTTTCATGTAAACGATAAAACAAAGATTTATCTGAACTTTTAAAAATATAACTTGTTACAATTACTAGTTTAGGATTTTTCCTGGACCAAATGCGATAAATAAAATCGCATTTAAATGAAATTTTTTAGACCATTAAAAAATGAGTCTTATTTGAATAACAAAAATTTTCCATTTAAAATTCTTGCATAGTTTTCTGTGAATTATTATCCATTATGAAAATCAGACTATTTTAATCTATTTGATTTTTTCTTATTTTGAATTTATTTTCACTAAAATTTTCGTTGAAAATAAATTTTTTAATCAATATTTTTCTGTTTGAAAGCACAAGCAAAGTGATGGAATAGTAAACCAAAACTCTTTCAAGAGAAAGAAAAAAAATTTAGAAATTATTTGCGATTTTTATCTGTAAAAGAAACTTCTTTGTAAAACTATTTTTAACTAAGGTGTTAGTCTAAACTTATGTCTCGGTTTCTTTTTTCCTGTTTTATAGTTAAAGCAGGGAATGAGTTCTCAAAGGAATGTTCCTATTTCATTTTGAAGTTTTTAAGAAAAGTTATTTTTTATGTTTTAGAGGAAAATAAAATCTATTCTAGTTATTTTAAAATTTATAAAACTCTTACGGCATTCAAATTCTTGTAAATATAATAAATTTAAATTCAGCTGTTCAGCGAGCATTTATAATTTTTAAGAATAAATTAAAAAATGTCTAAAATGTTAAATAATTTTTAAGGGAGTTTTAATACTTTTTCTTGGAATATTCCCATTACGGTTACAGCATATATACTACTGGCCATTAAAATTGCCACACTAGGAAAGCAGCACACCACACACGTGAAATTTGCATGGCAGGTAGAACTTGCTGTGATATGCAAATGATTAGACTTTCAGCGCATTCATACAAAGCAGGCGACAGTAGCGACGTCTACAATGTGTATAAAACCAGAGATTTGACAGCAGTTTTCTCATACTCAATTTCCGTTCCAACGTTGTTTTCGGCAAAGTAATTTGTTGTAATGCCTCGTGTAAGAAGAAGAAATGCCAATCAGCACGTGTCTGACTTTGATCGATGAAGGATTATAGCCTACCGGGATTGCGGTTTATCGTACCGCAATATTGCTGCTCGCGTCGGTCGAGACCCCATGACTGTTAGCAGAATATGGAATCGATGGTTTCAGGACAATCATACGGAACGTCAGGCAGGATCTCAGCGATCCCCCATCACTAACAGCAGAGAAGACAGACATCTTATCGGCATGGTCACAAGGGATCGTACAGCCACGTCACGAACCCTGAGTCGAGAAATGGAGTCATTTGCAAGGCAACAAGTTTCTGCTCGAACAGTTCGACGACGTTTTCAGCAGCATGGATTGTCTGCACGGTGACCATGGCTTCGGCTACCACTGACTCTGCGTCACAGACAGGAGCGCCTTCAATGGTGTGATCAGCGAAGAACCTGGACGCGGGAATGGCATCACGTCATCTTTACAGATGAATCTCGGTTCTGTATACAGGACCATGATGGTCGCACCCGTGTTTGGAGGCATCGTGGAGAACGCACATTGCCAGCTTTCATTGAACATCGCCATACTGGCCCATCTGCTGGAGTGATGGTATGGGGTGCCATTGGATACACGTCTCGATCACCTCTTGTTCGCATTACCGGCACTTTGAACAGCAACCGTTACATTTCCGATACGTTAAGGCCCGTGGCTCTGCCCTATCTTCGAGGCCTCCCTAATGCTTTGTTTCAACAGGATATTACACGAACGCATGTTGCCCGTACTGTTCTGAACTTCCTTGATACAGAACAGGTTCGACTGTTACCCTGGCCAGCACGTTCTCCTGATCTGTCACCAATTGAGAACGTGTGGTCAATGGTTGCCGAGCGATTGGCATGCCATCACTCACCATCCACTACTGTCGATGAACTGTGGCATAGTGTTGAAGCTGCATGGACTGAGATCCTCGTATATGCCATACAATCTCTGTTTGACTCCATGCCTAGGCGGATAAATGCTGTTATTGCAGCCAGAGGTGGCTGCTCTGGGTACTGATTTCTCAAGATCTATACATCCTAATTTCCTGTAAATCTAATCACTTGTTCTTTCCACTATAATGTATGTGTCCAATAAATATCGTTATGTTATTTGCATTCCTTCTTGGTGTAGCAATTTTAATGGCCAGTAATGTATTAAAAAAGATCAAAATTTACTGAAAACATGCACGTGTGTTTCTCTGCAGTAAATTATAATTTTATTCAATTTCTTTTACAATTTCTATTAAAATTTAACACGCTCTTTGATAATTTCCTTTAAAATTATTTCCAGGGAAGTTTTTGAAGAAGTAAAATGTTTTTAAAATTAATTTATTCAAGTATTAATTCATATTAAATTTATGCTCCTAA
The DNA here is from genome assembly GCA_037975125.1 of Latrodectus hesperus. Lineage (NCBI taxonomy): Eukaryota > Metazoa > Arthropoda > Arachnida > Araneae > Theridiidae > Latrodectus > Latrodectus hesperus. The sequence goes on along the minus strand of CM075860.1, from coordinate 71,432,531 downwards.
AGAATTATATTCAAATATTCAGAGTTTGCCAATAATAAAAATGTTTCGAGATATGAAAAAAAAATCTTGATTTTTTTCAGAAGATTCAAAATACAAATTTAGTTTTTTTTTTTGCGCCATTTTTATGATTAATTGATTCTTAAAAAATATATTGGAGCAAATATCGAAATATTTTGTAGTAGTAAAAATTCTTTGTGAAAAAAAGTCTTTTTCTGCAATATATAAAATTGCAGCATCTGAAATATCATTATCATTGGACAAAACTTTCAGTTTCTTAGTAAAATTTATGTGTTGTTTGTAAAACTTAATACACATGTGCAGAAACTGGGAATTAATTTTTATTGGCTGACGATGTAGCCTGCAAAATATTATATCACAACCAAATAACAAATGACATGGTTAACTTTACTTTATTTTAAAGGAATTTTTTTATGAGGGGTTTTCAGTTTCCCTTTAATTTCAATCGTTATTTACTGAATTTTTTTAATTGTTTCTGCATCAAAAGCATACATCCAAAATTTCATCACCAGAAATATTTTTAAAAATGAATGGCTTTGTGAAGTACCTCTCAAGCCAATTGAATACATTGTTAATTTTGAATACTTGAAATAACTCAAAATGCAATTCCAAATAATTGAAATAATAAAAATGTGGAACTCGTAGCAACTTTAAATAATCTAAGATTATAAGGCAGCGAAATAACATAAATCATCGAATAGAAATTGTTCAATAACATCAGTGAATATCATTTTTCCAACTTGTTAGTATTCAAATGTATTGTCCACCAGATTGTTAACAATTTTGAATAAAATTTGCTCTAACTTTTAACATTATCCATAATTAAAATACTATTGCTTTTGTAAAACATTGCTTTTAAGAACTTCTTATAGTATTTCAAATGATTTCGAGCAGAAATTTCAATATTACCACGAAATCATTTGAAACATAATTTGGTTCAATTTACTTGATAAATAAAAATGTTTTGTTTGAGAAAACCTACGAAATGAAAATTATTTTCTCCTTAAAATTAAATAAATTTTATTTATATACCTTTCTTTTTATCTTCAAATGTTTAAAGAAATCATTAAAATTCATGCAATAATTTTTGTGCTATCTATTGTAAGTAAAATTTAAATTAAATTTTTCTCATGCTTTTCATTATAATAGTATAATAATATGAAAGAAATTTAATTTATGCTTAGTCCTTAAAGCATATTCAGCAAAAATGTTTAAAGTAAACTTAAATTTAAATAAGTTTACTTTAGAGATTTGATCACAAGGAAAAAAAAATAATATTTGTAAAGTTGTTTTAAGATTTATCCTTCAACTAAAGCGAAGCTACTTGTTGTCTTTGTCTTATGAGAAACAGGTGATTAATAATTAATGTAAAAGAATTAAAATAAATTTCTATTTATTTATCTAATAAAAAACTATGAATATACAATTAAAAAATTATCATGAACCTTGTTTTATTTTATTCAGTTCAGATAAAATTTTTTTGAATGAAGGTAAAACAAAAAACAAATTTAATTTAAGCAATTTTAGTTCTAAACATTGTAATTTTATGGTTTGTCATACTTTTAGAAAAGGAAATTAGTTGGATTTTCTGGGTAAAAATATACTGGGGATATATGAATTTTATTTGTTGCATTTTGACTTTTACTTAAAGAAGTATACTATAGCTATGCATATCTTTATTTAAATTTAAAAGTCACTAAATTAATTTTATGTATAAGATTCGATATTTCGTTTCACTAAAAGAATTTTTTTATGTATTTATAGATTGATATTTTAATTTTGTAATAAATATAGATATAATTATTAAGTTATTGTCTCACTTCCAACCAAAATTAATTAATGTATCAAATATTTAATTAAATTTTGGTAAGCTTAAAAGAAGCTTACCAAAATTTTTTCGATACGGCTATTGTATACACTTGATATGATTTCATTTTCATACAGATGTTGCTATTTAAACACTTTGTTATGTTTAATAATATATATGGGAATTAATAAAACAAAGAAAACCTGTACAAATAACATACTTTTAAAAAAATAAAAGCATGAAAATATCATTTTCATGCATAAATAAATGTTTATTAAACTTTAAGATTTAGTAACAAATTTAACATTCAATGTTAGTGAAACCAAATATATTCTACTTGTATTTCTCAAATAATTAATGAATCATTAAAAACGCATGATAAAAGATTAAAAAAATATTATAAAATATTAATTTGGAATAAATTCCATTAAAATAGTATGATAAGTTAAAATTTATTATTGATTTGATAAAATATTTCTTAAATTAATAAAATAAAAAAAATTAAACGTTCTTTGTTAAACATAGGTCATAAAATAAATAAAAAAATATATGGTTATATGTAGAATTGTGTAATCGAATATTTTCCCCATTCGCGTTTAAAATTAAGTAAACAATAACAGCATTGCAAATTGAAAATTTTTCTCGAAACTAAAAAACGAAATAAATTTTCATAAAAAGAAAAATTGAGAAAAAATGGCCTGAGGAAATAAATTACATTTCAAGTAGATAGATTGTATTATCAACAGGAAATATTAAGAATTAAATTTAAACTCGGAGTAAATATTTATTTTTGAATAAGAGATAAGCAGATTGACTTACGAAATAATAACATTTGGTGATACATTTCATTCTAAACAAAGAATTAAATATGGTTGCAAGCGGCTTTAAAAATTGAAAATCTTAAGTGAATTAAATATAGGGAAAAAAAGATAATTCTAAAGTAATTGCTTCATAAATATTAATTAATAAAATAGCAATGCAAAAAAATCATAAGTATAATGTTAGAGTAGAAATTTGAGAAGTTTATTTTATAATTATAAATTATTAAATGCAAAATATGAAAAATTAAATAAAGTTTGAAAGAGTAAATAATGGAGATTTGATTAACGAAAACATTTTGTGAAAATAATTGTTAGTTTTAATACTGAAAGTATAAATGTGAAAAATAAAAAAGGAACAAAAATTAAATTGCTTATTTTAGTAAATAAACTAGCATATAGCAAGGAATCTTAAAGTAAATATTAAAACTAAGCTCATCTTAGATAAAATAAACAGAAAGTCTAGCAATTTTATTATCCAGAAATTTTCATTTATCGAATGTAAATAAAACCGGTGATTCATTTTAGTAAAATATCTTTCTTGCTCGTTATTGCTATATAATATTCTCTTCGGAGCTCTTTTAATATGTAATAATTATTTTATTTTAATTTAAGTAATTGCAATTTAATTATAATATTTTTAAAGTTACTTTTCAGAATAATTAAATTTTCATTTATGAAATTCCTTAAATAATTTTTGTTATTATATTAAAATATTAATTTAATTTATTCAGCAATAGTAGAAGATTGAAAATAAATATTTACGTAAATATAAAGGAAAAAAAATGATATTTTTATTAAGATTTGAATCACTAATTAGTTTATTAAGTAATGAAACAACTTTTGCATTTACAAATTGAATTTCAAATCATCACCATCAAAAGTAGAGAATTAGTATGCATGTGAAAATACTTATATCGTGTATAAATATTTATAAATTAGCAATGCCAAAAATATGAAAATGGATTTTAAAAATATTTCTTATTAATTCTTTAAAAAAAGTAACTTTTTAGTAACCTCATAATTAATACAATATCTTACTTCATAATTTGAATAAAACTATCTTTCGAATACCAAAAAGTAATTGTTTTTAAAATAACCCAAGTTTAAAATTTTTGTTGTGACCAAGTTTATTTTTAAGATATCAAGAAAACAAAAAATATATATCTCCTACAAAATAAAATAATATTACAAATGAAGAAATGTACGAGTTTTACTTTACATAGTATTCAGCAGAATAAAAGCTAAATAGGTGTTAGCCTAAAATTAATAAATACATATACATACGTAAACGAATTTTACGCATAATATATATATATATATATATATATATATATATATATATATATATATATATATATATATATATATATATATATATATATATATATATATATATATATATATATATATATATATATATATATATATATATATATATATATAATTCAAAAGTAATTAAATATTGAATTGTTAATCATAATATATAGTTTTTTATCACTTTTAAAAACTCAACACTATAGCCAGTTTATAATAGCGTTCATTTCGTTGTGTTACCCAAATAATTATAGCATTTTGTTAATAATAAATGAAATAAGTGTTCCATATTTTTCTCATAATTTTTATTAGTACTCAAGAATTTCACGTGAATATTTTAATGTACTACATAAATTAACAAATTAACTGGTTTTTGAATTCAGTGTGTTAATTTATTTCCATAAGTCTTAGACGGAACTAAGTGAATGAGACAACATTTTTTTTGGAATCTGTTGAGGATTTAACCTATCTTTGTGGGTATGTGAAATATTCAATTTAGTCGTCATTAAAAGTGGAGTACCTGGTTACATTTATTTAAATATTAAAATTGATGATGTGTTTGTAAAGAAGTAATAATTAACAGGCACATAATTCTAGGACAAATATTAGTAACAATCAACATGTTTCGTGTAATTCATATGTCCATAAGAATGCTACAGTAAAAGTTAAATTTCTTGGATGGTAAAGTAGAAAACCTTTTCAAGGACTTCTAAAAATAACTGAGTGAATCCTGAAAGAGTGGAAAATATTTCTTGAATGGAGAAGATGTAAATCTAATTGGCAATAGCTGATTTTAGATTTTCAGTATAAGCAATCCTTTGATGTAAATGTCAAAAAATAATATTGTACAAACTAGTACTAATAATATATAATGGTGCTATCTCTTCCATTTGCAAAGAATTCAATATTTGAAAAAATTAATTAATAAATGGGCAGAAAATGCTGTGAATATCTACATGAAAAAATATTCAAATATTCATAGAGTTCATTTAATTATGCAATGATAGAAATTTCTATCAATATATCCTTCTCCATTCAAAAGAAATTTAAGATTAATGTGCAAGGAAATCTTGATAGCTCTTATGAATGACTTAACTATTAGATGAATTGAGTTGATTAAAATCCTGCTATAACAACTTCATTCTCATTATGATCGATTAAAGAAACTACACCCTCAAGTATTTCTATTAAGTGTTGTGATAACTTATTGAATTAATTTTAGATTCATTTCTTTATTGTACTTATGACTTTTCATGAGCTTACAGATTGCAATACATTTGAAAATAAACTTTTCTTTTCCCCTCCATATCAAGTCCGAACAGCTTCTAAATTAGTAAGATAAGTTTTACAAAATATAGGTATAGTTGCATTAAAAAAGAACAGGATTCAATACACCAGAGTACAATACATTGTTACACTATTGATTGTTGTTATGAGGTCAAATTAATATGAAAATGAATTTTCCAAACTATTCATACAGTTGAAGCTATTTATGTCATAAACATCACATAAATAACATCACTCGGTACATAATAAACATCATGGGTCAAACTTGAGGTGGAAAAGTTAGAAAGTTAGGTTTACCTACCTCAAGTTTTATCTATGAAATCAGCATATCGAAAGTAATACCTAAAAGCAAATAAAAAGTAAACACAATTTTTTAAGAATACGCAAATACGAGTGTATTTGTTTTCTCTTTCATTTATTACGTAATGATCATCTTTCAATTCATTTTTAATACAACCTAATTATTATTGAATAAAAATTTGATGCATCTCTTTAGCTATTTTTCTACTGTTAAAATATAATTACATTTTTTTCAGAATACAAATTAGTGCACTTTAATTGTAATAAATTAATTTCGGATTGCATATCAACAATAGCATTTTTGTAAATTGAATTTTGGGACTAGTTTCTTTCAATAACGAACTTTTTTCATTTTGAGAAGCACTTCCTGATTCATTTGTATATAACTTATATTGCTAATTATTACAGAATTATTTGCATTTGATTCATCTTCATTCTGTTAATGAGAGAAATAAAAGACATTAACAAAAATTAAAAGATAATTAATTATTCATAGATAAAAACCAATGTCTGACAACGTTTTCTTAATTAAACTGATAATTAGTTTTGAAAACAAAATATCATCCATATTCAATTAAAAATTTCATGAATAATTAATTGCTAAATGTTTATTTTCTTAATACAGCTATTGGGTAAATATTTGCAAAATTTTTCTCTGTGTAAATTAATACTTCATTTGCTTTTAACTTAACAAAATGTTTCTTTTCTTAATAAAATAAAATTTCTAAAAATTTTGTTTTTATTTATTATGTTTACATAAATAATATATTTTACACTTAGAACATGTAATTCACCATCCATTCTGCCCCTTGAGGCATAATCAAAATTATTTTCAAGAAAAAGTAAATTCGTACTTTCATTCTATCTTTTTATCTTTTGCTTTTATAATTAAATTTAATCAAAAATATTTCTAAAATCAAAGGAAATATTAAATCCTGTCAGATAAAGTAAGTCATACGTAAAATGCTTGAAAATAATTTAATTTTGTTTGAGTTTCTTTTTGAGTTAATTTATTATTAAAGTCAAATGAAAAACTCTAATATGTAACATTTACATCCAGCACAATAATTCAATTAAGATTTCAGCATATCATAAAGAAGAGAAGGGATTAAAATATTTCATAAAGGGTTTAAAAATGTTTTATTGAATATTTAGTTTTATAACATGTTATTGTCAGGAAAATGAGTTTAAAATTGTTTTTCATACAGGTTACATAACGAGAGTTAAAAAACATTGCATATTTTGAAAATTAAAAATATTCATTATTCTTAAAATTAAATACCTACTGACAAAACTAATATTTGTTGTATTATTGATGACAAGATATTTGAGAAAGTTTTCAGTTACGAATATATATATATATATATATATATATATATATATATATATATATATATATATATATATATATATATATATATATATATATATATATATATATATATATATATATATATATATATATATATATATATATATATATATATATATATATATATATATATATATATATATATATATATATATATATATATATATATATATATATATATATGTTTCATGGAAAAAGAGTGTCCGGTTTTTTGTTTTATATTATTATTACATATCTATTATATAAAAACTTATTTTTCTACACTTAAATGTGTATGAGTTGCTGTAAATGTTGCCCAAATAAAACTGTTTATATATAATGAATACTTCATTAGGGTTTTTAAAATTTGTATTTCTGAAAATGGGATATTTGACCATTTTTAAAGAATACCAAAATGAATTCATTAAAATTGGAAAGAAATGTCCTAGTTAAAGTTAATCTAGGTTAAAACAATCTGTAACTAATAAGTTAAGTTCAAAAAGTTAGAAAATTTTTTAAATTGTATAAATAGAATACATAACATACAAAGCGCAAGGGGTATTATAGTGAGTATTCTATGACTTCTATTTAAAATCAGTGTTGACAACTTTCCTTTCAAAATATACATTTCATACTTTACTCTAAAATTATTCATAGCCTTTTTTGAGCTCTAGTAATTAAAACAAAAACATGATTTTAAAAATTGAAAATTTTTAGATTATTATATTTTGTTAATTTGGAAAGCAAGTAAATAACAAATTTATATTTTTTAATGATTTCAGATTTTAGTAATGTTTTCAATTATATCTATTTGTTTTATTATTTTTATTGTATGTGTTAACACGGCAAAATAGCAATACAATATAAAACCCTGCAGTATTGATTAAATTACTACACGGGGATAAAAAACTATGCATATTTACAAACGTAACATAATAATAACGGAGAATAAATATTTATAATCTAATATATATGACATAAGAGAATTACATATATTTCTGAAGTATGCCAAGGAATTGAAACTTCTTACTTTAATATATATATATTTTTTTCAAATTTAGTTTCGGGTTGATTTATTTTTTTACTTATTATCTCACTCACTTTGTTTATTTTTCGTAAGAATTTTATGACTTTATACATTCCTTTAGCATTAAAGTAAAGAAAGATTGTGTAAAGAATATAATAATAAGGAGATTTTCTTAAAAATTAGGAATTTCGCAGTTATTTATTTAAATAAATAAAAAATAAAATTTTGATTCTAATTCTTGCAAATATTGACAAAATATTTTTGCATCTACTGAATAAAATTCCTTTTATCCATTTTTATTTGTAGATTTTAACTTTGAGGACTCTCATTGGCTCTATTAAATAATATATTCCAATATAGCATTAAAAAAAACATTTGACAAATTGAAAAAATCAATCATTATTTTTTCTTCTAGGATCAATTTCAAATTGATTTCAAGTAAATGAAAATTCTATCCATTATAATATGCTAGTGACATTCACAGCAAAAAATGGTGCATTTTTATATTTATAAGAATGTGTAAAATTTTATTCCTTGCACACAAGGAAAATATTTATAATTGTTAATAAAATCTTAGGAAAAAATAAGTTAGTTTAATATATGTTTATCGCAAATTCTGTTGTTCTTGTTGTTGTTTACTAATGACACTTGAACAAGCAAAGCTCGCTATTAAGTCGATTGGGATCGTCTTTCGTTTTAATCAGAGCACCATGTAGGTGAAAGTGCGACTTTGCTCTACACACTTGCTATAGGTACCCGTTTATAGGGTAGGCAACCATTCAACCCTCATTGATACAAGGAAAGGACAAAGGCAGGACAGATAGAGAGAGAAAGTATATCCATGCCCGAACCTGGATTCGAACCCAGGACCTCCTTACCCGCAGTCAGGCACGCTGACCACTAGACTAGTTGGTCGGTATCGAAAATTTAAATTGAATAAATGTGTGAATTGCTCTGACTTCACTACAAATGCTATTTATATCTAATAATATGTTAAAGAAAATCATATAAATATTTTGAACAGAGAGATAAAATGCTGTTTGTACACATGGAACGCAAAATTTATCGTCAATGTTTCTTCTTAGATGTATAATTTTCATAGATTTAATTGTTAATTTGTGGCAGTAGCATCGTTATTGTAGCTCATAAAGATCATTACAGAATGAAATGATTAAATGGTGCCTAACATAACCATAATTAGAATGCCTTTGAATTCAAATTAAAAGGAAGTAATTTGGTGTGCTTGGAGAACTCTGCTCACTAACGTTCCTAATTGAAGGGAGATGTTTACTCGCTCTACAGTTCACTAGAAAACCAATTATATTAGATAAACATTTCACATAGAATTTATGTTTAGTTTTGGCTTCTCGTATAACTTTATGCTTAATTTCTATTATTACAGGTACATTTTGAATGTTGAAGATTTTGTGATGATAAAAGATTAATATTTTTATTAATAAACAATGATAACTTAAATATTGTAAAATGAATACAGTTTTGTATATTTATGAATTTAAAATGTATTTCAGGTACATAATGTATTGTTGGTTATGTCACTGATGTGTGTCGAAACTTATTTAGGGGTATGTAAGCAGATATTTATGGGCAGCAGATAAATCTTGAACACCTACGAATTGATAAAGTGCTCGCATTAGCTAGGAATTTTAAGATTATTTTTCATAACACACGAAAGAGAAGCATTATACGTGCAGTTTTAAAATTCAAATTCTAGTCTGCAAGATGATGATTTTATTTCTTTTTTTGCTTGATTAGTATTAATTCTTCACTTCCATTCCAATACCAGATCGGCATTTCCCACAGTGGAAGAAAAGTTTAATTTTCTTATTAATACTTCGAACGTCTTTAGCAATTATGATCATATTCTAACTGTAAGTAGAATTTTTTAAAGTATTTTTTCTATATTCACAAAATATAGGATTTGATTGATTAGAATATTAAATTAGAATAATTATAAAGAATTAAATTTTACTTAGCAAATTCGCAATTTATTTTTATTGCTTAACTAATGGTTATAAATGTGCATAGTTACTATTGAGTAAACTAATTTGATATCTCTGATCATTTTGACTTGGTTGTTTCAAATAATTTGAAAAGTATTTTCATAATATAATGAATTATCATATTTTTATGTGTCTTATTTGAATTTTGTCAGCTTTAGTTTATGCTTAATGTGTTTTGCTTTTCAGTATTTATATAGCTGTTTGTAAAGTCTTACTTTATTAATCAAATATATCCTTGTTCAAAGCAGACATAAATTTCTAATTTGATTAAAGTAATTGTAATTTCAGTAAAGTTATTTTAGATTATTTATTTTTTAGATTAAAACCAATTATTTTAAATGAGATAAAAATTTGAAAACCGAAAAATTATTTATTATAAAAATAATATTTGTTATAAGAAGAAATACTTCCATACTTTGAACTGTTATTTTCTAAATTGTCTTATTCAATTTTTATAAATATCATAAGGTAAAATAACATCTAAAGTAAAGTTGTGACAAGTTAATTTGTACTATTTAATCAAAAATAATTTGAAAATTTTGCAAGACTAAGAGCATCATGATAAAACATAGAACTAATTAATGAATTACTGTACTATGAAAAGAGTAAGGCATTAAAATTTGAGAATAAAATTATATAAATATTAAAATGAATCTCAAGGACATTTTTTGGTGATTTAAAATATCTTGGGTTGAGAGAGAGGATCCTTAATATTTTTTTAAATATGTGTTACGATCTCACATGCTATGAATAAATATTAATTTTCATTCAAATCCATTTTGATAAATATTGATGGTCTTCCTAGTGATTTTATTATGATCACGTTTTAAAATAATTTTACATACCATATAACTTTTATTATTTCTGTTTTCTATGAAAACTTTCATATTTTGAGACTCTCATTTTTATTGTTTCAATAAAATTCGCTAAAGAATCATTACATTATTCCCTAAAAATATATGTGTGTAAAATACACAGTTTTTGTTCTTTTTGACTTTCAATATATATTTTGATTTCAATATTTTTAAGGTACCAGTACACGTTGAAAACGTCAATTTCCACCAAAAATGATAAATTTTTATTCTTTCGTTAAATAAGGAATTTAATTAGCTATCCAAAACAAGTTTGTTTATGTCTCTACGTTAATTAGATACCGAGATATGAAGGATTTCATAAAGATTAGGAAACCAGAAGTGGACATTTAAAGCATCGGAAGTGGGCTTTTAAAGGGCCAGAATGATGTTAAAAATTAGTTCAAACAGTATTTAATTTTTAAATATAAATTTAGTAAGCTTTTAAAATATACATAAAATAATTACTTTTCCGGAAATCAATCAGCAAATCAAATAAAAAATCAATCAGCAAATATGAGAATTTCTTAAATGGGATTTCATCAGAACTGGGTTTTGCTTATAATTTGCACGCTTCAAAAATGATAATTCAAAATATTTTCATAATATCACTATGAAACTTGATGAGCTTAATCTGTATATTGTTTTCTAGAGAATATACTAAAAGAATTTTGAACTCTTAAATATTTTCTAAATTATGACCTATTATTCGAATAACGGCATTGAAAATTTGGCTAAAATTTCAGTATAAATATTCAACTGACCCTAATTTTTATATTTTTTTAACAAAATCTTAAAATTTAAGTACATGCCTTAGATTACAACATATATATTATTAAATATTAATTTTTTTCAAATATGTTTAATAGTTTTTGATGTAGCATTTTTTAAGTTTTAAAAAATGCTTAAAATAACATACATGTATAACATTTCTGAAAAATAATATTGGTATACATCAAATATTAGTAGCTCAATATTAATGTCTTAAATAAGAAAACTAATATTAAATATGAAAAAATGGTTACAATATATATATGCAGTGCATTTCAAAAAAATTGCTCCGAACGTGTTCGGGTACCTTAACAGACATATATTAATAATTCATACCATAACTTACAATTATTTATTTATAAGGTAATACTGTTTCGGAAGCAATGGTTATTGAAGCTAAAAATTTGTTCGTTACGTAGATAGATATTTTAGATTCAAGTTATATATCAAACAAGTTAAATATAGCTATTTTTATTTAAGAAAATGTTTGAACCTTTAATTCACAAATAAAGTTATTTTTAACAATATAAGTATTGATATGAATTAACTCTTTTATTTTTAAGATACACGCTAAGAAATACGCTCATACAGAATAATTTTAATCAGTAAAATAATTTTTCTTGAAGTAATGAATAAAAGCAAGAAAACTTTCAAAATTCAAAACAAATATATATATATATATATATATATATATATATATATATATATATATATATATATATATATATATATATATATATATATATATATATATATATATATATATATATATATATATATATATATATATATATATATATATATACAAAGCAGCAGACGTCTAAAAAATTAAACTAAAGCAACTTTCTTTTTTTGTGATCAGATGTTTTCAAAATTAATACTAACAAAAGTAAATTTCAAAACTAATAATTACTTTATTGAGAAAATTTTTTAACGATGAGCTAAAATTCAGTACTTAGATTAAATAAAGCTTATTTGTTAATTTTAAATAAAATAGAAAGAATGTTTTTTTTTGTTAATTTTTTTTATCAAACTATCAATCTAATTTTTTAATGAATGTACATAAAATTTGGTAGAAATAAATAAATACTAATATAATTTAGAAAATAGCAAAATTTAATGGAAAATTAAAAACTAAGTTTATTTACTTCATTTTTAAAATTTAGCATTAATGTAAAGCAACAAATATCAAATTTAATAAATTGTTTCAAACAATTGCATTTAAATGATACAATTTCAAGCAATTGCAGTCAGTAAACATTTAAATGACATTGTCATATTAATATCAAGAAACACAATATGTTCTCTTTTTTCTAAGATATCAGCAAAAAATATAATTGACTATAATAAGTATGAAAATTTTAACAACTATAATAAGAAGTATTTTTGCAGTTTTCAATAACAAATGATTTGTCTTTCTAACCAAACATATGATTTTGTGAAAAAACTATTTTACAAGTTTTAATTTTCAAAAAATGTAATATCAAAATTGATTTATATGCTAAATTTTCGTTGAAAGGCTCTAAATACTTCTACTGCTGTTAAAAACTTCTCAGTTAGTAAGCTCTTTTTATTTCTACTACTAATGTCCAGCTACTACTAGAACATTCCCCTATGTCACAACAAAAGGAGAGAAAGTCATGCCAAATTATGTATACTGGAGCACCTAGTGGATGTGCCATCAGATCTACGTAAATTAAAAGCAGGGAAGCAGAAGAACCCCAGAATTGGTTTGACACACTTTATTATTAGAGGTATTTTACATTTGTGACCATGACATATTTAACGTGCCCCAGCCTACATCAGTGAATATTCTGTTACGCACTGAAAGACAAACTCAACACTGTATGCATCCTTGTAAAGTTTTTTTTGCAAGTAGAAGTGACTCTCTTAAGTGTATCTCTACCTGGAAAGTCGGCTTACGTCATAATAATGCATTTTATGTAAATAATAATTGATTTTATTTGTTTAATAAATTTTGAGTTTATAAATTGTGTGTAGCTTACACAATATAGCAGGACTTTCTACATTGAACCGTTGCTACACATGACATATTTAACGTATGAGAGGCATCATTTCACATGAAAGACATTGCGACCAAACTTATTTTACATGCTGCAGATGACATTAGTGAATATGATGGATCTTTCGGGTCGGGATTTGAACTCACTACCCACCGATTCCAACCACAAACGGCCCAGCTAACCAGGCACCTGTGACATTCAATTAGAAAGTAAAATATTATTTTTATTCACTGAGAAAATAGATTTTCTAAAAATGAAATTTTTTTGAAATGTTTAGATACATAAAATACAGGATTGATTTCGCACTTCTGAATACCTGATTAACTGGCAGAATGGTGAAAGGTTAAAAAGAGATAGTCCCTTTTCTAGAGCCGTTTCACTTAATGCATTTAACCATAATGTTATATAACCCTCAGAACCTTACTTGTCCCATTAATCCATTATTGGCACTACCAAATGTTTTATTTTTCACACATAACTTTTTTCTGAAGTCACCAAAGGCACTGACTCCCCAGATTTATTAAAACAGTTGGCTTTGGAGGTTGCAAAAATCAAGCACTTAACGGACACGAGAACTTTTAATTTCATTATGTGCCGATGGAAGAAGCACAAGAGACATGTTAGAGGGTGTCGTGTCGGAGCGAGAGGAAAGGTGTGGTTGTGGGAATACGAGTGGTATCGGAGGTCCCGCTACCGGGCAATGGAAAATACATGTGTTTTGAATAATGTAGAAAGAAACGTCTACGTTTATGTTTGCGCTAATAATTAATGTTATATATATATTAATGTGAAATAAATGTGTCTTCCAAAATGAAGGTATTTTGTATTATTGAACGATCCTGGGAACGACAGGTTCGAGACAACATCACAGAGGTCATAAAAAATATTCCACCTAATGATCTGCACATTTATACGGATGGCAGTGGTGATGATAGCCCCACGCATACAGTGAAGTTTTTCTTAAATACCTTATGGATCTAGTGTTTCAAAGTTTTGCAGAAACCCGGATTACTCTTCGGTATTTCGCAGCGAACTTATGGCTATCCAGACTGGTCTGGACTCAATCAAGGATAAAGCCTCTTTTAATAATATATGAATTCTCACTGACAGTCCATCCAGTACTTGAGCAATTGGGCTAGTGTAACAGAACACGCTAAGACGCATATTCTTCGTATGTTATTTGATCTCTCAGCCTCCCATGATATTCACTTCCAGTCGGTCCCCTCTCATGTAGGTTGGTTCGGAAATGAGTGAGCTGACGCACTGGAGTAGGAGAGCTCTTCCTCTACTGCTTCTCCAGATATGGTTCTTACTTACTCAGAACTATACTCTGTTTGTAAAAATGCTATTTCAAACACTTGGCAAGCACCCCCTGCTCATGCTTGGTACTGCCGTAGGCAGCCAGGGGCAGCCATTGGATTTGTGGGTTCCAGAGCTGACCAGACTGCGATCAGTAGATTTATTAATGAACATATCAATTGACCCCATCGTATTAAGCATTTCCCTGCTGGTAAAAAGTGCAACTCCAACGAAGCAAGTCCTCAACACTTACTTGAGTCCACTCAATTCTCGATAGAGGAGCTCCTTGGAGACCCCTTCCTTTTTCTTGATTTTTTGAGAGTGCATGGGCTCATGGATCTGGTGTAGCTCCGCCATTCTGGAGATGGGATTTGTAACAACACAGGATAGATTTGTAAACTAATGTTAAATTAAATGGTCTAATTCTTTCAATGAAGAAGGATCAGCTTAAATCTTTTTTTTACATTTAGAAGCAGTCAAAAAATGAATATTTTATACGAGTTCATATTATCCTATAAGATACTGTATGTTGGTGCATAGAATATCTTTATTTTTTTAACAAGTAAAGTATAAATATTGTTCTCTTTTGATCAAATCGCAGGGCTTTAAGATTAGCTTCCACATATTTAAAAAACGCAATAAGATATTATAAAGGCAATAGAAGCAATTGAATATAATGCAAAATACTCTAATTCAATTTCCAAGAAAATCAATCGCACTTGAATATTATGAGTTTTGGTAATTAAAAATCAAACTATAAAAAGTTATATATAATTGTTAAGTTATTGTCATGCATACATAAAATACGAAATTGGATTTATATGATGCCTTTTGCGTGCCCTTACGGTTAAAAATATCACGAGTGAAAAAGATTAAATAATTCAGTGAAAGGTAAAGATAAGTTAAGTAAATTAAGCTTATATATGTATGTGTGTGACGGCAATTATTTATAAAATTTTAATCAATTAAAGAAATAAATTATAACAAAATAATTAGTGTTCATTTATATATATATATATATATATATATATATACCAAGAAGCATGTAAATTGATTATTAAAATAAAATAAATATTGAAAATATTAATTTTAAAAAAGTAAGTTAAAATAAACATGAAAATAAGACATTAGAGTTCTAAACTTTTTCTCTTAATTTTTATAGATAAGAACTTTTCAACAAATATTTTTGTAACTTTCAGAAGGTATCTAATGCTATGATTCTAAGCACTTTTTCATTTTAAGGCGTTGTTTCTGGACATACTTTTTCACTTTCAGTCTATAAAATCTTTATTACTTTCGATGTTTCTTAGCTGTTAAAGTCATAAATACTTAGGTTCTAGTAGAAAAAGTTAAGTCAACAAGTAGAAAAAATTTTTTTGCTTAACTGAAGTAATACTGAAAATATAATAAAAGTCTTTTTAAAAGGCAGTAATTATGGGGTTACTTCTTTTTTTGAATTAAATCTTCTGATCGTGATGTAATTTAAAAAGAAATATGCCCGAAATTTCGTTTTTAATAAGTACACGCCAGGATAGAGAATTTAATAAAATTTCTTACTAAAATTAAATTGGATTTTCAAAACTAAGTTCAGTAATGTCAAATTGAAAAAGTAAAAAAACGGTATAAATATTTGAATTTACTTTAAGCGTGAGTTTTTGCAATTAACTATTGCGCTATTAATAATTTTAAATTACTTTTGCTATTATATTCAAATAACATTTAATTTAAGAGAAAATTTTATACATTTTAGAATATTGATGATTTTATAACAATGTTTAACTTATTCAAATTATAAGGATAGAAACTAAACAATCTAGTATTTAGTCATAATATACCCCTTTAGATATTCCTGTTTACAGTTGAATTTTACATACCATGTCTAATTCCATAAGGATTCGATTTATTAAAAGTGGGTTCAAAACAAGCCAAAAATTTGTACAGAAAGATTGATGTAAAATGTCCAATACGTTTAATGAAAATTTAGAATCTTTATCATTGAGTTAATAACTCTTTAGACAAATTTAATAGGCAAGTCTTTAGCGCATTAATTATATCCGTTTTATTAAATTTATAAGATATGTATCCAAACAATTATAACATTTATATAAAACTTTAATATTACAATGAAAAAAAACTTTTTTTAATTGTAGATAGTTTTGCATGTAATGAAAACACATTTAGAAATGTATCCATCAATATAAAATAATAAATTGTAAAAGAAATAGAAGTCAATCTTTCTTAGTAGAAATTAGCAAACAAATTTGGAAAAAGTTTACTGCACTCAAGCAATAAAAATAAACAAGCTATCAATATATTTATATGTGGTTAAGCATTTCTTCCTTTGCTTAATAGTTAAATTAATATTACCTTGTTATTATAGACAATCAGCTTATTGTTTGCCTGAATGAACTCTGAAACGAAGGGATCTCAAAGTTTTATATGGCGTCTTTTAATAATTTATTTCTCAAAACATTAATATGAAAACATAATAGCATGAAATTTATGCTTAAATTATGATATTACGGCATAGGAGCCGTATAATCCAGGATGCCAAATTCTGAATTTGGCGTTTTTTTTCGGTGGATTTTCTTATGTATCTGGCAATGTGGTTTTTATTACGTTATAAAGATAGCAACCTATAAAAAATATGCAGTAAAATATATTTCGGCAACCCTAGTATTTAAGGCACCAGGCACGTCACAATACGTCATCTTGTCAACATTTTTTCATTGCCAAAAAAATCCAGAATTTGGAACCCTGGATTATTCAGCACCTGTGCCGATAGTAAAATATAACAATACATATCATGTTTGTTGATCATTTAGGATTTTGTTAGCCTTTATATCGAAGGACAAAATCAGATATTTGTCTTTCAGAAATATTAACAAACTTTTTCCAATTTGTATTTTTTTTTCCTTTTTTACATAATATATTTTTAGCTTAGCACCAGCACACACATATGTATTTTCGTAAAGAAATCATGACTATTCATTAATATTGCTTCAAATTTTGCATTATTAATGGGAGCAATGGATGATTGATACTAAATAAATGCTAAAAATTTATAAATTTATAAAATAAATTCGATAATAAATATTTTAATAAGTCAACAGAAAGAAATTATATCCTTAAAAATAATAAAAATAAATCAAATATAATATTTGCTTTGTATTTTTCAGTAAGAGAGAGAATAAGTGTCAGAATATTAGGAAGAAGAAAATTACAAGTTATACTTTATATAAATATGTTTATACGCTACCATAATAGCTAATGATTTACAAAACATATGCAGAGCTACCATCATTTTATTATTTTTCTGAGTACCATCGCGATGCTATTCCGAGAAATATTTTAGTTGCAATTTATTTATTGGATGACGCAAAAGAAATAAAAAGTTAGAAATACTCTCAGAAGTAGATAAAGTGCATTTTAAAAATATTCTGTGAATTTAGATATTTATAGAATATTTACTGCGAAAGTCACTAGAAATAAATTGCTATGGTTTTGTTGATATAATTACCTTTTGACCTTTTCATTCACATTATATTTTGTAGGATAATATATTTTAACGTAAATAATTAATAGCAATTAGTATTTACTAGGGATGATTTAAAATAAATAAATAAAATTACTTTATCTGGTAATTTTCTAGATTAAAAGTTTTGAAGTTTATATAAAATTGCTGTAAATTATTGCAGTTTAAGTTTTTGCAAGTAAAGAAACAACGAAATAATTAATGTATAAAAAAATGTAATGTATCTAACGTGATTTAAGTATAATGATGATAGAATATTGACTTCATACAGCTTTTTTCATATTTTTAATACAGAAAACACAATTGATATAATTTTACCAGCTATTTTTAAATGCCTACTCTTATCATTTGAATTCTCTTTCAATATATTAAAAGCTTCATTGAGTAATAACAAATTTTTATTTCGTAATATAAATGTTTTATTTGGCTACTAGTCCAAACTAACTTTATAGAAATATTTGTGTAATTGTCTTTCCCAGAGCATTACAGCCTTACTTTATAGGATAATGGCCTGGGGCTATGGTTGTTTCATTTATATGGAGAATAAATGCGCTGAATTTCCAAAGCGCTCAACAAATCAACACGTTTGGTTACACAGTGTTATCAATTAATACCAAAATAGGGCTAACTGTGCTCCTGAAAAGGTTAATATGAGGTTTATGATCTTTTCCCTACGTTTCACAGCAGTGACAGTGTCACTCAAAACTGCTGAATAATGTGAGATTGTGTTGGCGATGATCTGTACCCTAACACGTATGATGTCAACACTTTCATAAATGAACTCTCATGTTCGCAGAAATGAACAAGATACAAACCAATCTTCATTTTATAAATAGATCTCTCTCATACTCTTTGAGAGAAAGTAGCAAGCTTTGAAATTATCTTCCTTTAACCACGCAAAGTCAACAATAAGAAGCAATAGCATGTTTATTAGGCCTTGCTTTGATGGAAAACTAACGAACTTTTTTGGACGTAATGGCTTTTGGATGACCTTATCATAGGGTTTTCTTAGTGTGTCTAGAATCTTACAATAGATTTTATAAATTGAACATGGCACTGAGGTTATATAAAACTATACAAATGCTGGCTTGAGACTGATATTTTTTCTTACTTATCCTATAATTCTTCATCTTATTTTGTTATCTAATTGTTGAGGGTTAATAAGTTTTGATTAACCATCAACAGTTAGATAGATTCAACAAATTAATTGATACAAAAGCACCTAGAAATTCGGTGAATTATGTAAGTAAATAAAGTGCATATATTACCTGATAATCTCTTAAACCATCTTTCTCGACTAGCTTAGAAAAACAGACATATGATGAAGTCTTCGTTACCACAAGATCTTTCTTTTGAAGAGGTGGTTTTACATTTTATTCTTTTTCATGACGTAGAACAAAACATGAAAATTTCCTCGGTATAGAAGAGTGATAAAACATTTTTTTAGTTTAGATTTCAAAAATGATCATTAATTTATTGCGTGTATAAAATGCTCAAGACAATATCTAGTAAACGCGAATAGTAGATGATTATACTTTACTTTTTTAAAAAACTAATTTTTGTATTTCTAAATGCAGAAACACGTATGAGAACTTTTCAATTTTTTTTTAAAAATATGCATATTTAATCACACTTTAGCAATTGTTTATATATAGTTTTATAATTGCTTGATAAATTTATCGATTTTGAAAATTGTCCTCAAAATACAAAAATTTCGATTTAAAATATATAGACAGCAAAAAGTTAAAAAAACTTTTTTAAAGATTAGTTTAGATACAATTTTATCTTAAAATAATTTAATTTCGTATAAAAACTTTTTTACATGAAAAATTTCAGATACAGCATTTTTCCTTTCACTCTAAACAATTATTTTACAATATGTTTTGAAACGACTTTTCCCTGTTTAATTATCGCTAAATTCATTTAAATACTTTATTTTTTACATTCAGATTATTACTCGGACTAATAAAATATATTTTTTAATATTTTTGTGGTATTTTCATTTTTGTTTGATATCAATTAATAATTAACCAATCAGATACTTAAAACATATATTGAAAGAAATTCAGTCAGTTAGTGTGTGAATTAAAAATATTGTTTTAATCCATATTTCATTTTTAAACTAAATATTAATTAATTTCTGAATTCATTTTTTAAATTTGATGTTTGGAAAACATTTTCAAATAATAATATTTTTATAAATTCATAAATATAAAAATTATTCATTTTTAGCAATTTTCGTTACTTATTCATTAAATGATATCTTTTTAAGTAAATATTTTCGAAAATATATAAGAACTTTTGACAAAGTAAATATTTTTATATGAACCTGAAATGTGTACTAAATATGACCTTTAAAATATTGTTCAAAGAAATATTTAAAATGCAGTCTTTCACAGAGATAAGAAAAAGGTCAAAATTCTTTCAAGCGTAATCATTATAATAACAAACATTTTCGAAGATTTTTTACATAAATCTTAAGTAAAATATTGTCATGGAAACCCCATCAAAAGAGTTTTTCCTCACAGTGAAAGATATCATACATTGACTACTTCCAGTAAATATTATTTATATAGACGTAAATAAGATTCTAACAATTCCAAAAGTTAAATTCTGTGGAAGATAGATTAATCTATTTTAACAAATATAAAAGCAATATACAAGTGCATAATATTTCGTTAAATACACAAATATATTTAACACTTGAAAACAATAAAAGACTGTTTATCGTGCATCGCAACTAAATAAACGGTATATTACTTCACATTTTAAAATTTTATCATTTGAGATAAAATATCAAATATTATTAATGAACATAACAGCAGAGTAAAAAAGTAAATGTTATAAAATAGAGGACATTCAGTTAGAACATCATTAATTTCATACCAAATGAAGATTTGCACGACTGCAAAGAGAATGTGCTTTCAAATTTCCTAATTGAAGTGAAATATTTTCTCATTACGTTTCTCAAGAGATAATTCGTTATATTAGACAACTGAAAATTTCATTTGAGGAAACGTAATAAAAATTCGCAGTTTTAAAAATGCAAGCTTTAAATACATTTTGTGTATTAGCTTAGCTTTGGAATGCTTAAACATAACTAGTGAAGCATTTGATTATAATTATATTATGTTTTAAGAAAAATACTCTATTCAAGTAACAATTTTATCTAATATAACGTTCCAACTGTTTTATATCTACTGCATAACAAGCACTAATTGTTGAATTCAATTCGTAATGTAATACTTGTCACATTATCTTTTCAGATTATTCATATTGTTAAGTAGTTTTCTTCATAAGAATATTCATTAGTTAAACTCTTCTTAGAATTATAAGATTATTCATTTGTTAAACAACTTCTCATAAGTGCATAAACATATTTAACTCTTGAAGAGTTAAATTGTAAGATCTTTTCCATATATCATTTTAATTGAGTTTGGAATGTTCAGATGTAATGTCAGAGAAGAATCTGTAGAAACCAATCAGTTTATAAAATCCTCTTTATTTTAAGTAAAACTTCATTTTATATATGAAATGTTAAGTTCAACTTTTATTTTATTAGTAAGAAATCTTCAGTTTCTGTATATTACATATAGATCAAGAAATAGTATTTTTAAGATAGTTTTCTTTGAAACGTTTATTTTTGGAGAATTTTAAGAGTTAAAATTTATTGCTAGGGTTGAATTATGAGTGTTTTATTTGATTAAAGCAGATTATTAAATTATTTATAACTTTGCACTGCATTTTAAAAATAAAATAAATTCAATTATTTTAAATAATCAAGTAGATAATTTCATGAAATTTATTTCAAACAAAATCTGTTTTTATTGTTATTTATCTTATAAATTTAAGTATACAAATCTTGCTGAAATTTTAATATTAAAATAGAATTATACTCAAACATTTATACTAATTTTAGTATTAATATTTATCGATGAATATCAAAATTGTTAAAGTTTTAACAGTTTTAAAATTGAAAGCATAAACATCAAATTTATCATAAATCTGAAAATTACGTAGCTTATGTGCGTCTAAAAATGACTAAATTAAAAAAAAATAATGTGTATAAAATGACACAAAATGCTAAATATTTTAAATAACATTTTAGTAAAATAATATACATTTCAGTAGTTAAAATCATTTGTTAACTTTAAAAATAATTAGTTATTCACTCATTTAAATTATTTTCTTATTATAGTTCAGAACACAACTATTATTTACAATGAATAATTTTTATGGCCCAAAGGCCATCATGATGAGCTTAGATGATAAGAAATCAGAGAAACTTGTTTATGTGATGAAACAGAACTTGTTTATTTATTGAAACTTTCTTGATCACTAAAAATTCTCTGAACCACAAGAATATGAATCGCTACACATGAGGAATTCCTTCGACAGCAAGAAAATGTAAATTATTAGTTTTCTATAGATTCTTGTAAAATAGGTGGCAGCATTGACAGATATAATTTGCTTAAAGGAAGCTATCATATTGAAGGTTTTTTATATAAAAATTGCGTTTAAAAATGTTGACAAGTGAATATTGTTGTATAAAAAGAGTAAATGTTTATCAGAACATTAGTGACTTTAACAGGGATCGATTTATATCCTGCATTTGTGTAAATTATCAAATCGCAAAACTGCTCTCTCTTCGATTGTGATTTCATGATTGCGTGCAGAATATGAAATAGGTGAGCTCAGAACGATCTCAATAAACGATGAATTAGATTTCTGCGACCAAAATATCGAAATGACATATATGTTACTTTCGTTTTCTTAATGAATTGTGCAATCACATCTCAAGCTCGAGTCAAGAAATGCTGTCGTTTGCAAGAGGGTAAATTACCCATGGACAGTTTGGCCACATTTACAAAAGCATTGTCAGAGCTCAACCACAGTGTTTACTGATAACCTTGGAGACACAAACAGAAACGCTTTAACTGATGTAATGAGTGTTGTGGTGAGCGTGGATGCATGGAGCAGGTCGTGTTTGCAGACGAATGCTGGTTTTGTTGACTGCATCGTAGTGGTACTAGCCAGTCTTTCCAGTTTTCCGATATCGTACAGAATAAATATTACTAGCATGTGCTTCATGTTCGGTATTATTCCATCACGTCTCAGTCATTTAATGTTCATAATTACGTCTCTTTAAACAACATCTATTACATTTGTGTTATGTTTAAAGTCACTACCTTCATCTTGGGAAACGCTATATTTCAGCGTGATAAAGTATTAATATAAGTTGTCGTATTGCATGGAAATTCCTTGATAACATAAAATGCTTGACTATTCCCCTGGCCGTTAAGTTAATCAGATCTCTCACCACAATAGAAAATATCTGATCAGTGGTTGCTAAGTGATTGGTTCAATATTATATGTCAATCATTGCTGTAGAAGGACTAGAGCATAGTGCTGGAACTGCTTAAGCAGTTATACTTTCACGTGTCTTTTTATTTTTATTTGAAACAGGACTAAAAATGTTCCTGTTAGATCAGAAATAGTTATTCTAAATATTTATATCTCAGGATGTATAAAGCTTAATAAATATAATCCACTTATTTTTTTCTAATCTAATAAGTTTATTAACCATAGGATAGGTGAAATAATCTTTATTGATTCTCTGACACACTGTCTACATTGTCCATTAAATAACATGACTTATTTGTAATTATCTATTGCTCTTGTTATAATAACTAGAAATTCTCCAAAATAAATCTAAAAATAGTATGTTTTTTTTTTCAAATTACCTTAATCGAGAATCTTACTTGATATTTTTGATAGGGCCTTGTCATTTTTGAAGATTAGAATATATCACTTATGAACTATTTTCATTTCCTTCTTTATTAGGCATTAGCATTATAAAGACATTATTAAAATTGGACAAATAAATACTACGCTGTAAAGAACTATTTTTTGAATTTCTTCTTCAGAATTTAACTATGTCATTGTTTTAGATAATGTGAAAGAAAATTCAAATTTTGAAGTAAACATTTTATTTCAAGTACTTAAAAAAAAGATATAATGCATTAAAAACGTATGCTAAATTTCTTAAAAATAATTTATAGAAATTGTTGCAAGAAATGTTACCGTATCAAAGAATTTAGCATCTGTCTTGGTGGATGAGAGGAAAAAATAAAAAATTTGAATCTTACAAATTATATATTAAAAACTAAGAAAGAACATTTTAGAAAGGATTGATCTTGCTTAGTACTTATTTCCTAAATAGTTTGTGTACATAGAAATAATATATAGAAATGATATTATTTTACTAGATCTACAAAGTGTTTAAGAAATAAAAGTATTTCATACCTTAAAATTTGAATGGCACTATACGTTTATTTGAAAGAATTTTTTTATTTTCATATATTTTATAAATTTTATACTTAGTTTAATGTTTTTGCATTGTGTTAAAAGTAGTTAAATGGTTATATCAAAATTAAAACAAATGAAGTATAATATTCTTTAAATAATTGAAAGTAACGCATTGAAGCAAGATGGTAAATTTTTTTCTATTTGTTTAAATAAAATAACTAGTTATTATATGAAGGGCAAAGGATTCGTTTTAACTTTGTTATTATCATCAAACAATTTTAAATAACAGAAGAAGGTTAAAATGATAGATAAAGTGAATGTTAATGCACTATTTCATTTTATATAAATTAAAATAGATAACCTGCAATGAATGAAGTTTTTCGATATTTTTTGGGGAAATTAATTCGAATTCTAATGCATTCCTTTCTTAAATCTGTAGATTGTTGCTTACCAATTAACTTTCTTCCTACTAAGATTAATTATTCTTATTTTTCAAAGAAATTAATTAAATTAATTTACTTTTAATTGAATTAAATATCATTAATCAAATAAAATAACAACAGAAATTTAATGTTTGTTTAACAAACATAAAAAATCTCTTACAATCATAATTGATGGTTTCATTTGATTTAAAAAACTACACTGAAAAAAATTTCATGTAATTTCATTTCTTTTAAAAATAAATATCATATAACAAGAGAATGTTTTTTACTTTCTGCAAAATTATGTAGATTTTGCCTTATATCTCAAAATACAATTAAAACATAAACTAAGTTGCAAATTACATACATGTGTTTGCTCATTGCACACACACATTCATTTAATATTAAAATAATTTTTTCAATAAATATTACATCAAATATCAAATATTTATTTCTTGAAGGAAATTTTTCATCCTTCTTTAATGAATAAATGCATTAAATGATAATGTGGTAGTTTGTATTAGAATAATTACTTTCCCCTCATAAATATATATAATTATAACTATAAAAATATTTTACTATTTTCAGCATCAGTAATGTTTATTTGTTTCTTTATAAATGAAATGTATGTAAACAGCAAAAAAATTTTAACTCTACAAAATAAAAATAATTAGTCAACTAAGTTTTTACAATCACCTGAAAATACAAGATTACTTTATAATAGAAGACATGCATAGTTATTTATTTAATGTCGTCAATAGTGATTTCAAACCACCAACGATTAAATTTTTAGTTACAAGTAGTTCCAATAGTACTAAAGCAGAAGAAAAGATTTCCAAAGCTTACAACAACGTGGGTATTATAGAACATAACAGATTGATTTAATAATTACATCATGTATTTAGTACTGATTTGATTCAATAAATTTTTAAATTCTCTTAAGTGTTTTAGATATCAAAATAAAGAAATGTCCATTTTGTAATTTGAATAATTTTTAATCAAGATCAGAATTAAAAAAAACATACGTTAAGACATATTTTAATTTTGATGTATTTAAAAAATTATTATATATATATTATCTTTTATTTATGTAAAATGGAATGAAAATTCATTGTTAAGACTAATCTTCTATAATTCCAGATATGAAATTTTATAATTTGATATTGTAAATAATATGTAGTAAGAAATTCAAAATAATTTATTTTTGATAAAGAACAATTGAATAAAAAAACAAATTTCCATTACATATTTCCTTGTTTAAAATAATTATCTAAAATGAACTGATTTGTTCAACATATTGATTATGATATACAATAGAATTTCATACTACATTTTATTTATAAGCAAAATGATGTAATCCCAATCGTTTTACTTTGTTGCAACAACATTATTTGGACAAACAAAAAGAGGATTTGTTTAGAAATGTAAGAACATAATTTATATACATTTTAAGCAAAATATGCAATACTTTTCTCTAAGAGAAAATTCTCTTTACCGTCTTCAACAGGAGAAATATTCAAATTTCAGATTATAAAGAGGTATTTGCTTTTCGAAGAAAATACGGCAAGGAACGTGATGTTTTCTCAGCAATACAAAAATAAATAAATAAAACAGAGTTGAGTTTCTTGAAGGAACATATTTTGTCAAAATATGAGGAAATCCAAAGAATAAAATTTTATTTAAAATTTTTTTCTTGCGCTGAATTTAAGAACTTTTAATTTTATTCTGACATTTAAACTTATTTTAATGTATAAGGAATATTTTAAAATTATACAGTGAATAATTCATTTTATAAAATCAATTATTAATTAAATTTAAATATTGCTTAGTTCATTTTTTAAAACTATTTATTTTCATCTTTTTAAATACATGATAAATAAGATTCAATTAAATTTCACATTCAGAGTACATTTTATTCATAACATTTTGAAACATCTTAAATAGTATTTCTAAATATTTTATTTCTAAAATATATTTATTTTCTATTCTGTACGCTTTCTTTAAATAAATTAATTTTATTATTCCAATTAGAAAATACGTGAAAAAATTTGATATCTTTTTTTACTGTAAAAGGCGATTTAATTCATTGTTTTATAGGTTTGATTTTTTATACAGTGATGAATGCATTTTGGAAAGAAATTTGGATTTCCTTTAAAAGGTATATATGCATTTGATGGAACAAAGAATGTGGTTAGAGCTATAGAAAATTTTATTTTCTTACGAAAGAAATCGTATAGTTTCACTAATTTGAAACATCTTATTAAAATATTAAACTTTAAAAATTAATAATGTAACACATAAAGCTGCATCGAGATGATATTGGAAAAACCCCATAATTAATAAAATTTTCTGCAATCTACCTTTTTTTTACAATATATATTTATTCGAAATATCTTTTTTAAACCTAAGACAATATATTTTGTATGATATTTAAGCAAGTACGAAGATGACGTCAAATTGGACTACCAATATTGAAATCGATTTCATCAACGTAATTATAAATGAGTGCTAATACTGCATCCTAACAAGTACTTTGAATTGAAAAAAGAGCACATAAATAAAAATAATTTAGAAACAAAAGCGTGTAATGTTCAAAGACTTTTGCGCCTCAATTAGTCAGCAGAAACTGTAAGAAATCGTTAGGAGATTTAATAAAGGGATAGGAAAAAGGAATGTGCAAAAATACTAGATTCAAACTTACTCACAAAATAGAGAAATGCTATGAATTTGACTAAAAATGATAAACTTTGCTTCATAAATTTTGAGGATTCTTTTTTCTTATGGGTTGCTCTGGGTGACAAACCCTTCTGCAGAATAAGGCCAGAAAAAGGACGAAAAGGTGTTTTTCTTAAAGAAATCATTTTTAATATGGAGTATAGTTTCCTCAGATAGTCAAGAACGTTGAACCTATTTGAGGCATCGAGTCAAAGAGGCTATTTGTTAAGGAGGATCTGGGGTATTTTGTCCAACTCTTCCAGTAGAGCTCTTTCCAATTCTTGGAAAGATTGTGAAGCTAGTATGCGACCAGCAAATCGTTTGTCTTGAATGCCCCAAATGTGCTCTACTGAATTCATTCCCACAGAACAATGTGACTATTCCAATCGTATGATTCCTTACTCCAAATGGTAATCTTTCACGAAGTTAGCAAGATGTGGCCTACAATTTTCCTCTATTAACATGAATTAACTCTAATTGCTGCAGCGTAAGGGGCTGCAGTGAGTCTGAGGATCTAGCATTAAATAACCGTCTTCAATGTGCGTTGATGCACATCTACGACCTTGGCCTGATATTTATTCTTCCATTCAAATGTCCAAAAAAAGAAAAAATCACACTTTACTTATACTATTTCGGACTTTGTTTGACATCTTCTAACCAGCCAATGGCTCTCAAAACTTCTAATTCGTTGAGACATTCGCCCTTATCGAATTAAATTGCTTACTGAATGTCTCGATCTTATTTTCAGCTTTGTCCTAAAGTAAGTTGAAAGCCAAATGTCATTCACTAAAGCAACTTCTTTGACGTCAGACTCTTCTTTCGTTTGGTAAAAAATTGCTTAAAACGTAATACCATATAAAATTTAAAATACCATTTAAATATTTTGAGAAGTGTATTTTAAGCACATACCAATAATTTAAGAGTTGCTTATCAGTTAACAGATATAGTTACACACAATTTACATGTATATATTTGTATATTTTTATGCATTCATTTAAGTATGTATGTAAGTTAAATAAGCCTTTTTTATTGGTTTCTTCCAATGCAAAATGATTTGAATTAATTTCTAGTGGCTAAATCTTAAATAGATTTAAAGAATTATATCAATTTTATAATTTTATTAACTTTTAATAGCAGTGATAAATAATTTCATTATTCATAGAACAAATTTAAAACATTTTTTTTCAAGAATCACAACTAAAAAAACCGATATTGAATTTATGATATATATATATATATATATATATATATATATATATATATATATATATATATATATATATATATATATATATATATATATATATATATATATATATATATATATATATATATATATATATATATATATATATATATATATATATATATATATATATATATATATATATATATATATATATATATATATATATATATATATATATATATATATATATATATATATATATATATATATATATATATATATATATATACTACTGGCCATTAAAATTGCTACACCAAGAAGGAATGAAAATAACAGAACGATATTTATTGGACATATACATTATAGTGGAAAGAACAAGTGATTAGATTTACAGGAAATTAGGATGTATAGATCTTGAGAAATCAGTACTCAGAGCAGCCACCTCTGGCTGTAATAACAGCATTTATCCACCTAGGCATGAAGTCAAACAGAGATTGTATGGCATGTACGGTGATCTGAGTCTATGCAGCTTCAACACTATGCCACAGTTCATAGACAGTAGTGGATGGTGAGTGATGGTGTGCCAATCGCTCGGCAACCATTGACCACACGTTCTCAATTGGTAACAGATCAGGAGAACGTGCCGGCCAGTGTAACAGTCGAACCTGTTCTGTATCAAGGAAGTTCAGAACAGTACGGGCAACATGCGGTCGTGCATTATCCTGTTGAAACAAAGCATTAGGGAGGCCTCGAAGATAGGGCAGAGCCGCGGGCCTTAACACATCGGAAATGTAACGGTTGCTGTTCAAAGTGCCGGTAATGCGAACAAGAGGTGATCGAGACGTGTATCCAATGGCACCCCATACCATCACTTCAGCAGATGGGCCAGTATTGCGATGTCCAATGCAAGATGGCAATGCACGTTCTCCACGATGCCTCCAAACACGGATGCAGCCATCACGATCCTGTAAACAGACAAATGAATGGCATCACGTCATCTTTACAGATGAATCTGTAAAGATGACGTGATGCCATTCCCTTGTCCAGGTTCATCGCTGATTACAGCATTGAAGCCGCTCCTGTTTGTGACGCAGCGTCAATGGTAGCCGAAGCCATGGTCGCCGTGCAGACAATCCATGCTACTGCAAACGTCGTCGAACTGTTCGAGCAGAAACTTGTTCCTTGCAAATGACTCCATTTCTCGACTCAGTGTTCGTGACGTGGTTGTACGATCCCTTGTGACCATGCGGACATGATGTCTGTCTTCTCTGCTGTTAATGATGGGGGTCTTTGAGATCTTGCATGACGTTCCGTATGATTGTCCTGAACCCATCGATTCCATATTCTGCTAACACTTATAGGGTCTCGACCGACGCGAGCAGCAATATTGCAGTACGATAAACCACAATCCCGGTAGGCTATAATCCTTCCTCGATCAAAGTCAGACACGTGCTGATTGGCATTTCTTCTTCTTACACGAGGCATTACAACAACTTTCTTTGCCGAAAACAACGTTGAAACGGAAATTGGGTATGAGAAAACTGCTGTCAAACCTCTGGTTTTATACACATTGTAGATGTCGCTACTGTCGCCTGCTTTGTATGGATGCGCTGAAAATCTAATCATTTGCATATCACAGCTAGTTCTACCTGTCATGCAAATTTCACGTGGGTGGTGTGCCGCTTTCCTGGTGTAGCAATTTTAATGGCAAGTAGTGTATATATATATATATATATATATATATATATATATATGTATGTATGTATGTATGTATGTATGTGTGTGTATGTTTGTATGTATATAACCGTTAAATTAAAAATTTTATAATTGAAAAAAATTTGTCAGATGCATGAAATGGCAATTTAATATGTAGTTTCCTTTAAAATTTGCAATTTAAAGCGGTTTTGCTAATTGTTATGTAAGAAAAAAACTTCAAATAATATCTAATAATAGAAAACGAGTTTGTTTTTACATTTTATAAAGTCTTTAATTTTTGTTAATATTTCAAATCGTCAGAATTATTTTAATAGTATTTTTTTAAATTTCCTGCCTTACATAAATAAAAATTTGATTGTATTGAAATTTATCTTTATATTACAGAAAAATAAGATACTATAGATTCTAAAAATTAATAAGATTATTGTGAATACTGTAATTAATTTTTAAACACCAAGACATAAAAGAAGGATTCGCATATATAATTCAGGCAGGAATTCGAGAAAAAGAAACCTAAAAAACTTAAACTTTTAACTGTTTCATAAGAATATTTGTAACATACATAAAATATTTCTCAAAAATAACTTTTTATCTGATTTAGTGAGAATCATAGCGATACTTGAGCTTTCATGTGCGAAAATATATTTCATTTGAAAATTTTCCTGCTAACATGCATGTATTGAAACGCATATTTCCTTCTTTCACTATTATACATTTATAACTTTTCTCCTCTGATTTTCAGTTTAGTTTAGACTTATTTTCTGTAATGCAAGTATATGAATTTTCTACATCAACTCTCTTTTCTTTTTATTTAATTAAATGCAAAATTTTAGAACAGTTTATTGATCATAGATGGCAGTACTTGTCTCAAATAATGCATAAGTCTGTGAGAGAGAGAGAAAGAAAGGGTATCATATTAATCCAGATATTTTTCTTATCACAAATTGCTACCAAGTCAATAAATAGATTTTTTAGAAGAATAGAGAACAAAATTAATTATTAAATATTAAATTATCATTTGTTTTAATTTTTAAGAGCGCCTTATAAATAGAATATATTGTTAAAGTGTAACATGAATGTAATCCTGGTATTATTTAATTTTTTTATGTAATTCATTATTTTTTGACGTTAAGGAGCATAAAATTGAATAACATAAAGATACTTTTGATTACCTTTAGCTTATTTTGAAAGTTATAAAGTAAAATGTTATACACACACATATTTACTTAAAATTCGTAGAGGTCTGTTCTTCAATATTATTAACTTTTTTATATAATTAGTAATTTTTTTATATCAAAATGTACAGAGTTTGTACTAGATGTATTATAGGTAGGTAGGAGATGTGGACTAAAATCCTAACTCATAAATAAATGCGTTTATTAAATTTTTAGTTGTTTTTAAATATAATTATAATAAAATCATGAATGTACACGAATTCCCATATTTGAAATTATAATAGCTGCAAGAAACACAAGATAACTGACAGATAGCTTTTTCCTATCTTTTATTTTTCAAGCACCATCAGAATATTGTGGATTTCAAATACATAATATATTTGTATGAATTTTATAATTCATAGAAACTTATTACATTTTTATAAGAATTAATTATTTTAACTTCTGATACATAACATCAAGTTTAAGAAAAACTGACATATGTCATTTTGAAACTGATTCTTTATTAATTCATAGGTGAGGTTACAAAAGTTCTTAGCATATTTATTTCGTATTTAATAGGATGATAGACGTTTATTCAGGATTAATTTTATGATGAAAAGCAAGTTTTTGGGTAATTTTCTTAGGATTCAAAAGTATCGGTTTAATGTATGGGAAATAGCCAATAAAACAATTGACCCAATCAAAAATGTAATTGCTGAAAGGATAAAAATATCTCATGACTTAAGGTTTGACCACTGTTGTGATGTATATATATGGTTACCAGTCGAGATTTTGACAATGTTCTTAGGCTCAAAATTTAAAAATTGGCGGAATTTCTTTATGCTTTTTTATTAAAAGTGTTCAAAGTCAAGAACTAGAATAAAAAAATCATTTATCGATTTAATTTTTACTTCTTTAAATAAAATTTAATGTTTATTCATTGTCTATGCTAGAGATTTTAAGAAAATAGCAAATGGAAATTAAACTATCGTGAGAAAGTTAAAATGTCAACAATTTATATGAGTTTGGTATACATAACTGTGATGTTTTACAGTGATATATTATATTAAAATGAGAAGAATGAATTAATAAAAACTAATAAGTTTTTGCCATGCATGACATGGTTAAGGAGAAAATATGTGCAAACCTAATTAAATATACCAGAGTTTTACACTACTCATCAGTATTTATGTTCCCATTATATTCATGAAAATTCGATAGTTAATTGCGACTAAGATCTTTTATCTAGGCCTTGGAAGCCTAGTAGTTAGGGCATCGGTTTTCCGTCCGTAAACGCGACTTTCGATTCTCAATGCCCCCACAATCCCACCAAGTACATGCGATATACATGCTCGTTAAATCTGTGGAATCGAAATTTTTGTGGTCGATCGATGAGCAGTTTACTATGGACGTAGTGGTCTTGAAACCAAATTTTCTCTCCCTCCAGATCAATGTGAAAATTGAGGGACTGGATGCTCCGGTGGTGCCATCTATCGGAGGAGTTTAGAGAAAAGTCGTAATTTCAGCTTCGTGAGGATCTGTTAAGCGAAAGAAGCAACCTTTTGACTTAAGTTCGCCTAACCAAAGGCATAGCGAGCTTGACTTGTCCAAATATTATAATCAACGACTAACCTTTGTTTTTTTTCTGTCAGGGTTGGGACACGGAGACGGAACAAAAATTTGTTTTTTTTTTGTAAAATGAGCAATTTTTTTAATATGATGGAAATACCATTGGTAGCGGAAGTCTCGTTCTCGGTTAATGTAAAATAAAGATTTTATAAATATAGTTGCGAAGTGTAAATAAGTATTTGCATTTAATGTGCAATAAATGTGATATCTCAAGGTAAAACTTTTTGTATTCTTCAATTATCTGGCTGAAGATAGGATCTTTAGAAACTCTCGATATTTAAAATTAGTTATTTTAATTTTTGGTTGTTGATATAAAATTAAATATTTAGAAAATGATCAGTGAAATATTCAAATTATTATCAAAAGAGATGTAAATGTTATTAAAAATAACTTTTTAATAACATTTTCTAAATTTCTAAAAATTTAGAACTAATAATCCTCTAATGAAAAAATATTATATCTTATTTACAATATGTTATCCATAAAAGAAGGAAAATACAAATTAGCATCTATGTTGATAGGCATCTTTTGTTAGTTTGGAAGATTTCTTTGTTTTTATAATTATTCGCAATATAACTATAAAATTTCTTAATTAACTTGTAAAATATGTAAATATCTAAAAATATAGTTAAATGTTATTTTTAAGCAGAGAGTTTTATTAAGGAGATGTTATGTTATTAACATGTTGTTTCTGATGAGTTTTATTTTTTATCAATTTTCCTTTATTATTGATAAAATGTGAAGACTGTATTGAATTGAAATCATTAGAAACTACTTTTCTAATGATGAATAAATTAATAAAAAATGGAAGTAAAAATTTATAAAAATAAGTTTTGCTTAAAATTCATTTAATTTTATTTAAAATTTATTTTAATAAGTTTCCTCTTTGAATTTTTATTATTTTTATTTAAAATTTTTTAATTATATAAAATTTCATATTTAATCAAAACTAAATTCTCTGTTAAACAATTAACTCTTTGTATACTTAATTAAAATTTTTCTGTTTTTTTATTATGCATTATGTAAGAATTCTTACTTTTCAAAGGAAAGATGGATAATTTTGAAAAAAAAACTGCATTGATATGAATATTAAATGTATAAATTAGAAAATTAAAGTAATGTAGTGGTGTTTAGTTAATTTTGGCTAAATACATTATGTCAATATATGTACTTCTCATTAAAATAATTCTATTTCTTTCAAATACTATACTGATTGGATGGAAGTATATTTCAACTTGATTCATACAAATTTATTTCAATTGAAACAAAATTGCTGCATCAAATTCATAAATTATACGACTTCAATTCAATACATCTATGATATATAGAATGATCCTTTTAGAACATAACAGTGCGCAGTAATTGCAAAGCCATTAACTATGAATAATAATGCGACATAATAGAGACAATTTACTTAAGTACATTTATACTCAAAGATGAATATGCATTGCAATTTATATTAATGAGAATTCCGTTGTATTGCTTAAGACTGAACGCGAAATTGTTTATACGAGAAATTGTCTAAAGAAGCTAAATAAAAAATATGTAATATTTTGTTTTATTGTAAACTTAATGTATTTTATATTTGTTCTAAACATTTGTCAACATATATTTTACAAAATATTACGGTTGAATTTATATTTAGATAAACTTTACCATGATGAAGAGTATTCCGTTATATTTAGGATGGACTATTCACACATATAATGTATTTTAGTTAGTATTAATTAGTGAAATAACTTGAAATTAAGTTGAATTAAAACTAATATTTGTGAAAGGGGGTTGCAATTTTTAATACCATTAACATCGGTATGCATAATTTTAATACAATATCCATTGCATAATATTTTAATAAACAGTAGTTTATCATAAATCTTTATTATGTGTGACTAACTTCAAAACGGGATTTCTTAACAAATTTAATTAATCATGTTTATTGTATTGACTTAAATTAAAAACTCAATTTATTAGAAACAAATCGTTATATATGAAAGGAAGTTTGATTTTTGGCATTCTGTAGTTAAAAATTAGATTCTTACTTGTTATATTGAAAAATTTAATCCCTATATTTTCTAAATTTATTCTTATAAAAAGGTCTTATTATTTTATGTAGTTAATTTTTTTTACTTTTTAATATCTTATATAATCTGTAAGCAATGTATTTTACATTTTAAAATACCTTTTAAAATTCTTTTTAAATTTAACTCCTTTAAAATCAGTTTAGGTTGGATTTAAATATTCTAAAACTTTTTCTAAAATAGTCTCTAACATAATAATTTCATAAAGTATATGTTTGGAGGATTTGAAGTAATAATATTTTTTATTAGAACAAATCCTCTGCTATAATTTCATATCATAATGTTTGGAAAACTAAAACCATTTTCATTATGCAATGACAAATTATAAAGTATGAAATATTAACTTTAATATCTCTTCCTTGACAAATATATGTTCCATTATTTTTTGCATTTCATTCAAATTTGCAAATTTATATTTCTATTCTAGATTTAGCATTTTTTTAAAAATTTATGTTAAATAACTTTTGCTTTGAATTCATTAAAAATTTCAGGAAGTAATTTTTAAGGCATGAAATGATTTATTGCATTACATAAATTCCCCACTACATTTTATGGATTATCATATCTGTTTTGGTGAATTAATTTAATCAATTGTGAGAAGAATTCTTAATATTAATTAATTTACTTTAAACTAAATTTAATCATGGTATTAAAATTAAAATTTTATCAACACCCATGAATTAAATGAACAATTTAATGATCAACAATAAATTGCTAGACTGTAAAAATAATACAGCTGTTTTATTTATAAATATGGCTAAAATATTCTTTGTGAATGATGGGCATTTAATTAATTATTGGAAGAATTTTCAATATTAACTAATTTATTTTAAACTAAATTTAATCATGATATTAAAGTTGAAATTTTATTATCAGCCACAAGAATTTAATGATGCCATAGAACTTTCATTTTCCTAAACAATTTGGATTGGATCCCATTCGGATGATTGAGTTTTTTAATTA
The DNA here is from genome assembly GCA_037975125.1 of Latrodectus hesperus. Lineage (NCBI taxonomy): Eukaryota > Metazoa > Arthropoda > Arachnida > Araneae > Theridiidae > Latrodectus > Latrodectus hesperus. Next base: position 71,395,927 of record CM075860.1, on the reverse strand, counting down.
ATAAATAAACTTTGAAAAATAAAAAGAGAAACCTACATATTTTTAAGAAAAAAACTTTTAATTAATTAAATGAAAATACAACAATTTTACATGTGAAGCTACTTACAAACACTGTACCCTATCTATGTACAACACAGTATTTACAGTATCTATGTACAGCACAGTATCTACAGTATCTATGTACAGCACAGTATTTACAGTATCTATGTACAGCACAGTATCTATGTACAGCACAGTATTTACAGTATTTATGTACAGCACTATAAATGAAAATCATTGCTTGCTAAATATCTCGGTCAGAGTAAGCTGTTTCACTGCCTTCAACCGTTCTCAGGCTGCCAAGTCACTCATATACTTGAGAGTGAATAGTTGCATGTGGTCACACTCGGGCTGATACTCTATGTACTTCAAAGATGTTTCAAAGCCAGCAAATGTTTCATTGGCTGGTGTTCTCGTGTCTGCTCCAATTTGGATATTAAAATCACCTTCTTTATTAGCATTTTAAATAAGTTTACCAGCATTTGCAAACTGAAATCTAAGGTCTCACTCATAATACACTCTCCTATATCTTCTGAACATCCTGAAATTTTCAAAAGAATGGTTTTGATATCCTCAAGTGACACGTCTGCTTGTCTCTCACTCTCTTTCTCATTTTCCTTCTCTTTTTCAGTCTAATTTATTTTTCTGAGTGTGATTCGGAGAATCAACAATGCGGGTAACTGGAGTTATACTGTGCAATTTCATGTTTAAGAGTAAATTGTTACTGTGAAAATTATATAGCTGTTTTATTAATAAATGTGGTTAAAATGTTCAGTTACCTCCAAAAAAGGAAAGGAAATCTATAAAATTTTGTTAATTAAATATCTTTAATTAGAGTTGAAAAACGTGAGAGAACATAAATTTACCCTTGAGCATAATTTGTATAGGTAGTTTATAATTAAAAAAAATTGAGTAACAATATATTAACCAAAAATTAAAATTAAAACAGTGTACTAAAAAGGAAATATTGATCAAAAATAATTGTTTTTAACAGTAGAATTACCTTATAATTTTGAAATTTTTTTCGAATTAATCAAAGTTGCTACATATTGAGATAAATGCAAGCTGAAGTATCATTTGAATAGTAATTTGTTAATTTGAAATAGAATCGTTAGCAAGAATCTTAACATCATAAAGCTTTTTTTACACAGTTGGAAAAAATGAATAACGTTTATAATGTATCTATTAATTTCTTATACGGCATAAAAGGATTTTTAAAAAAATCCTGCTTATCAGCTTTAAGATCTAAGAATGGAATTTTTTTAATAACGAAATTAATTTTCGTCAAGCGCTGATAATGTTTTCTTCATAACAAATTTTAGAAAGTATTAATAAGTAAAAATAATTCACACACAGAAAAATTCCTAACATTTCTACTCTCGACATACAGGTGTCTGAACTACGTCACACACTAATTTGCATACTTATTCTCACTTCATTCAGTGCCATCGCGAAAACCACAACTAGACAACTTATCTTTCACGTTTTTTCATAATTTCTGTTACACTTTCTGTTAACTTTTCAATTAAACATTATGATTAAAAAACATTTTTCCATAAATATTCAAGATTAAATTTAGAAATTTCTCCTTTTGTTCAAAATTTAACAAAAAAAATCTGTCAAATAAATTGAACTTTTAGTACCATAATACTTCGTTTAAACTGAATAATATGCTTATTTTAGTTTTTTTACCAATTAAACAATATAACCTAGTAAAAGTGCAGCACATTTTAGAGTGAAAGCGGCCAAATTCGATCACAACCATTATAAAGCAATGGAAGTTGCATATTGCTCTTCTGCCTGCAACGCATATTTCTATCGTGCAGGAGCTGCCGTGACTTCTTAATTAACTTCAATCTCATTATTGGAAGATAACGAATTTAAATCTCGACTTAACCGAAAATCCGTCGTATCCACTGAAGATAGCTGGAGGACGTTAAATTGATCGTGGTTGCAATGACCTCCAAGTAAAATAATACCTCTGTGGGTGGTTTGTCAAGCATTGGGGATTTTCAGCATGGTTTTTTATTTTAATTTACAAAGACTCATAGCGAGCAGCTTCTAACTGATAGAGTTAAGCTCTGGAATTTATATACAGAAATATGCTGGAACCTATCCACACTGCGGTTGTATTGGAATTGCGTTCCATCGCTAAGAGTAAATACAGTTCACTGTCAATAAAAATTTTTTCCCAGAAGTCAGTTTAAGTGATGAATATTAAAACACCTTACGAAAGCTTCAAGCTATAGGTCTATGTACTATATGATGTCGAAATTAATTATTTAGAATTAAGGGTAGACAATATAATGTATCCAAAATTAGATTTAAAAATAATGAAAAACCATGATTAATGTTTCTTAATTATTCATGCATATAATAATAAATTAGAAATCATTATATTTTTAAGTTTTCTTTTATGTAAATATTTCAGAATGCAATATTGTTAAATCTACCGAAGTATTTTAATGCATTGATTATTTGGCACGACTTATATATGAAAATTGTTTTTTTTTATATATTTCGATAAACAGCTGCTTATATTCCTATCATTCTCTTCTTCTAATTTAATTATAAATATGTATTAATTAAATTGAGAGGATTTTTTATATTTAATACATTGTGATTAGTTTTGAATACATACAATGAACATCAGCAGCCTTATGGAATGTTTGTCTTATTGTTTTCAGAATTTTTCGGCAATTTAAATGCATTGATGCACAAGTGTATGTTTTATTTGAATAGTTAATAAAATCATAATTAAATATTAAAAATCTATCTACTGTACAACAGCATTGCATTAACAATTAAAATTCTTGAAACATTTCAAGCGTTGTTTAAATGTCATTTATATTATAGAAATTTCATAATGCAGCATATGCAAAGACATTAATTTTAATGTGAGACGCAGAATTAAAGGAAAATAAATAAGAAAAATATTCCTTTAGAAATTATGTTTATGCTGGAAGTTAATTAATATATAACGTTATCATGTGAATTGAAATGGGAATTCATTATGCATCTATTTTGAATAATAATAAAATTTAATTTCCATGCAACAAATATTTAATTAATTAGTATTAACATGTTTATTCATTCTGTAAATTAGTTTTAACGGCAATCATTAATTATAACTAAAAGTAAGATAAAGTTTCTGCAATATTTGTATTTATTTTTGAGATTTCAAAATGCAGTGATGTTATTAATTTCTTTTGTTGTATCTACATTCTCTTACATAGAGTATCTTTTATAGCATGCTTAGAAAAGAGCGTTTGCTTTTTATATTTTCAGTCTAGGTCATTAAAAATTAATAGTATTGCTTCGAGATTTTACATTGATATTTTATTAAGCTTCAGCACTACAATCTCTTATTTTTCTACTATATTTAATATTATCTATCATTAGATTTAAAATATAATATTTCTTGTTTGCTAAGAAATAGTTAGAGTTTATTTGATACTTTATCTTTTGTCATATATTGATAGATTTGACTTAAATAATTTTAGTGACTTTTGAAAGAAGAAACACTATAAATTTCTAAAATTAGTACTTTTTAAAAATTTTAACATTTATATTTTTTTAAATTATTTTTGTGAATAAGTGACAAAGCAAATGATTTATAATGATAATAAATTTTAATAATAGTTAATAAAAATAATTAACAATTAATGAATTATAATGGAATTTAAACTCATTAATATATTCATTAAATAAGAAAGCATATACCACATAAAAATGAGTACTTAAATGATAAGTGGTTGATACATTTAGTTACTCAAATGTTTCATATATGTAAATAATGCAATCCTGCATTTTTTTGAGTAATTATTTAAGGATTTAATAAGATTTTTTCACTTAAATTTCACTTAAAATTATATTTTGTATAGTATTATGAATCACACAGAAATACAATTTCACATTTTGTTGCTTAATTTTACAAACTTTTGTAAAAAATATTTAATATTTATTTTTTTAAATAAATTTGTGCACTTTGTTATGACATGAGCACAAAAATCATTAATTGAAGTGTGAAATTGCTGTTCCAAAGTCGAAATTTACTATTTTAGATAAATGCAAATTATATCGTTTGAAATAAAATACTAAACCGTTCTATTAATATCTATAAAAACTGTTCTATTTAGTTTAATTTAAGCGTGACAATAATTTTTTATTAATAAAAATTAATCGGAATTTTTAACAATATGAGAATTTTTAATATTTTGCTTACAATTAATTCCAGAAATGTTCTTGATGGAAACCAGTAAAATTTTCAGTTCTTGATTTAAGATTATTTTATATACATATTTTGTGAATGATTAAACGCACAAGTTTCTTATAAAATCATTCAAATTAAAGAATAAAGAAAGACAATTTATTTGTAAGATTTCAATATTTTCTTTTTATTTTACTCTCAGAAAATTCAGATTTCTTTATTTTTTCTAGATATTATCATATGAAAGAACTTTGAAAAAAATCTCATTTTTCTATACTATTTCACAAAAATAAACACTTCTGGCATAAATACATATAAAAATGAAATAGGTTCCTAGGGGACCCGGGTATCAATTAGGAAGTCGATGGAAAATTAAAATTTATTTAGGGGTCCCTGAACAATGTAAGGGGATCAGAAAAGGTTTAATAAAAAATAATAAAATTGTGATCTTTTTTACTTTTTTTATTTTTGTTACAGTGAAAATTTAAATAAATAATAAATAAAAAAAGTAGAGATTTTTTATGTCCCGAGAAAAATATCATTATAGGTGGATGATTAAAATATAGTTTTTTACTTAAGTACTGAACATTATGTAGTACCTTTTGTAGATGAAAGTTGACAATGCTTATGTCTACTGATTTGTCACTTGTGGTAAAATTGTCGTGTATAAGGTATTTCAGAGTTATTAATAAAATTTAGTTATTGTTCATTTTACTTCAATAAGTTTAAGCATTCAATTCCCATCAACACAGTAACAAAACTTTAGTTACAAAATAACTATCAAAAACAGATTTTGATTGACCCATAAAAACAGATTTAAAACAAATCAGAACATGAAAAAATATATTTGTTTGAGAGGACAGAAATAAAATAAAAAAAAATCCACAGTCACATACCATTAATTTACTAATTTTTTAGGATGACAGCTTTATAAGTTATTAACTAGCATGGCACTGTATGAGACATTAATACAAAAATAGGTTTGTATACAAGAATGTAATAATGTCGCTATATGGAATAACTTGTCAACAATATAAGCATAAAATATAAAAGAGTCATGCATTATACATGCATTCAACAGTTTAATTTTATGTCATGCTGATACGAAGTGTATAAATAAATTTTTATATTATTCCACACAAAGCAGTTTTGTATTGAAAGTTTTGGTTTGGTTGCATTTTTTGTATTGTAATGAACTCTTATTTGGTTCTTTTTGTTGCTTATGACACTTGGACAAGCCAAGTTCCCTATGCCGTTGGCTAAGTGAATATAATACCGTAGGGCGAGCCTTTCGTTTATCCAGAGAACCACGAAGGTGGAAGTTTGACTTTGCTCTAACGCTCCTCCGATAGATGCAATTACCAAAGGATTCACTCCCTCAATTTTGATACTGATCTGGAGGGTGAGGAAATTTTCACCACATCATTACACCCATGTTAACTTCTCAACGACCGACCACAGAACTTTCGATTTTAAAGATTTAACGAGCATGTATATCGCATTTACTCGGTGGGTCTTTGGCGGCATTAGGAGTAGAACCCCGCTTTTTCGGAAGGAAGGCCGATGCCCTTTCGACTATGCTCTATAACGGCCGACACTTGTTAGTATGTACATTTGAATAAAACTGGTCTCTTGAAAAAATTATGGATCATATTTTCAATATAGTATTCTCTTAATGTTAGTTAAGAATTTGCTTTTTTATTAAAAATTTAAAAAGAGACCACTGAAAAATAATGAAAGTTTTTCTTAGTACAGATATTTTTTGCAAGTAGATAATTATTGAAAATTATATTTTATTCAAAAAATACATGAAATTTCATCGTTACGTCAAATAATTAATTCAAAAAGGCTTTATTGCAGCATATCATTGAAAATTTTAATAAATAACATTGGTTTGTGGCAAATTAAATAATTAACATGCACATTTTCTCATATCCTTTTTTGCTCCATTTAACAAAGTAGGCTTAAAAAATTGCTCTATATACAGTGTTGAGAAAATTCAAAGTTTATTCATTTCACCACCTGGAAACAGTACTTTACCAATATGTCCACAATATACTATAAAAAATTATGCTAAATGAATTAATGAAACCCTACAAACTTAAGGAACTTTTATTTAAAATCCATACTGACAAAAAGCTGAATGAAACTATTTTTCAGACAATCAAAAAATATTTGAAAGCGTTATTGCAGCAATTTATAGGGACAACATGTATGTGAAATGATGATGGACTTTGTTCATCATCATTTCACATACATGTTGTCCCTATAAATTGGTTCCTAACATACATGCAAAAATAAATATTCCTAACATACATGTTCTTATTACATTTCTTTATTATTTGAAATGCAAATGCAAGTCATACACTATTTTACTTGTTGTAAGTGAGGTTATACCTATTATGTTTCTCAAATCAGCTTTTTTAATAATTCACGGAGCATTAACACTGTACAAATAAGGATTGATGAAATGGTTCAGTACGTAGATTATTCTTTATGTCAGTACTTAAAAACACCAGAATATTCATTACAGCTTTGCAAGTCCATTTTCAGAAGAAACAAACCCTTACTTTCAGCTTATAAAAGATTTGTAAAAGAGGAAAACTTTTGTCTAGATTTTTTAATTATTAAATGTTTGAAAACCTATATGAAATGTAAAACGTTATTTATTAAATTAATACGATTCTAAAAGTTATATACCTTTACTTAATATCGCTTTTGTTGCTACTGATGTTACATCGGCAATGATAGGAAGATACCGAGGCCTTATGGCATATTTAAAACAAGCTGTATTGAATGTATTGTCAGTACATTGTATACTTCATTTTTCACAAGAAACATTTATAAATCTATGAACGCTTACACGCTCATCACTATTTTATGTTATTTCGGGGACAAATCTTAGCATCGAAGTACATTTGTTATTGAAAAGTGCATATTTCGAATTTTATGCGCCAATTGATTCTGTGTTGAAATTTCTGGAAAAAACAAAGATAATTATTTGCAACCCAATTTTACAAACTAAAAAAAAAAATGACAGTCTATATGACTGATTCATCTATGTAAGCCTAACTTAACGAAACTAATTTGAAGCTACAAGGTGACTAAGTAAATTTAATCAAAACTAAAAGAGTAACGTCTGCGTTTGTTGCAAATCATGGGACTGAAAACAAAACATGTTAAGAGGAGAATGCTATGGTTCCAAATCTTTCGAAATTGTAAAATAGAGATATATATATTTCCTTGCTTGTTGTCAAAATTTTATGGCTCTTCATGTAGACGCTACACAAACAAAAATCCCAGGCATAAATAAATCCATATTCTAATAAAGGGACCTTATTGAAATGTCCATAAATGAAGAATATAAGCTACTGTTTAAATAAGAATACTAGAAATTCCAGTAACAAAAACAGAGCCCAATTTATTGTGTATTATGGGGGTATAGAAGTTGTTGACTAGTTTTCAGACTTTGTATTTCTTAAAATCTGCATTTGATGCTGCTATTCATCTCATCACATAAAGAAATAGACTAAATTTTAGTGCTTGTGGGGATTTGAGGTTGCTATTCACAAACATTGAGCTGGACATAAGTGCATTCATAATATCCAAAGTTTATAGAAGTCATTGATTTTTTTAAAATTTTATTTTAAGTAAGTTATAATTTCGTTAAGTACTTTAGCAAAATAGTTTTTAAATTTGTAATTTTAAACCTTGGATTTATGTAAAATTTTCACTTATGACAAGTTTTGACTTTAAAAACATTCATGAGTCAAAAAATTTTGGGAATCACTGCTTTATATAATTTTTAATATCTTTTTTGTAATTATATTTTGAAATATTTGGAACGACGGAATTTGTTATACTGAAAATATTGAGAAATTTCTTTATATGTTTTGAAATTTTAATTTCCTTGAATTAAAACTTTTAATTTAAAAAAAGTGCAATTAATTATGAAGAGTTTTGCAATGCAGCACTAAATAATCATTATTCTTTGAATAAGTCATAATTATTTTCCTTTCTCAAGTCCTTTAATTAAATGATATTTGCAAATACCACATTTTTTAATTCTTATTTTTGAGCCAATTTTTAGTATAATGGATATGCAAAATAGCATTATATAAATAACAGTCTCTAATATTATTTCTATTTAAAATCGGGAATCTTATAGCCTTTTTCCTTTAAACAGGAAAAATATAGACAGCAGAATTGTATTAAAATTTGTATAACTTATCTCTGATAGTTATATTTATAATTACATGTTTTTTATAAATTGAATACATTAACATTTCTCCAAGAAATTCCTACACTACAATCCGATTTATTACACGCTGCTGTAACGGATGCGTGCCACTTTAGCAATGTTGTCAATCTGTCGCTAACCATGTTGAACACTTTTTATTGTACGAATAAACGAATGGAATATGCTATAATCAACTGAATTGTGTGTTTCATCCTGTTTGTGCTTCAAGATGACTTATTTGCAATTGAAGCATAAACAGGATGATATATATATATATATATATATATATATATATATATATATATATATATATATATATATATATATATATATATATATATATATATATATATATATATATATATATATATATATATATATATATATATATATATATAAAATTAGGAATGACTGTATATCTTTATTTTATTATAAATATAATCTGTGTTTTAATTATATTTTCCTTGGTTAAATAATAAAAAAGTTAAAAAATATTTTTAAGTTTAGAGTAGAATATTTTTTTTTTATTTTTCAAAACAAAATATTCATTCGAAAAATTTGTAACTGTTTCTAAATATGTTTAACTATTTTTATTTTATTTAATAACAGAGTTGCTTTAATGGAAATCATATATTATTTATTTTTTATCATAATATTGAAGTAAGGATAAAAATTTAAGAAAAATATTGATACATTATTTTATGTTCTTCTTTTTCAATACGTTTCATTTTGAATAAATAATTCAGCGCTTTTTAAAATATTTAAGGTAACGCGGAATGGAAATATGTAAAACTACTCCTTTTATTTCTTTCGAAAAAGAATATTTTCAGAAGTTTTTAATGTAATTATTTGCATTCTCAAAATGAAGTTATGTTTATTTTTCCAGCTCACATATTACCAAGAAATCATTTTTTCTAAACAAATTTGATGAGGAAAAGAAAAAAGAAACTGATAGCAAATATTTTAAGCAAATGAGTTTATCAAATACTGCTCTAATAAAATTCTTAAACCAAAACATTTTTATTTAGAGAAATGTATTCGAAAATATTTTTCTTACTCTTGTTAAACCAGAAGATTTCTTTAAACTTATTACTGTATTTGAAGAAACTACTCTAATGCACACATTTTATTGATTTAATTTTACATTTTACAATTACACAATACTCTCATTTAGAATTAAATTGTAACAAAATTTCTTAATGCACAAAAATTGAATCAAGTAAAATAATTCTTTCTTTTTTTCATTATAATCTGGACCATTATTTTTTCCCTCTATTTATTCATATTTACCTGCAATCTTATTTACTGTTAATCCTTTCTTTGCAAAATAATTTTTTTTATTGTTATGCATATTGTTTCTCCAAAAATATATAGTAAATGGTTTATAATGCCAAGAAAATAAGTTTAAGATTTCTGCTATTTTGTTTAACATTACATAATTAAAAATGGTATTTATAAATTACCATATTTGAAGCAATTGAAATGACAAATGATACCAGAGTATTTTTTTCATCCATAAGTTACATTTATTAAAAATATTATTTTATACCTCATTAATATGTTATATGTTGACATTAAAGTAATTATATTGATTTGAAATATTTTACACTTTCATTATGAAATTATAATAATTCTAAAACACTTATTACCATGTAGTTGAATTATAGAAACATATCTAAATATACATAACTAATAGTAAAATATTTACACAACTATGATAAAAGTAATTGTAAAAATATAGTAGCTGAGATCATATTATGATCTTTATAACTGTAATAAAATGTTAGCACATATTTGTCAAGCATTTTACGACATGTGAATAACTGTAATGAGTATAAACTTAAATATACAGTTCAATGGAGATCTGATTTTAAGTAGAATATTTCAAGAAAATCAGTTCACAGGCTTATTCGTATATGAGCTTTTGTTTTCAAAAAATTTAATTCAAATATCTAACAAAAATTTAAGTTTTAAGAAAATTTTGAATACTTAAGAAAGTGGAGGTAGAAGATTATTCAAGAAAGCAAAGTAAATATTGCTGTTGTTGTTACTTATGACACTTGGGCAAGCCAAGCACGCTATGCCATTGGCTATGCGAATTTAAGTCAGTAGTGTGCATCTTTTATTTAACTAGAGTACCACGAAGATGAAAGTAAGATTTTGCTCTTAACTCCTCTGATAGATGGCACCACCAGTCAATCCATTTCCTCAATTTTGACATTCATCTAAAGGAGGAGGAAATTTTATCCAGGATATTACACCCATGGTATTTGCTCAACTACCGACTATAAGTGGTCTTCTAAGATACTGCAAGTTGTAAAAGATACCGTAAGTGGTCAAAGATGCTGCAATAACTGTCCATTTTACCAAATAAAGTAATTCTAAATAGTTACAAAGAAATAAGAGAGTTAATGTTACGTGTCCAGACGAGCAACAGACTTTCGATTCCACATGTACTTGGTGGGTCTTTGACGGCCTTGGGAATCGAACCCCACCCTTCCGGAAGAAAGGCCGATTCTCTAACCACTTGGGTACTACCACCCTAAAAGTAAATATTAAATTATACAATATAAAATTATCATTTAAATTGTAAAAACTATAATATCTTTAATTTTCTGAGATTCATATGAAATTACTTAAAAATCTGAAATTTTTTCGAGAAAGACATTTGATATAGTATTTTGTACTGGCATGTCTTATTTACACATAAAAGTTTTAGTACAGGTACCATAAATGATAGCTTCTTTTTTGATACTTTTACAAGGAGATGACATAGTTGTTAAAACAGAAAGAAAAATAATTCGTAGTAACAATAACGATAGCAAAAAATTACGTTAAGCAATTAAGCAAGAAATATGAACCTAATCATTTATTTATTCTTAATATTTCTTAAAAGGTCATTCTACTCTCCTCTTAGATTATTTCGTATTCATGTCATTTACATGTTTCAGATGTTAAATTATAGAAGTTAAATATAAAAACAATAATGATTTTAAGGAATATTTTATTAGCTTAAAACTAATACTTAAAACTTTCTAAAATTACTTACAAATAACTTTAAGATTAATTTATTAACATTTCGTGTTTAAAGCATACATACATAAAAATATCTTGATTCTTTTGTGAGAAACTCTCAAAATTAATATTTAAATAGACAAAATTATTTGTAGTGTATTAATTTTTTTCTATAATTTGTGATGCCGCATATCATTTAATTTATGAGGTATTTATATACGAAGATAGTGAGCATGTATTTTATGTATAGTATTCAATTGACCTAAGTATTTTTAATTTACAAAGTAAAATATCCTGTTTCATAAATGATTAGTCTTTTATGAGTTTTATAGTAAAAAATAATAATTAAATCTCTTGATCCTTAACCTCCTTGTTTTTAAACACTCTCCAATTATTAATGCTATTTATTCTGCTGTTTTTTAACATTTGTACAAGTTTTGATAGGCTGTAGATAATTATTCCATTTACTGATTGATGAAACTAAATATTACATATGTTGAAAGAGGGATAAACTAATTTCTTGGTAGTTAAAATTTTTTGGATACTTGGAGGATTAAAAGAAAATTTCTGTATGGAATGTTTAGAACGTGATACGACCTAATATACAAGAAATGTTAAAAAATATATTATTTTAAAAAATAGGACTGATATTTTTCTGAATCTTATGTATATTTCAATTGAGATTAGTTTATAGGAAACTTCTGAAATATTTTTATTTTCAGAACTTTATTACGTCCCATTTTCTAAAAAAAGAAGCTTATATTCTTTTTCGGGGAATGTTATATTATTGATCTGTTAAACTGTCTTTTTCACTTTGAAAAATATTTTTCTATATTATTATGACATGCAAACTAAAAATATTTTTAATAAAAATAGCTACTGATTTTCTATATTTATTTTCAAATTTTAATATTTTTACAAGTCTTGTTTTTCATTGCAATTAAAAATTATTTTTGGAAATATAAATAGAAGTATGAATAAAAATTCGATCATTCTATTTCAAGCAATTTGCGCTCTATCGAAATATACTACCTTAAGCATAAGTAATCACTTACAAGCATCTCAAAACTATCATTATTTGATGTAAGATTCTCTAACAGGTTGTTGAAAAGCATTGCAGGATTATTAATTCCATATGTTAACCGAGAAGTAAACTGGAAACTATTAATCAAGACTAGGAAGCATTCAGTATTGAAGTATGAATATGCTTTGTTGTGTTTCTAATTAACGAAAACATTTACTTATTATATTGTAGGTCTTGGTGCATTCGGGCTGTGGTGCGAATTAGTTTTGTAAATATTATTTACATTAAATTGTGTATTTTTAAAACCTGAAGCCAGTAATTTTACATTTAACTATAAATTTTAATATTTCAATTTTTCAGAGGTCCGTTCCTGATTTGATGATGTCAAGTAGTAAATACGAATAGAAACCTCTTGCTGATCTTTGTAATTGTTATCTTCACATTTTGAGCCTTAAACTTCATTCTCTTCGTACAAAATGTAATTCGACTCAAACAATTCCTGAGTATGTCTTAACAAGCATTTATTACAAGAAAAGTTAACTGCATTTCAACGATGGTGTGTTTCTTATATCGTTTGAGCTAGATGTTTCTGTGCATTAAGATAGAAAACAGCAACAACATATTGACGGTATCTATATTAACGAAAAAAATAAATAAATGCATAATTTCATCAACATTTTATTGCTTTAAAATTAGTTTCTACGAGATGCTTTCTACAATTTTAAGTAAAGTAGAATCATTTCAATAATAAAATTCATTAAAATCGGAAATCAAAAATATCACAATATTTCGGCATAAAGGTACAAGAAAAAGCTTTTCATATTTAACTTCTTTTAACACAGGAATCCCTTTTTATTTAAGATAAATTGTTCTTATTTTTTTCCTATGCCTGGCTAGTAGGAAATTTTACCTTTTAAACCACTACAACAGGTGAAAGTGATGGCTTATTTACATAGGCGGCTTCCAGTGACCAGGGCATCGTGACCTTCAAGGAAGTAGATCATTATTCTCGTAATTTATAAGTAAGGATAAAGCAGAAGATCTAAAGACTGGGCTTAAAATTCCTGAAGGTACGATTATATTGTTCTTATAGAAAGGCAACATGTTTTACTTTTATTTGTTTCATCATAATGCACAATATAAATTCCATGGCATTCATATGAGATAAACATTTTTATAAATAAAATATAAAAAAGTTTGTAAATGTCATGATAATAAAATTATACTATCCATAAGTATTCTTTTACTTTTACAAAAGCAGAAATAGAATGTTAAGTAACAACAAAAAGCAGATAATATTTTGAAACACACGAAATATGTTCAAACAGAACAGCAATATATTTTCTATTATTTTCTTGTAGAATATAAGCATTAAATTTATTTGAACTTTTATTCCTTATATTGAATTGAGATTTTTGATTGTATGTTGAAAGAAAATATGGTTTTCAAAGGCATGTAGATATATTCTTGAATTAATTCATGATCGCGGAATATGAAAAGCAAGTATCTCAGAAAAATGTAAATGGAAACTCACATGTAGAAACTCATTTCAATAATGTTCAAAAATACTTATCCCACACAAATAAATGAAAATTATGTGTAGGAAAACTGAATAAAATATTACAAGAAAAGGGACTTTTTCTTGAGATATAAAACAAATCGTTAGATAATTTAAAACTGAAACAAGTATTTCAGCGTTTATCATTAGAAAGTATAATTATCAAAGGAAATGTACGTCACAGTATAATCAAAATGGAAGCAAAAATTTAAGACTGATTTATCTTCCAAAATAAGATTAAAAAACAAAACAATTCAATGGATAATAAAAAATTTTACATGTAAATTTTAAACTCATTTTAAATCGAAACGAAATATTTTGACCCATTTATTTTATATTTTAAAAAATAATGTTTTCATTCTTAATATCTATTATGCATTTAAAACATATACATTTATTATAAGGAGTACAAAACTAGATGTTAAAGTTCTTTAGACATTAGCTTCTGAAATTAAATTCCATTAGTTCCGATTTGTATCATTTTATTAAAATTAATTTTATTAAAACTTAGGTGTTGTGGTTTACTAGGAAGGTATTAAAATTTAAAATTGACATTTATAAGGAAACAATAAGAGAATATGAAATTTCTAAATTATTTAATTTGCTTTCTTACTTTTATAAATATAGCATTATGATAATTATAATACATAATTTAATATTATTACTATAAATATAATATGGCTTCACATATTTTATGGTTTATTAAATGCTAGTGCGTAATTTAATAAACCATAAAATATGTGATTTATAAAATAAATAATCTATTTCTAGTATTTGAGAAATTTCCTGAATATATTTCTACTCTCCAGTTCATTTGATAATATATTAAGACACGAAAAACATTATTTAAACAACATTACGAAACCTAGAACTGTGTTATGGATTTCAATTATTTTATTATATTACCATTTAAAAAAGATTTAAAACGTTGAATCACATGATTCATAATGAGTAATACTATCTAGATCAATGAAGTTATATGTGACATATGTTCACTAATGTAACTGAGGACTAATATAACTTAGAAACGCTATGAATGCACCTTATTCTATCTATTATTTCATTAAGTAGCATGGTTTTAAGCTGTCTCAATAATGAAATATTATTGATCCATAAAATGACTTATTAGATTTCCGAATAGAATATTTCGTGAAGGGGAATTCATTATCTACGTATAACTCTACAGCGGAGAATAAATGCTTGAATAAACTAATTGAATGTCTGTTAATAAATCATTCCAATAAATCTTAAAAATGAATATTCAATAATTTGATAAAGTATAAAATAGAAAATGCATACATAAATAATTGCTCGAAAAGTATAAATTGTTTTAAATATTTATCAATTATTTGTATAAATTGTGTTTTACCAAAAGCAATACATTAATGCCTTAATAATTGATATTAAAATGTTTGTGATAAGGTACGGAATTATTATTTTACTTGTTAATAAAATTATCTCAGTTACTAACTCCATAGCTAATTAATTCAATAACTAATTTTCAAAATTATTCAGAACATATATTATTATTCTTTCAATTGAGTTAGGAATAATATATTACAACTTTTTTACTGTGGCATTTTAATTAGTTCATAAGGTTTCAATATCAAAATTTAAAAACTTAAAAAATCTTTAAATATGCTATTTCATGCGTAAATGTTTTTACCTTACTTCAATTTATAATGTAAAATTCATTCTAAGCATTTAATTGTGGGATTTATTTTTTTATTTTCATTGTTGACATATTTAATTATTTTTAAGAACTTAAGCTGGAATAATTTATTTCGTTTCTGGTATTTTACAACACTCAGCACCTTAAAATAATTATATTAAAATTAGAATGAAAATGAACTTAAAATTGTCTTAAAGCAATGCTTTTAAATTTATGGCCAGGAAATATTCTGGAACGTTATTTCCATATATATATATATATATATATATATATATATATATATATATATATATATATATATATATATATATATATATATATATATATATATATATATATATATATATATATATATATATATATATGTATGCATATATAATTGATCAAATATCTTTTTATTACATTTACAGCTTTCTCAATGGTCTTGTGAATTCAACACAGTTTTAATTTTATATAATTTTCATAATTTATTCCTTTAATTTAAAATCCTTAGTTCAAACATAGCTAAATCTTGTAAAAAAAAGAAACTTATATTTTTTATTTAAAACATGGAAGTAGAAAAATCCTTTTCAAGACATTTCGCATTTTATAAATAAACATTTGTTAATTTTTTAAAGTACTAAAGACATACTTTGTACCCAATGTCATGTGAATTTAAATTAATCGATGAACAAATCAGATTCAAATGCTGAAATTATTTGATTATGCATATACACATAACATTTTTACATACTCAATAAATATTTTATCAAATATAACTTGTTTGTTAAATAAAAATTTAAACTATATTTTTAAAGATATAAAGTGTTTAAAATGCTTAGATTGTGAAGCAATTACAATATTAAATTACAAATATTTTATAATATATTTTTTTCTGCCTAAAGCATCGTACAATTAATATTGTAAATTGTGTGTTGAATGCTAATAATAAATTTAGATTTATTAAGAAAATTGTATATTTGAAAAAATTTGTAAACTGTAGATGAATGTTGTTTTCGTTAAAAACATGCAGTGTTTCAGAAAAGTAAGCACCTATATATAGTTAACCTTTTTAAATAAAAATTACATTTGGAACATATTCAGTTTAAGAAATAAATATGTTCGCAGGAAATATTATAAGCAATAAAACTCAATTGAATTAATATATTAAAAACTATTTTAAAAAATACATAATTTAAAAAGACATTTTGTAACCGAAAAATAAAATTCTATGTGAAAATTTAATATATACGCCTGTGTTCATTTCATACAGAATGTATAGCTATAAACCATGATGATATCAACCTGAAACCAGGGGTACGTGTACCTTCCTGGGGCTTGCGCAGTCACCAGGCGCGTCGGCAGGTAGTGGATCGCCGAATGTCCTGTAGGAATGACAGGATAACCTTGAATATAAAATCAGAGGCCGCGAACCAGCTCCCGTAAACCCTGGTGTTATGCGATCCGTGCCTAGGGCTAATTGGCACCGTGGTATTGGTATCTTAATGGAGCCTCTAGTTGCCTGGCGAAATTCTAGAGTAATTTGCCTTGCCCAGTAACTCAGGCAATGCTGGGTGGACTTATATTACCTGAGCTTTTTAATTGTTATCTTGTGGCTGAAAAGACACAAGAAGTAACAAACCTTTCTGCATTTGCAGGTGAAGCCTCTGAAGTAGACCTTGCTGAAAAAGACAAGGGAACTCAGAGGCAATCTTGTAAAGGGGCAGCAATGAATCCTTCACTTGAGGTAGAAATGACCTCCAAACCATCTTCTTCTGGTGAAAGTCAGGAAGCTATCCCTAGCATGACTGATTTTCTGACCAGATGGGACTGTTTAAGTAAGACCCTATCTGCTGGAAATGTCATACGCAAGAGGAAACGGCAGAGCATATTATTTACGAATGTGAGGCTCTTGCTCTTCCTAGATTAACTTCTTTAGGCATCATCCATACTAGAGAGTTACACCTAGACTCCATTAAAGGGTTATCGGACTTTATTAATAAAGTGGGTGACCCGAGCAACTGGAACTAAGAAACATTGGGTATGGAGTTAATGGTACAAAATGCTGATAAAAGCAGAGGTGCCCAATGACATACAAACACAATTCTAAGAAGGTGAAGAAGATGATGATGATATCAATAATAAAATTGTAAAATTCTGTTTTCGAAAACAAAATCATTTAGCAAAATTTACAAGAGATTACAAATACCATTTTTTCTCTAGTTTTTTTCGTAACTATATTTTAAAATTGTGTTTATTTTCTAAAATGTTTCCCTCTTTTTATTTTGATTTGTAAATATTTTGCTAATAGTGTTGAAACAAACTCGTAAAATGGTGGGGTATTCAGACCAGCAATTGTTGCCAAAACTGATAATAACTCTTCAACTGAGACCTAATTCACTGTATTATACTGATAACATGCTTTTGTATATTATACTGTAAATATGTCATTATAAGTTTTGAAAATAAATATTTTTTACAAATTGATGTTTATTCTTAAAATTCCAGCTATCATATTTTTGAACTATCTCGTTAAAATAAAAAAGCGTGATTCTAAATCTACATAGGTTGAATTATTTTGCTTCAGAGGAAGAAATGTATTATACCTTTAAACACAATAAATTAATGAAATAGAAAATAATTAATCATTTATTATTTCTTGTAGTCAATAAAATTATTTTTTGTATGCTGAAATTGTAATATTTTTCTTATTCCCTGAATAAAAATATTGAAAAAAATCTTTAATGAGAATACCGTGCAGAAAATATTTTTACTGGTGGAATGCTTAAAATGTTTTTTAAATATTTTATGAGGTATTCTCAATCGAATGTAATTCTGAGAATTTAAATACATGTATATACGATACGAAATTTAATTTAAATATTTATTATTCCTTGAATTTTGTTAAAATAAGCTGTATATAATAGCAGAGATATTTCATATAAACATAATCATATTTCATAGAAAATTTACTTTTGATACAAAAAATATTTTTTATTATTTAAAGTGTATTTTATGAATATGATTTTCAAACTGGCATTTTATAATATTATTTAATCATGTATTATTTTTTAAATAAATGTTTATTAATAATAGGTAAAATTTATAAAAAAATTAATTTATTTTAGATTTTTTATTATCATTGAATATTATTTTTCATTGCTATTTTATACAATGAATTTTAACACGAAATTAAATTGCATTTACTTTATCACATTTTACTTAAAACATGCATCGTGTGATAACATATAAAAATATCAAAAATATATGAACATATATTATTAAAGCATATTTTGCATTTTCTTTTACTTCACTAATTACATTTAATAATACAGTATTAAGTTTTTGAAAAATGAAGTCAGCTTGAACAATGTTGTAATTTAATGTTAATTTTAAATTGTTTTTAAATAACACTTATATTATTCATGCATTTTCAGGAAATTACGCTCTCTTTTAATATTAATGTAAGTGTTCTTAGTTGATAAAAAATACATTACCAAAAATTTTACGAGTATTTAGAAAAGACAGTTTTTTAAAGTACACTTTTTCCTGTTATATAATTAGTGATCTCTTATTTTGCTTCTTTGTTTTAATTTCAGAAGTATTAATTTAATTATCTGTGATAAAAAATTGTTCCTGCCCTTTATTCCCTTTTATCTTTTCATTGGAAATTTTTTCCCTGTTTTCGTAATTAACGATAATTAATGTGTAATTTCTTTGTTGTTCACACTATATGTATTACATGTTTTTTATATTTATTTTACATAATTTGTACTTAAAATATAAAAATACTTGAATAATAAAGCTATTTTAATGTTAGAATTAGATAATTCATTATCTGCAGTGAATATATTGTTTTTCATTGAATTGACAAAGAATGTAACAACAGAAGCATTAACATTTAGAAAATAAAAAAATGAATGTTTGAACGTTGAACAACAACGTTTCAATAATCAATTTAAATTCAGAAAAATTATTTTTATGCAATTTTGTTGTCATAATTGTTTTTTTTAAAGATAAATGCATTTCTATTAAAATACAAATCATTATTGCATAAAGAAATTGCTTTTATGTTACATACATTGTTTAAATTTAGTTACATTATCATTTTAAACTTAGAGCAATTAATTTAATAAATATGAATAATTTAATTGTCTTAATATTTGTTAATGTTTTGTAAGAACTTTTCAACTGGAAATTTCATATTTTGTATTATGATGGTTAAAACAATGCTATTTCTAGGAAAATAGAAAGAAAAATATTTTAAAGATCGTGATTACTCTTAGCTTGAAGCAAACAATTATTAGTTATTTTTTGATACATTATAATTAGATAGAAAGAGTTTAATAAATTTCAAGTAACTTTAAAATTGGTACACATTATAGGATTTTTAAAGTTACTAATTGATAAGTATTTATTACCTGTGAATTAAGTTATGTAAAAGTAATTTAACATATTTACATATTTAAAATAACTTTTTTATAGGTTTAACAAGAAATATATTTAGGAATTTCTTCACAAGTATAATTTCAATCATTAAAAACATAAGTAAAATAATTTTAGAGTTTTTTTTTTATCAAATCATCTTTTTATTATCTAAAAATAAAAATTAAATATTTCAGTTTCAATTTTTCAAATATGTAAGTATATTTAAATTTTTACCTTTTTCTATTTTCAATATGATTTTTTATCCGAAATCGTGATCTCATTGGTTCACATTTATTTTTCCTTAGAGATGTTATTAATTTATTTAAAAATACTGTTCAGTTCAAATTTAATTTAGTATTAAAATAAAATAAATTAATATTTTTTGTCACTCACATTTTTAAACTATCTTAGTCCCAAATATAAGACCTCACGTAGTTTTATTATCTTAAATATACTTTTTACTTTTGCCGCCCTACTTGTCTAGTGGTCCGCGGGCCTGACTGCGGATAGGGTGGTCCTAGGTTTGAATCCCGGTTCAGGCTTGAGAGTACTTTCTTTCTCTGACAATCATGTCTTTGTCCTTTCCTTGTATGAATGGGTTGTGAATGGTTGCCTACCCTATAAACGGGTTCCTATGACATGTGTTTACTGAGGAAGTTGGACTCCACACCAAATTATGGTTCAGTTGGGAAAGTGGAGCAGTGATAATGTGATAACAACAACCTTTTGCTGTTGTTACTAAGGCATATAACTGTGACTTGCTATAATTTACAAATTCTGCAATTCCAATAATGTGTAACATAATTTTTTTAAATAAAAGCAAATTTATGTAAGTATTAAAATATTTCATTAATAAATATTCCTTTCTTGAAGAAAATAAAACATATTAAAAACATCTTTTATCTTCTAATCTAATTTGTTTAAAAAATAATTCTTGTAGGCTTTAGTTTTTGTGCTACTTGAGAACTATTATTGCATAGAAAACTTGTTTTTCTCAAATAATTGCGTAAAAATTCTTTTTTAAAAATTTCTATTTAAAAAATAAAAGATTGAATGGTAATGAGGGTGATTATTTATCAAAATTTTTGAAACTGTTAATGTATTAATTGTAAAAATTTCTAGTCCTATAATTCTTTCCTTATTTTTCTTGCGGTAAATAAATTAATAATACTATAATCCGCAAAATAATATGATGATAAAATTAATTCTAATCATGAAAGTATTAATGGTTTATTATTTTTTAAAACTTCATAAGATTTCTTAATAGTTCATTTTGATTTAATGAAACAAATTAACTGAAATATTCATACAATCAGTTATCTAATGACAATAACTAATCAATAATTCAGATAAATATATTCTCCTCCAGTTATAATACCAAATTCATAAAATGCGAATATTTGTATAAACTTTTAAATAATTGTTCAGTTTTCTGAGTGTCCAGTTTTCAATATATTTCTAAAGTGATTAGTAAAAATCTGCATTTTATAATAATCATTTCATGGAAATTAATATCACTATACTTAATAAAATGCAAAATAATGCAATGCATTCTTTAGTAATACAGTTATTATAAATACCGATAACATAATTAGGAATATGGTAAAGCGTATTTCTATCTGAGTATGGAGAATTATGTATCTGAATTAATATCATTCTGCTAAATTTCTGCATAATGTAGAGAATTGATTAATTTATATTTCTAAGAACAATATTTGTTTGAGATTAAGTGAAATAATGTTTAGATTCATTAATTTTAATAACCGTAGAGGGGGTATTAAAATTATACGTTTGAAAGTAAACATAAATAGGGAAAATAAAGATATCACTGAAATGTAACAAAAAGTAATCTCATTATTGCAGTTAATGATATCCTTCCTAAAATTTATATTTTATATTAAGAAAATAGTCTTTATTTTGTTTCAGAAGTAGATCTTATTTAGAAAAAAGAAAATGAATGAATGCATAGTGAAATTTCAAAAATAAAATATAAAAAAGTGATTATGAAAAACTAAATCTTTTACTTTGAAAAGGGGTTTTTTATATAATGGATATGAAAATTGCATCTACCACTAGCTTTATAAACCCCTTAAAAATCTATTAAAAAATAACCGACTATTTTATTAAACACTTAATTCATTTCTTCAATGCATTAAAATAAATTTACAAATGATATTACATGAAGAAATTTGAAATTTTATTATGCATGACAAATCACATGTTTACTCAATAATCTTGATCAACAAAGTCATAGTTTATTTATCTTAGAAAATAATTCGTAAGTCAAAGAATTGTTGCTAAATATAGTTTTAGGAGTTACATCTTATTAAATCAAAAAATAATGTATGAAACAAAATAAGTCTTGAAACACATTTATACTTAGCTGCCACTGAAAAATTATACACTATTTTAATTTAGTTACAAAAATTAATTTACTAGAAAATACCTTGTCTGATCCAATTGGACTGAGACACGGCCTGCCACAAGGCTCAGTTTTGAGTAATGTTTTATTTTCCTTATATATAGCTGGCCTCGAAAAGGTAATTCATGACTCTTGTAGCGTAGGACTTTTCGCTGATGATGTTATCCTTTGGAGCTCTGTTGCGGATGTGGGAGAATTGGAATCTTAACTGTGCCCTCTCAGAGATATATTCTTTTGCTGAGTCACACAAAATGATCTTTAATACCTCCAAGTCTGTGGTTACTTTCTTCACCACTAACAGGCACCTGCATAATTATCAACCTACAGTCTTTATGAATGGTGTTCTGTTAAATTACTCTAAAAATGTCAAATATCTTGGTTACACTCTAGATCAGGAGATTCTGGGCAACAGGCATATAGAGGTCCATTTGGACAAATGTAGAAAAAGGCTTAACATTCTTAAATTTATTTCAGGACGAGACTGGGGGGGGCGACGCTGATACTCTGAGAACAACATACATCTCATTGATTAGGCCAATTTTGGAATATGGTTTTCCTATTTATTTCTGTGCCTCTGAAGCTAATCTTGACAAACTTGAACGCGTACAACTTAGCGCTGCAAGAATAATCTCCGGTCTTCGTAACAGCTGCCCTAGGGATATTCTG
Source organism: Latrodectus hesperus (assembly GCA_037975125.1). NCBI lineage: Eukaryota > Metazoa > Arthropoda > Arachnida > Araneae > Theridiidae > Latrodectus > Latrodectus hesperus. The sequence goes on along the minus strand of CM075860.1, from coordinate 71,372,674 downwards.
CTTTTCGAGAGTGACTTACCACCTCTTTCTTTGAGAAGAGGCTATTGTTTCTCAAAATATTTTAATAAGCTACTTAGCTACTATGATCATCACAGAACTTCTGCTTACCTTCACTCTTGGCACAATAATAGGCGCCTAAAGAGACACAGTCCTTTCTCCTTGGCAAATGAGATGCAGTTGCTTACTGCCGATGTGGAACCTCATTCCTTGAAAAGCGTCCCCTATTATATGTTGGATACTGATCGAGTTCGCTTTCGGACTGGGCTTCTATCTAAGGTGTGTAGAGGTACAGATGTCCCAGAACTGGCTAGGCAGGTAGCCCTGGAGATGATACATAACATTCCAGTCTCAGATTTAAGAGTGTATACTGATGGCAGTAGGGACGACGGAGGTATTTCTGGTAGTGGCATACATATTATGACACCAAATAATATAATATACATAAAGATTAAGAATGCCGACAACTGCTCTGTGTTCAGGTCGGAACTCATTGCTATTTATAAGGGATTAAATTTTATTGACATGACTACTGAACTCGATTTTAATGACTTATGGATTTTAACGGATAGCCGTGCCTCTATACAGCACCTTTCTCGTTGGACGTCTGTTGGGGTTAAGATAAGCCTGAAAATCCTGGAACTTGTCAGTCGACTTTCTTCAGGACACACTATCTACTTAAAATGGGTTCCTTCCCATGTTGGTTTGAAGGGGAATGAAATTGCTGATACCTTGGCCAAATCTGCCTCTGCGGCTGCCTTGCATAATAATACTTGTCTAACTTTTTCTGAAATCTCCTCAATAAAGAAAATGGAAACCAATGCCCTTTGGAGAACCCCTCCAGTTCACACTTGGTACTTTGGAGTGCGACCACGTTGGACTCACAGTCTAAATATTTCTAGGAAGCAGCAGACGGCTCTATCTCGCTTTTTGAGTGGTCACATTAGTTCCCTCACCTTCCAGCAGGGTCAGAAATTCTTTACTGAGTGTCACTGGTGCTAGGCCGCACAGGCTTCCCCAACCATATTCTCGAGTGCCTAAATTTTACTGCTCGTGAGATTTTGAAGGACCCTTTACTGTTTTTAGACTTTTTGGAGATTTTTGGTTTTATGGAGTTGGTGTAGCAGAGCTACACCAACTGGAATTAGTAACAACAACAACAATTTACTGGAAAATAATTATTTACTGCTTGAATCGTTTGATTGAAGTTAAAAAAATTATTATTATAATAATTATGAAAAATTTTCATATTCATTTTAAAAAATTCGTAAGTTAAGCTGATTTTTTTTTCACAAAGAGTGTTATAATTCTGTAATAATTTCTTAAAACGATTTGCAGTCTAAATGCTTATTGCATGATTTAATGGAATAATTAATACTCTATGATTTATTCAATTCATACTTATTAAATTATGAATACTTACAAGAATTTGCAATTTATGTATACATCAAAATGTTTTTTATCTTAGAAAAATGATCACTTTTTGTAGCTTCAAATTTTTTTCGTTACATTTTTTCGAAATTTGAATTCAATTTTCACTTGTTTTAAATGTAAAAGCCGCGTACTTTATTTATCCTTCCTCAATCAAATTTTTAATTTAATGAGTTTTATAGAGCTTCTTTAAGCATTATGAAATTATTTTGAGGAAAATATGAAGAAAAATATACAGTAAAGAATGTGTATGTATTATAAAAATTTAAGATATATACCCTTGTTCAATTCGTGTATATTGTATGGTTAAGATACATGAAATATAATTGTTTTATCTATCAATAGAATAATAGTATAAGCCAAGATACATGAATAATTTTATCCATTGTGTCGTCAAGAGCATAAACTGAAAACTAAATATTTTGATCCTTTGTCTTTACCAAGTTAATTTGAAAGCAAATGCATTAAAAGAAATTAATTACATTGAATTTTTTGAAAAATAGAAAAAAATAATGTTTGGATCGTATGAACACAATCTTTGAAAGTATGAAATAGTTGTTAATAAGTATCTAATTTTGCATACTTTTCTATTTAATAAATACTGTTTTATGATATATTTTTCTCTAAGTATATTTTTTATTTTTCGAATTTACAATCAAAAAATATTAAAAAAATACAGCTGAATTTCTATTATTGCACATATTCATCAATAAATAAATATGTTTATAATAATAAAATATTACTTATTTTAGATTTTCTAGAATATAGGAAGTAAAACTAAGTAAATTATATTAATGCATATCGTCATTTATCTAATAAATCCTACTCTGCATGACAAAATCTACTCAACTCTACAAAGTACTTTTTTTATAACTAATCAGATTTTATGGAGCAATATATAGAATGAAAACAGTTTTTGAAAAAATATCTCCGAATAAAATTAGTATAATATAATTAGAAAATTATTCTCAATATCTGAAATAACCTGCAATATAAATATGACATGAGATTTTGTTATGTTCAAATACATTTCAGATAAATATACCTAATTTTATTTATGATACAATTTTACAGTGAAATATTATGGTGTAAGTGTATATCAGATGGGAAATATTACTAAAATAGTTAAAATATGTACAACCTAAGGAGATAATAGAAAATGATGTTTACTACAATTAGATGCTGTAATAATTTTAACACAATATTATATTTAAAACGTTCTGGAGCATATAATTATCCTTGCTAGATGATATATTTGGCAAGGATTCTCAAGTGAATAATTAAATACATGATTTAGAATGCAGTCTTAATAATTTATTTGAAGTAATCAAATAAAATCTTGGATGCGATCCAAGTGCAGTTGATTATAAACGGAATGATTAATTGTTTGTACGAATCGAAATGGAAGAAATCAGATATGTTAGTTTCTAATTAGTGTGAATTGCAGATAATGTTTTATTCAAAAGTTAATTTATATAATTTTTAAATAACGCATATTTTTAGAATTTAAAAAAATTTACAATATATTTTTCAAATTATCTCAAAAGCAAATTATATCCCTTGCTAATTAAATACAACTCAAATAAAAATCTTGTGATATTAAAATAATAGAAACCCTTCATATCTCTTTTTCAAGGAACATTCATTAACTGGGTTATTTTCTAGAGAATGATACATTTTTCTAAAGCGATTTTAAATATGAAGAAGTATCTTTGTAGGGAAAAAATATTTTGTCTCTATGGGAAACTAAAACAAGTTTCTACATTTAAGCGTATTGATTTTAAAAAGATATTAAGGTTAATCGTAGGTAATTTATTTGTTAGTCCTTCTTATCATTCAAGTAGAAATATATACATTAGAAATAGCTTTTTTATCATCATTATTGTCCCTCAACTTTATTACAGATAAAGAAATATTTAATTTATAAATTAAAATTACAAATTTTTTAATTACAATTATTATATTCCTTTAGAATCACAGTCATGCTTCTTTTCAAATTTGTAATTGAAAATTAAATTTAATCGTTAATATAACCTAAGCTATTTCATAAGCGCAATTAAGAATCTATGGGTCCAAGTTAATATTAACCTTGTAATTTAATTTATACAGTGGAAATGAATATACATTTTTAAAAATGTTAATACCAAAAATGTTTTTAATTTCACAAGAGTTTACAAAAATATGCATTATTAAGTAGCAGAAACATTTTCATTAAGTTAATAATATTATATTTAAGAAAGAAATATATGTTTGAGAACTAATCATTTTCCTTTCTCTGCAGATAGCAATATATCACTACAAAAATTAAAATTTTCTAACTAAATTGAACCTGTTCAGAAAAAAAAATGTGATTTTATTTGGTAATTATTCAAAAATTTTTATTGTCGTATTATATCAAAAGCAGAAAAGATGAAATTCTCAAAAAGACAAATTATACAATTTCAAAATGAAATATGCTTTGTTTTAAATTTATAATTGCATAAAATATTATTAAATTTTGAACCTTAAAAGTTTTAAAATTGTTTACATAAACATAACAGGACTTTTTCATTCAGTTAGAAATCTTAAGCTTCAAAAAAAAATAAATAATTTTTTTTATTCAAACGAACATTCTAAACTTAGAATAAGTTAAAAAATATTTTAAAATTACTATTATATGAAGAAAATATTTTCTTATTTTAAACAAATGCCTTTATTATAAAATATTGTTAGTTTTTCTATTATTTTGGCTATTAGGAATTATATTACACTGGTTTAATATAAAAAATACACAAAATTTTAAATACTATTAAAAATAATAATATACTTTTATTTTATATTTGATGCACATAGGTTTATACTTTATATGTACTGATTGTTTCATTATATGATTTGGAAAATATTAATATCGAAATGATTAATTACTTAGAAAAGTATTTTCTCATAGCTTCAAATGATTATCGTTAACTGTATTTAAGTTTCACAGTGCTATTCCATTTAATTTACACTGCGCAAATAAATATAAACTATAAAAAATGTTAATGCCAAAAATGTTTTTAATTTTACAAGCATTTACAGAAATATACATTATTAAGCAGCAGAAGCATTTTCATTAAGTTCATATTATTTGTTATATAGTTATGTAGTTATATATAAATATACTATCATTTTTTAAGTGAAATACATTATAAGCGAATACTGCAATTGATAATTTTTAACTTTATTATTTTAAAGTGTAAAAATTTTATTTTTTGTATTTAACATGATACGTACAATAGATTTATTCTTAAAAATTAATTATTATTCTCTCTCATAAATGTTTGTACAAGTATCATTTATAATAAGTATTTGTAAATATTATTTAAGATCATATAATACCCATTTTAATCATGCATTCATAGTAAAATAAAAAAACTTCTATGTATCCTTATATTTTTTCATATAAATTTTAAAATATTATGTTTAATCTCAATATTAAACTATATATTCTCTAGTATTATCTTGTAATAAAAATTATAAGAACAAGTTTACATGCAAGCACGTGCATACACATACGCATTATATGTGTTAAAATGTTATGACTTTTATGACTAAAAATATAAGATTTCCCAAGATTTAAAGATTTTGTACGTACATAAAGGAGTTAAAGAATCGGTGAAATTTCTTCAGTAAAAGAATTTTTAATTTTAAGCAGTATTTTATGTAACATAAAAATTAATAAGCTGGTAATTAATGTAATTCTTAAATTATTTTAATTTTTATCGTTTTAGCCTATTTAGTTGTTTAATATATTATTCACATCTAGAAATTTTTCACTAATTCACACTATAATTTTCTTAAATAATATAAATCAATATTTTGCAATAATTGGAAAATATATTTTATATCTTCCTATTATTATATATGTATTATATCTGTATTCTTATATATATATATATATATATATATATATATATATATATATATATATATATATATATATATATATATATATATATATATATATATATATATATATATATATATATATATATATATATATATATATATATATATATATATATATATATATATATATATAATATAATACATATATAATAATATATTATATGTGTCTATATTATATATGTATTCAATACAAATATTGGAAAATGTGTAATATAATTAAATTATCAAACAGAAAATATTTTATATCAATTTAAAAAATTTAGCATCTGAAGAAGTTAGCAATAATCAAAGACAAATTTGCATCTTCTATACTAAATTAATGTCTTTTTTTAGAAACTGGAACCTTACCCTAACTAAATACTTATTATCAGCATAGGAAATCATTTTATATTGAATGAAATCATGGCTGTTATTAAAATGAAGACCACATTTTTATTGCTGGTGTAAATATATTTTTTCCCAGCAAATAATACAAAGGAAATAAAAATGTTATTATCCTAAGTTTTGAATTAAAATGAAAAATCTTTGATGAATATTTTAAATTGGTCTCTATCCTACCTTAGCTAACATGAATCAATTCAAAGATGACTTCTTTTGAATTATAAAAAATAGTATATCATATTTGACAAAATTTCATACATTACACCGCAACTACAGATACTGATTAATATACTACAAAAAATAAAATACCTTGTGTAAAACAATTTATTGTAAAAAGTCTAAGAAAAGTTTAAGTCAATGTTTAAGAAAATTTGCTGAAATTTAAAAAATTGAAGGGAAAACCCCATTGGTTATCACAGAAAAATATAAGTCATGCAAGAACAAACTATTTACTTTCGTTTAAATTTTTATTTATTTTAAAGAAATCAAAAATATTTCATTAGTGACATAGGTTAAAACCTTCAATGACCTTCAATCAACATTTTGATTGTAGCAATGATTTTCAATTTAAATTAATTAAGCTGTGTAATGATTTGATTCTATATGATAATTTATTTTAAATAAGTTACTTAGCATTTGTTATTGAGAGAGATCTGTAAAAGGAATTGAAAATAATTTTGAATAAGATGAGGAAAAAGTATTTTTAAGGGCTATTTTCGAATACACCTTGATAATTTTTAGTGTACATTGAGATATAATATATGATACTTGTGCATTATATTTGTTATTTAAGTTTTAAGAAAAGTTAAAAAAAGTTTTTTGAAACCAGCAGTCTTAACGATGAATTTTACAACAGAGAAAAGCAAAACGTAATTAAATTTTGTTTCCTAAAACAAACAAATTTTGTTCTCAGTTTTTAATAGTAATTTTTTTATTAATTAAAATGATTGTTTTGTAGTATTTCCCTTGATATTTTTTGGTATATCTTTTGTGTGTAAATAAATAACATATATATAATCATGATAATTTTATGAGTGAATTATTTTTAAAATCTTTTTATTAATGTATTTGTTTCAATGATAAATCTGTTTATTTTTGTCTAATATTATCTGCAATTTAAAAAAAAAAGAATTTTAAATACTTAATTTACTTAATGTTAATTTATATTTATTTTAAAGTAAAGTTACGTGGCTCTTAATATAAAAAGTGAAATTTTATAAAAATAGTTCTCAAAACTATGTTTCTATACCGATACAATTATTAGAAATTTGTAATAGAAAATGTGCCAGACATTTATTCTCGAATTCACTAAATTTGAAAAATAATGTCTAACGATGCAAATAATAAATCCTAATCAAATGAAGGTTGACAAATTAAAGTAATGTTAGACATTATTTTAATGTTTAACAAGTTTGAAATGCCATTCTTATATACTACAATTATATACCATCTTATTTCTTTATGTGAATTATTTCAAATTTCATTTTTTATAAAGTTTTAATGTACTGAATTACCAGCATTATAATTAGATTAAAAATAAAAGTATTAGAGATAGGTTTATTTTTTAAAAAAATTACATCATCTTGATATACTATTTCGGTTAATGTAATGTTTTAATGTAGAAATAAAATTAAACAAACACAATATATTGGATATTTATCTGAAATTGATTTAAAGTTAAATTTTAAAATGCTGAAATATTTTAATTTCAGTTTGTATTAATTTTGATTTTGTAACAAAATTATTCAGGAAATTAATTTATTGTTTATTAATTGGAAAAATTTGAACATTTTCTTGCGTTTGTTGTATAATTTTTATTGTTTAAGAATAATATTTGAACTTAATTTACTTACGAGTACAAGGTCGATTATGTAATTATATATGTATATCTCAGAGTATTTTTCAGTGCACGAGAATTATTTACAACTGGACAATTAGTTTAGAATAGAACCAAAACTATTATTACTATTTAATTCCAAGACGAAATCAAGTCCACGAATTTTAAACAAAATACATAAGTGATAACAATTTGGTTGCCAGCTGAAAAGAATAAATAATGAACAAATCAAAAATAATTTATAGTTAAATGAGGATGTATCAACTCACACAAATCTTAATTTTATCATTTCTTATGTCATTGCAATTTTAATGTTGATCAATGTGAATTATGTATGTTTAATTGCTTTTTGGTTTGATAATTTACTGCTAAGATTAGAAAAAGAAGAAGAAAACTAATTTTTTTTATAAAAATTTTTATAAAATCAAAATTTAAACAATTTTGAAGCTTATATGTAAAACACCCTTCATAAATATTAAAGCATATCTTCTAAAATCAAATTGAAATTTTAGCTCACAAATAAATATGGTTCTATTTTTAAAGAGATTTTCATTTAATAACATTTTATTTTATTTAAAATAATCTGTTTACCATTTTAAAAAAGTAAAAACTTTTTATTTTTTAAATTTTGGAATTTTATATATTCTAAAAATATATACTTCCAGAAATACAGTGCTATTCTTATTAAATAAAATCTTATGAAAATATTTCATTGAATACAAAATATAATATATATTTCATATAAATATCTAATAAATTATATGAATACTTGTAAAATGTAACGTTACCTAGATTTGCAGAAAAGGTGCTACGAATTTCGCAATATCGGAACGTGAATACAGTCTTAATACTACTGAGAGTAATATAATGCGGAAAAGTCTCTTTAGCTGTAATTAGAAATGTTGTAAAGGGATTTCTCTGTACCTTTCAACGAGTTTCTCTGTGATTTGGATTTAATGTCAATGTTTTCTACACAATAAACCTGAATAGTTATTGTAATGATGGTAAGTTAAAAAAAAATTTAGTACTAAAAATGTCAAATATACAGTTGATGAATTCAAACTTGTGTAAATTCAAACTTGTATAAAATGTATAAATTTTTTAAAATTATTTTATATGAATGCAAATTTTCTCTATCATATTTGGGTATATTGTGTTGTAAAAAATTATTTATTTGGTATAAATATTTTTTATCTTAAGTTAAATAGAATAAAATAGAAGTATTTTACTAGAAAATTATTGATAATATTTCTATTTAAATATACACACAAATAAATCTGTGTTTATATACAAAGACGTTTTACATTTTGTATTATTATTTGTGATATTTTCTATTTATTTTTACAAATAAGTATTTTTTCTTAAATTTAAATTAATAAATTTATTGCTGGTAAAATAAGAAAAGATATTGTTTCTTTTAAAAATTTAAAACTCTTGAAGATTTTGGAATATTAAAAAAGAATTAAGGAAATTTATATCTGAGTTTGTGAATTTTCATTTATTTGAGCATTCTCTTTCCAAACAAATAATGTTGTAATTAATTCCTCGTTAATTTTATACGTTTCATTGTGCTTTCTTTTATCTTGAAAATAAATATTGTAATTTAGAAAATGTTATGAAATTTCTGTCAAATGTCAAAAGTATTAACAACAAACATTTGAGCATGAATTAAAATAAAGAAATCTAGAATTTGCTAATGAATTATATAATTTTGATTTGTATAGTATTTATTTCATGAAATATTCATTAAACTTTATAACCATATATCTATTGGCATTACAAAGATAATGATATGGAACAAACAAAACACATTGCATATTCATTTATAAAATATCTATTGTATTTCATGTTAAAGCATATCTATGTGCTTATGATATCTGTGATTCTGACATATGACATATTCATTAAAATAATCCAATAAAATATCAATCAATTACCAAAATATTTGCAAGAAAATTTCTCATTAATTAAATTGCTTATGGTAAAGAAAATTAAATTTAACATTTTCATCCACTTTACTTCTTCTGCTTCAAATTATTAATGCATTATCAAATTAATGTTGGTAACATTACTTTCAATTACTAAAATCGCGAGCTCCAAGCATTAATTTTGATTAAAAAAGAATGAACCTTCTTTTAGTCTTAATAAAAAATTAGAGAAAAATTTAAATTTTTTAGTGAAATTTTATTGTTCTTTTGTTATGTTTGGCTGTATTTAAGTTTTAACCCTATTCAACTCTATAACACGTGAAGTGATGGAATCTCATATAGAGGAGCACCAGGTCAGTGGGCCATCTTTGCCTCGAAAGAAAGACAAACACAAAAAGAGAAAGAAATATCCATGCCCAAATCTAGATTCGAACCCGGGACCTACTGCTTAGCTAGGGACGCTAACCTCTCCACCATCGATCGGATAAAACTTTATTGCTTAACGCTTTCCAAAAAAATCCAAAAAAAATTATGTTTTATTAAATAAAATAACATTAATTAAAAAATGTGATTAATATTTATATTTTGCCCTTAATAATATTTAGCTTTTATTCTTAAAAGGAAAGTCTTAAATTTAATTGAAACTAAAGGAGAAAAATTGGTACAATCAATAGGTAATCAACTACATTTGTAGAATGCATCTCGTAGAAATTTTATCATTTTTATGAAACTTAGCAGTTAACAAATATTTTATTTTGAAATTCCATAAAATATATTTTTTATTTTTAGTTTAGAATATAATCTTATTCTATGACATTGTTATTATTATTATAACATTTTTTCTTTTTATTAAAGTATGACTTTCCTTTTTAGAAAATATCAATAAATTGTATCATTACAGGAATTGTTGGTAATACCTTTATAAATATGATAGGATAAAGAGAATTGCTGTATGAACGTGGCAATTAATTATTTAAAGAGAATCTTATTTCTTCATAATTTCATGCAAAGTAAATATAATCTTTTAGAACTTGCATTCTTTTTTATCTTCTTTAAATAAAGATGTTTTTCTGAAGGAGTACAATAAATTACTTGCTAGTTCTCCAAAACAGTATTCAATCGGTATTATTTAATTAAAAAAATAATAATTTATATGTTTCAAGGAATGAGAATCTACTTTTGTATAAGGTGTATTAATTTAGATAATTTTATAAAAATAATATTATGTTATTACAACAGCTACAATTTGATAATTTTTCAGATAAAAAGAATTCTTCTTAGCCATAGTAAACCATAGTAAAATTCTTGTTATACTAGAAATATTAAAACACTATAAATGTATTCTAAAATTTAAGAAAATTTTAAAATATATAAGCGATATATTATAATATTTAAAATTCTAAGAATTGATTTTAAAGAAAACTGAATGTCAGTAGAAAAAATGCTTATGAAGAAATAAGTGTAGTTTGAAGGAAAAACAAAAAACAAACTAAATAGAATATAATATATTTTAAAATCTTTCTTTTAAACAGTCTCAGTTGACTACCAAATATCGTTTGAGACTTAAAATAGATTGACAAATATGTTTGTGCTTTGAAATAATGCAATAAAACTTCCGCAACAACTATTCTAAGAAATAGACTTTTTTTGACTCTCACGAACTAAAGATCTCTATTTACATTAGAAATGTTACCTTAAATTCATACTTACATATTATGAAAAAACAAATATTACAGTTATTTTGAAATTGTTCGATAATCATACATACCGTATATTATTCAATAAGTTAACCAATTGCAACACAATTTATATTTAAAATACAAATCAAAATTTATATTTACCTCTCTATTCAATTTTCTTACTAAAGATAATGTATATGTATGGAAGCATTATAATTTTATTAATATATTCGTATGTATGATAAAGCTATATGCTGTCTTTATAAATTTGATTTGTTTTGTCTTACAGCTTCATATATGTATTTGTTTCATGAATTTTAATAATGTATATTTTGCTGATTTTAACGAAAGTTTCCTAGTTTGGAAGCAATAGAGGCAACAACTTTTCCCATAATTAATTTATTAATTATAAGATAAGTTATTATTTTTATATGCATTTGCAGTCTTAAGTAAGATATGATATGAGAAATAATGTAGTTATATAATTTCACATAACATATTTAAACTTTTTTGTGAATGCTATAATTATAGAAAATTTTGAGTGACTTTTGGGCAAATTATTGTATGCACTATTTTCCTGTTTTTTTTTTATATAATTAAAGTAGATATTTTCATGAATTTCTGTTCCAAAGTCAATTTTAAAAAAAAGCTCTTACCCCTCAAATTTTAAATTCGTCATTTATACTTAGCTATTAAGAAGATGTCAGAAGTAGAAGACAGTCTATACAATTATAAATTCTATTTATATATTTATTTTAGATAAAAAAACAATTTATTTAAGGATATTTTCCTTACTTTGCTTTTAAATATATCCCCTTTAAAATAATTTATTTTTTACTTAATCTTATTAAAATATATATCATGATTTTTTTATAAAAAATAATATCTTATGAAATTTAAGAAATTTTATGAAGAATTTATTTATGAAGCAGTAGAAAAAAACTTCTTTAACATTAAATTCAAAACTTTATTTATTTTTATACAACTAAAAGCCAAAGAAAGTAAAATTCACTACTTTGAAATTATTTCGAGTTAATTATTAACGGAATGGCACAATTCTCATTTTCATCATCCATTTTCTATTTCAAAACGGATATCATTGTAATTTTTTTACCTTTAATCTTTTTCTAAGTTAATTCTGTAAAAATTATTTATTTGTGTATAATTATTGATTACTTATAACACGACATATTGTATTAAGACTTATTTTATGCGATTACATTGATGAAAACTTCAATGACCATTAATAAAATTTTTGAGTTGAAGAATACTTCAATAAAATCAATAAATAAATGTTTGTATAATGTTTACATTAATTTCTGTTTTTTTTTTTTTTTAACCTTTACTTTTTCAAAGTTTTGAAGAGTTTTAATCTGCTTTAATATTCATGAAGTGAAGTTTAGTTAATATAAAACGATACTTAGAAAACTACGTGTAATAATATGTGTATAACTTGTTTATGAATATATTTTTAAGAAATATATTGCACAATAAATTATCTAATATATCAATAGAAGAATTTATATTTGTAATAATAAATGACATAAAAATGGTATATATTTCAAAAAAGCATGAAAAAATTTGTTAATTAAAATTTGTAATTTTTTCGTCAATATACGACAATGTTTTTATGAACCTTTGAATAAAAAATAGCTATAAGGAATAGCTATAAAAACTTTTCTTTCATAAAAAATTAATTGACGTCATCATCTCTGGACAAAATATTTTGCTATGTTTAATGGTAAATTATTTGAATTATTGAGAGAAAAAAGCTAAAACATACACCAAATATCTATTTTGCGGAATTTATTTTGCCTAATTAAGTTAGCAAATACTTTTTTTCAGAAGTTAATGTTTCTAGAAGATGACATATTACAATAATATGTCATTTTATTGATATTATACAAATATATTTAACAGCTTTTTCATCAAAAATATTATTAGAAGTCTAAAAATAACACAACTGACAAAAATCATTTACTTTCTAAAAAGTGAAATATTTTAGTTATGTACATAGTAAATGCTTCAACAACTGCGTTTCCTTTTCTTTTATAAGTTATGTATCGTTCTTATTATCGTGTTAATTCAAAAATGGTTTCAATAATTAGAATATGTCTGTTAAAGAAACAGTTATCGAAGAATATGAAATATCTAACTTGCCAGATGAATATTAAATAAATTTTATTATTAAAATAAAAGAAATCAAAATCTGAGACATAGAAGTTTCATTGATTAAACATATAAGAAATAACTGTATTATAACGTATTATGTAATTATGTAAAAATTACTAAAATTATATTCAGTTTTTATTATTTTTAGCTTTTTTATCTGAGTGTAATTTGATTAACTCTATAATAACAAAATATCTTATTGAAAAGAGAAATAGAACTACTCTAATGTGAAATAAAAAATACAGGATAATAATTTCCTCTCTTTGTTTTTGCAAGAAAATATATCACTCAAGTTTCGATTAATGAAAAAACATGTTTGACTCAGACTAATATTTAATTACATAAAAAGTTTGATTTTATTTGAATTTCTAATATATTTTCTTGTAATATTTACCATGAAAAAAATGATTTTCTTATAGTTTTACTGAGTAAGATATTATGAAACATAAATAACTAATTAAAAGTATGATAAATGTTTAAGAACATTTTTCAATGTTTGAGAGCAAAGTAACTTTACTTAATAATTTAGATGCACATAATAAAAGTTAACTTATCGTTCTGGGAAAATACCCTTAGAGTTTTATAAATGTTTCCTATTTTTAAAATTTTAAAAAAATATTTAAAATTAAACTAAATGTATTACAAGTGAAGCATAATTTCAGTAAATTGTTTTATGCCTGTTTCTATTTAAAATGTATTTTATATATTCATATACATTAGTATTACTATTAAAACATCAATGAGAACAACAATGTATTAGATGATTTCATTTATTGTTAAAATTACCATTAGTAATTTGCAAAAAGCATTACATATTTCAGAACATTATATATTTCATGAAAATAAAATAAGGAAAATATCTTGATATTAATATTATTATAGTAAGAGATTTTCAGTTATAAGGAACCATTAAATTTAAATATATCTGTAAAACATCCAAACAATAGATTTTCTAAATCATTTTTTAAAAATATAATCAAAACTAAAACTAATGTCATCAAAACATTTTAATGCACTTAAAATTTAAAATAAATACAAATACAAATAACTTGATCAAACACTAAGTATGTTGGTACCTATTTATAAAGATACCAGTAATATCTAGCGTTGTGATAAAAATATTCCGTATTAATTATATGTATTACATCTGTATTTCATTGTAGACAATGTTTATATATGCTATTATTTGGCTTATTGCTTATTGAGACTTCTAATTCACACATCAAGCTCTTCTCATGGATAATAAATAGTGCTTACAAGATTTGTTAAAAATAAATATATATTCCTAGTTCTATTAATTTGTCTAGTGAGTAGTAATCAAATATTTGCAATAAATTTTATATCTGCAGAATTCGTCGGGACAATCAAAACATGTACTTTTTTGTCAAAATAACCTTTTTCAAAAAAAAAAAAATTACATATCAGAAAAGTTGCCCCATTTTGCAAGAATATTAAGATTAAACTTATAGAACATAAATATATGACAGCAGTTTCAGTTTTAATACTTCTATATATTCCTTAAAGATCATATTTTATTAATAAGTACTAAATCAATTTATGCACTTTTTGCACTCAAGAAAGCCGAGCTGGCAGCCGAAATGTTAGCGCTCATGCCTTTGGTTCAACAGTTCGTGGGTTCGAATCTCACCTTAAGCATGGATGTTTGTAGTTGTTCGGAATCTACTTTAAGCCGTAGGTGCCGGTCTAATTAGCCCTCGTGTGCAAAAAATGACCGTTGAGCGACAAACAAACCAAACCAAATCACTGAAGAAAACTGTTCCTTAGACGTAACCGAGTAGCCTTTAAAATGAAGACTGAAACTATGCTTCATCTCTTCGTTGGTCAAGTTTTGATTAAAACTGGCTTAGTTGCTTAGATGGAAACGTTATTCATTGGAATATATAACAATTTTGCACTCCTTTAACAAGATTTCTCTAACATTTCGTTAAATACTGTTTTTTCTTTAGTTTCATAAATTTAGTGAAATCAGTTATTTTAATTCTCTTTAACCAACTGATTTTATATTTTATTAAGGGTGATAATTCACAAAATTTATCAAAAACACAAACATTTTCAAAACAGCTAAAGAAAAACAAAGGATTTTATCTAGTAAAAGTTCCTTGAATTTTGTTCCTGATCTTGTTTAGATGGTCATGAAGTTTCCTTTTCATTAAGGATATCATGAATTTATCAGTATTTTCTTTCGATCATTTTATCCTTACAAAAATGTTTTGAACTTATAAACTTTTAAATCTTAAATGCCGCAAAGTTTAAATTTTCTTTATTTTTAATTTAAATTCATGCGATATTTTTTAAAAATCAAGAAGCAGAGCAAAAAATCATTTCTGCCAAAATAAGGAAAAATAGTTATTTAGAAGAAACATTTTATTAGAAAATTGCAATAAAAAATATAATATTTTTTATCTAAGAATCAAATAACATAAAATGAATTTTATACATATTCGATTAATTAATTTGAACTTTTTAGCTTAAAAAATAATTTATTTCAAACATATGAAAAAAAGCGACTACTTCAAAAATGTCAAAATATTTTTCTAAATACATTTTTTAAAAATACAACAACTGATTTTTAAAAAAGCACTCTTATAAAAATATTTATTAATGTAATTTAAATTTTACTTGAACACATTTTTACATTTGTACAAAATTGCTCATTATCATCGTGCAAAATATTTTTCATTTAAAAAAGGGGTATTTGCTGGTTACAAAATTAACTTTTCGTTTTTATCTCTTTCAATTACAACATATGTTTTTAAATTTTATTTTCAAATGGAAAATTTTAAAATTTTTTATCCAATATTAAAAATTATATTCCAGTGATAATTTAACAGCTAAGAAAACTTTTTCTTTCCTTTTAAATTTTCTTGTTGGTAAATCTAATTAAAGAATTAATTAAAATTATAGTCATTGAAGAATTAATAACTTAATTTCCTTCTGGGGAATTTTATTTTGCTTGCTTTAAATATTAAATACTTCATTCCTTGGATGGAATTATAAATTTTTTTATTCAGCTATTTCTTTTGAATTTTAAATGAATCGATGAAATATGATTCATGATTTCAACTTAAATACTTAAGCTTTTCCAGTTGAATTATTTTAAATTCGATAAGATAGAAAGGATAAAGTTTCTCATCAAGTATGTTTGATTTTATTTATATTTGATATAATACAAACATTATGTAAGAAATATTATTATATTTCTGAGGAATTTTAAGTTTTACAAGATAGAAACAGTGAATAATGGTAAACTTTTAATCAAGTAAATTTCATATTAAAAAAGTCCTGCTATATTTGAGCGGATATCTAACAGGTTGAATGCTTGGAAGATTTCTGTGATTTCTTTCCTTTACACGTGAATTTAGTCTGTTATCTGTGATAAAACTTATGATGGCTCTTCAGATGGCTTAGAATCACTATCAGTTTGGCATTAGTAGGAAATGCAGTGCAAATTATAATAGGACATACATATCTGAAAATTAGTATCCCAATTAATGTTAATAAGTGTTTCTAAAATATCGGGTTGTTAGGTTTTTTTAATTGTAATGACAATAGATAATTTTATATAAATTATATAATTTCAAGAAATATTTAATAACTCGTAAAAATATTTTATAAAACTTAAAAACACATTTTGTTTATATCATACATTTTGAAAATTACTTGAATTTAAAATTTACATTTCAAATAAAGATTCGAAAGTGTGAATTTTGAAATTAAATTAAACATTGACTCATTTCGTAATTAAACTCTTATGATCATATATGACATTTCGGCTTTAGTTTTAGGTATCAAACTCAAATTAATTATTTTTATTTTATTTAAAATGCAATTTCTAGTTTGTATGAATTTGATACAAAAATATTTAGGAAATTAAAGTACATAAAATTATCATTAAATGTAAGATGTTGACATATACAAAAATTTTAATTTTTTCAAAAAATGTAAACGCTATATTTATAATATTTGAAATCAAAACAATTTGTTGTTTTAATTATTTAATAAATATTGAAAGTTGCAATTAAGTAGATAATTACAGTATGTAGTGAATTATTGAAAACTTTCTGTGTTAACTTACTTAAAAAATTCTACTTTACAAATATAAATTTGGTAATCAAAACTGATACACATGAAAACAAATTTACAAAAAAATCTGCATATTGTAATGCGCAGAAGGTTTTATTTCATAATTTACATTGAAATTACTTTAGCTCTTTCTTAAAATTTGTTTTAGTACTAGAAACATAGCATTTACTCGAATCTGTTTTTTGATGAATAATAAACCGTATAACTGTATTTCCAACTGTGAACACTACACTCCGAAGCAAAACTGTAATTTTGAATGAATTCACAATTACCAAGACGAAATATCAAGTTTATAACTGCCAAAACAAAATAAAATATTAAGCTTATAGTTGGCAAAGGAAAATATTAAATTTATAGTAGACAAAATCAAATTCCAAACCCACAAAAAGTGAACATAAATACACACAGAGTAAACCAAATGCATAAATTGAAAGACTAGTTGTGGCTTCATTAAGACTAGTCTGAGGACGTTGCAGAAAATCTATACTTTGTGCTAATGTGGTCAACACTCACTGAAGAAGCTGGAAATAAGATATTTCTTTTTCTTTGATTTAATGTGTGTTTCCATTTTACTTTTATTCTGTATGTCTTTTTAGATTTTAAATTATTTATAGCTTATATGTACCATCTGTTTACTATATGTAAATAATCTCGTCTTTTCACTTTATTGTTCTTCTTTTAGCATTTGTTCAATTTTTAAAAAAATCTTTGATTACTTATATTTTGGTAATTCTATTTAAAGTGCTTTCGCGCTGAATACATCATTGCTAAATATATAATTTTTGTGTTTATTTTTGAATTTATTTCAAATAATGTTAATATATATTTTTAATCATATATATATATATATATATATATATATATATATATATATATATATATATATATATATATATATATATATATATATATATATATATATATATATATATATATATATATATATATATATATATATATATATATATATATATATATATATATATATATATATATATATATATATATATATATATATATATATATATATATATATATATATATATATATATATATATATATATATATATATATGTTCTGCTACTTAATGTACTCAGAGTTGGCAAAGAGTTTTTATGTCTCTACTTTAATGAATAAATTAAGCGTTACAATTATTAATCACTCTCACAATTATATTAAAAAGTTATAATTTAAGGAATTATAGAAAAAGGAAACATTTGTGAAACAAGCTCCAGTTATCATTGACAGAAAATACTTATCAGTAAAAATAGAAAAGAAACTTTGGAAATCAAACTGTCCAAATAAAATTTCAGTCTAATAATGGTATGTATGTTGTTAAGTAAATGTATGCTTTAGATTTTGTTCTGACATGAATCTTCGATATGAAATATGTAATCATTATTTTGCATACTACTTTGCAAGTTTATAAATATATTAAGAATAATATTATTGTTTAGAATAATATTCAGAACAGAAAATTAAAAAATAAATATTTAAATAACATATAAGCAATGACAACTGTATATTCGAATTATTTATCGATTTACCAAAGACGTTAAAATTTAACAAATTAAAAAAGATTAAATTTTATAATTGTACTTCTCGGAAATGAACATTTTTATGTTTGAAGAGAATTATTATCTCTATACAAATAACCGAACTATTGTTTGAATAACAAACAAACGGAAATTTAATTTACTGAAAGAGGAAAATGCTATTGAAATACGATCACATATTATTAAGTAAATAAACATACATGCTTATTTCTATTTACTTTTGTAGAGATAACACAATATGTGACACTATTAAAACTGGCTTATAATAAATATTTTCTGTTTTCATTCTCCTTAAGGATTACTTTCTGTTTTATTTAAATGTTATACTTTATAAAGCTCTTTCCGAGCAATTGTAGAATATTAGATAAATACCTAGTTTTACTCATGATTCATTGAAATTGTAGCTTTTGAGATCTGTTTCTATGAAAACTCTAGTAAAATAAATGTTGACTAGTAAAATAACACACAACATCTTTATATTTAAATAAATCATTCTAACCAAGTAAATTCTTTTATTTTGTTTCAGCATTGTTTACATTAAAATAGGATTTCCAAACTAAATAAAAAATCTGAAAAACTATGTTATTTTTAATGCAATTTTTAAGAGTTATTTATCTTTTATAATTAAATATTATATCTAAATTATGCATTTGAAAATTTTTATCAATGTAGCAATAAATGCAGTTACCATGTATAATTCTTTATATCACATATCAAAAACAGAAATATATAAATAAAAAATAATAATAAAATTGTAATTTTTGCTTTCCAATCAATTTTTAATGTTTTTTTTATCATTTTTTTAATGAACGTATATAAAAAAAATTATTTAGGTATCTGGTACTTAGTAAATGGCTGTTCATTTTTCTAGAATAATGTATAAGCTAAAATAAATAACAATATTTTGTTTTTTATCATTACAATAGCTACTTAGTCTTCACCTCCAAAATATTCAAGTTTTGGAGAAACAAATAAATTATAATTAATTCTGTTAAAAATACATTAATTTTTGTTGCGATTAAAATTGATTGAAATAATTCAATAATTCAGAAGCAAAATGTAACTTAAAATTTTTTTACTGTCTATATTGATATTCAATAATAATATAACTTTATATTTCGACATGCAAGTTGCTAACGTTGACTAAGTAGCAAAAAGAATAATTATGCTGCATCTTTTTTTAATTTTACATTCAGTAGTAATTGTTTTGTGAGGAACCTAAGAAAATTAATTTTAAGAATACAATTATTTAATCTTTAGCATTATACATTATACACAAAGATTTTTCGCGCTTAAGAGAGAAAGAAAACATATTATTAATGAACCAGAAATGGTGTAAAATGTAACAGTTCACAAGTAAATAATTCGAATTTAACACTTGATTCCACAGCAATCCACAAGATTAATTCGGTTAGAGCTTTGATCTGATTTCATCCTTTGAGTAGGTTAATGCCACGTGTTATTATAAAGGGTATTACCATAGTTCATCTTCTGTGTGTAAAAGCAGTCATGGTTTGTATTTTTGCTTTATAGCTAGTCATTTTATCTGACTCAATAATCAGCTGCATACACGAAGCACTGTGATCTAAATTACTTACAAAAATTCAAATATTCAGGAGAACATAATAATTTCTTTTTCATGCAGCATTTCATTTCTTTCTTATTTTGTGGCTCACCTCATGACCTAATTTCAGAATACCATCCTTTGAAGAGTATTTGTCGTAGTGTAAAATGACATAACCAAACCCTGAGAAAACAGATGTTTATATATTTTATTGGCACTTTAAATTTAATAGTTTTTCTACTTTTCCTTTCAAATTATGCTGCTAGAAAATAAAGGAAAGGATGTAATAAAAGCTGGTACAATGAGACAAGTGTAATAAAAGATTAAGTGTTTCCTTTTGGAATGGATGGGTGGTCTTGAGTAAATTTCAAGAACGTGTCTGTTTTATAATATTTTTATGTAAATCTGACCAGTCGGGATTGAGAGGGAGAGATTTCTGACCTATCCCATAGAATTATAGGAGGTACTATAGAACTTTAGAAAACCAATGGTGTAAAGAGGAGGAGCCAAGATGAGAATTATGAAGAATTGAAAACTGCATCTAAAAAAGTAGAAGTATAAAAAAGGAGTCTACGATGGCAGATTGGATCCTCATTGAGCAGAATGAGAGTAGCTAAAAGATCTAAATGGTAAACGGAATACAACTGCACAGTCTAGTAGGAGCCCCCTGTCTCAACTTTTCTGAATGGAGCTAAAGATGTTCGACAAATTGATGAGGTTAAAAGCTGAGGAATTACGAAGAAGAGAAGACAAATTCTGATGAGAGATATCAAAGAAAAAAGAGAAAGCTCATGAGGAATGAGTAATCCAAACGAGATGCTGAGCAGTAAGCCAAGTGAGATGTTGAAATATCAGCGGATGGAAATGGAAAGCGAAGATGACGAGTAGAGAACGGGAAGTGGAAAGAAAAGAGATTCATCGACACAGAAGACCGGCGAAGCCTTTGACGATAGGAGACACCTCAATACTACTTTTAAAAGGGGTTAGTCTGATCTCTCATTCTTAGTCCGTCTGGTCAAATTTAGTCATAATATATTATTGTGTAAATTACACATAAGAAATTTAAAGTTAGAATTTAATCAATTTTTTAATCTAGAATGATATAAACGTAAACTTCTCTTGTTATTAAGTTGTTAAAATAAATTATTAAGTTTTATTATAGTTGTTTTGAATCGTTGTCTCTGTCATTCAATTATTAAAAACAAATCTGAGTTTTTCTGAAATTCCAAGTTTCACCACCACAGTATTCTGCTGTTAGTTTCTGGCCAACAACAGCACACAGATGTCATGCTTCAGCTTTCTACATTTGCTTCTGTTAAGATGGTAATGTAGACGTTTTCCAGGTATGACATGTGAATATGAATCAGTACCAATGAAAAGTTCCGTTGTATATGTGACCTGAAATTAAATAGTAATATCAGTCAATAATCAATCGAAAAAAGTTGTATAACAGTTAAGAGCAGTTATTGACTGTACAACATCAAAGTATCTAACTATTTTAACCACTTTCCTCATTTAAAATATGCATATAATTACTTATATTTAAGTCAACAAATAGTCATGACAACATACCTTGTGTTTTTCCTAAAAATTTTCTTGCCGTATTCAAAGAAAAATCAATAGGATACAGAGGGTTATATTCCTTCTTCTGTAAAAGATCCCCATTTTAATAGTAATTTTTTCCGTAAATTTTTGCATTTTGTATTTTTTTAATTCTAAATATATAATATTTTTCAATGAGAATATATGAAAGGTTGGAATAAGTGATATGCCACTGTTAGTATGAAATAAAGAAAAAAAATAAAAATTAAGAAAATATATTATTATAGGAGTACACAAAAAATTATAAAAATTTATTATTATTGTAATGAATGATCATTCCAGGACGAATAATAAATATTTGAATTTTGAAATTCTTCATAAACATTGAATTAACTTTCTTTAATTTGAAATTGATTTCATAAAATGCTTTCAATTGTTGTATATATATATATATATATATATATATATATATATATATATATATATATATATATATATATATATATATATAATTCGTCATATTTATACGACAAACTATAGAAGATTCATTATACTAAAATATAGACTATTATTTTGAGGCTGATAAATTGAAGAATGCGGATTCTTGAATGGAATGCAATTTCAATATTAGACAGTATTGAAGAACAGAGTTTAATTTTTTTTCAGATTTTTTTAATTAAAATTGGAATAAAAACATTTTTTTCAATTATATTTTTATTAAATATTTTTTAATATAAAATCTATTTGGGTAATATGTTATTATAAATGCTTTTTATTCATTTATTAACTAAATCGCTGAACCAAACTAAAATACTTTTAATTTAATATACTTTTTTAACGAATTGTTCTAAAATTAAATCTTTAAACTAAATTTAATTCTAACTTCAGATAAATTTTATCATTGTTTATCATTTGTCCTACATTCATTTCTTCCATATTAATCGGTAAAAAATAATTTGGGTGATATAAGTTATCATTAAATTAATGCACATTTTTTCTTAGCTGTTAAAGGAAACAACTATTTTAGTTTGTTTTCAGAAAGAATGTTATAAATTATTTTCAACTCTCTGATCAAATATTTTATTCTATAAATATTCTCTATTTGAGTAATGCACTAAAAAGAAAATAACTCTTCTTAAATATTTATAATTCTTTCCATTCAGCATGATTATATTCAATTATTAAGAAATCTTTTTTCCTAGTAAATATTTGAAGAGTAATCTTGGTGATCTAAATTCTGCTTGAGTTCCTCTTCCTAATGCAAAAAAGACTAAATTAGTTAAAAAATGATAACATAAATTATGAAATTAAGTGGAGATTAAAGAAAAAAATTACATTCTTAACTTTTAATCAATTAGATTAAATTATCATTTACAATTTTATTTCTGTAAAATCCTTCATAAATTAAATAAAAATGGAAACATTTAATTAGAGCATCGCATTACTTTTAAGCTATATGATACGCTTTTTAACAATTTATGAAAACTATAATTGAAATCGTAAGAACTTCTATTATTAAAATTATTTAATTTTAAGTTCTTTTATCATAAAAGATGAATTATAATATAACTCGGGTAAAAAAAGTTTAATACTAAGTTTAATTAAAAAATATAAATCTCCCAATTTTTAAATACATTATTTTTATTTTTTAATATTTAAAAAACAATGGAATCAAAAATAATCTTATTAACTACCTTTACATATTTTCATTTAGATTAAGAATTATTTTCAATATTCGAATAAAATATAATTACTGACTTTATATAACATTATTTTACTTTTTTACTTGTTTATACTTTTTGAAAATTTAAATGATTTAAATTTCAGTATTTTTAAGAACTCAAACAACTAATTAAACTGTTTTAAGTAATTTTATTTTATCAGCTCGAAAATTCTTAAACTATTTACTTCAGACAAAATAAACGAATAGAAATATCAAATAAAAATCATAATGCATTTATAATTACATGAAAAGCATAAATAAAAATATATGAACATAAAATTTATAGTACAACAGAACAATGAAGATTATACAGCATTATAAGTGAGAAAATTATAATTTTCTTAGAGAAATAAAGTAACGTTCACATTTTTTTGCAATTTAAAATCAATTAATTAACGATAGAAAAACTATTCAAACAATATTATTAAAAAGTTACATTTATTAAAAATTTTACAACATTATTACTGAACACTTAAATAATATTATATTATAGATAAATAACATTATAACACAGTTATATAACGATATTTAACAGTAATATTAATTAAATAAAAATTATATTTACGAATTTAAATATAAACTATATTTACACCTTTGATTGCTATTAATTAAACTACCCTGTGGAATATTGATTAAATGTTATTCTAGATTATAGCATTTAAATAATCCACATTATGATAATCATTATTATGTTAACAATTTGTTGATTTTTAATTATTTGTAAAAATTCGATTACTGATACATTCAGAAAGAAATAGTTGATTTTTTCAGCTAAATAGCATTTACATTATTATCTTATAAGCAACTATATGTTCCTATTTTTAGAAAGGCTTCAGTATAAGTTTAAAATAATAATCTGAACAAATTATACCGTATTTGCAAATTAAGTCTTTCATTATTTGCCTCTAAACATTTTTAAATCTTTTAACTTTAACAAAATGATTGGTTACTCTACAAAATTATGACAATTTGAGAAATTGAGTTTAAATTCAACTTATTAAGGTAAACTGAAATTTCTCAGCACGAAATGCCGATGGAAAACATATTAAATGTTATTATAAGCAATTTATCTCATTGAAGAAATTAAATTTTACTAAAGGTTGTAGTTAGTATAATTATAAGTTCAATAGAGAATTATATTTATTTAACAGTATTTGAGCAATTAGGAGTGAACAAGGATTAGTTTTAAGAATAATTATATATTGATCATGTAGTTTCATATTCATATATTTTTGTGAAATCTTCTTGAGAAATATGTAATATAATTTGATTAAATTAACCTTGCTTACATAATGCCTATGATTAAATCATAAATTGAAATTAATGATGATCGCAGCAAAATTAATTAGCGAAACGTATGAAAAATCAGTAAATAACATTTCAAAGTTGAACAATTTGCTTAATTACTATCATGGTTACTTAATGCAAGAACTTAATGTATTTCATGTTTACAATCAGAAATGTATAAGAGAAAAAAATCATGCATTGATTTCTTGATCCGATGATTGAATTATAAATTTGTAATAAAAATATATTTTATACAATAGTCATCATTGCAAATATGTTATTATGTTAGTTTTATTCTTTTATCGCGCTCTTTTACAAATGTTTTACTTGAAGGTGTAAAAATAATAGTCCAACATCTACGTGATTAGATAAAATTCTTCAGAATATAAAGTCTTGGCTCTATTTTATCACTATCAAAAATAAGAAGCAAATGATGCGTATGTGTATTTTTTGAGTGAACAATTCAGAGTGTTCTGAACTTCAGATATGCCATTTAAAAATATTCTTACCGTTCATTATAAGTAAATATTTCTAGAAGTCTATTTCACTCAGTGGATACTATGCCTTACATAACTTTGTGCTATTGTACTATTCATTGCATGGTATCAACGCAACACTTTAAAACATTCTCATAGAAATATAATCATATAAGAATAAACTCGAAAAGGTTTTCATTAATTAATTTAAAATATTCAAATTATTATTTAATGGTATAATCTAAATCATTCATTTTTAAATTCTATAAAAGTTTTATATTATTTAAATAAATTATTAAGAATTTATCTCATAGGAATTTAGTAGAAATATTGTGAATGCCATTTTAAATAATAAACGATGAAAATAACTAAGTTTCGTCAAACTTTTTTATTGATGTTTTTACTTAAGATTTATTATTTTTGATTTTTGCAGATTAAACGTTATTATTTTTGTCGATAAATGTTTACTAAGCTTTCTAAATTTTATTAACACTTATAAGTACTTTTATGGCAATTTGACACGACAATATTTATAGGAAATAAAAATTTATTTTTATTCTCTCTCAAAATCTCTATCTATGATATTCTGTGAGCATATAATTTTTTATATTTTATCAGACAATATTATTATGAACGATGAAAAAATAAAATTCCATAAATCAAAACTGATAAACTTTATGTAACTTAATATTTCCGGAATACCCTTTTATGTTTTTCCTTTTGAAATGTGCTAGCAGCAGATGTCTCAAACAACACGACACGTTTTTAAGTTTGCGATAGGCTGGAATATGCATTGTTTTTCTACGATTTCTTATCTCCGAGAAAAGAACGAACACTTTAAAAATTAAAATATATTGTACTTTTTCCTTAAAAAACAATACTTTGTTAAAAAAAATAGATACATTTAATAATTCTTAACTATAAAATTATTGTTTTAATTTTTTCAATTAAGAATTATTTTTTAATATAACAAAATTTTTTCTTAAAATATTTGTGATTTTATTATAAAATATGATTTTTATTAAGTTCCTCATTATTTAATAAAAACTTTTTGAAATATCATATTTTTAATACAAATTAATTTAGTTAAAAATAAAAATGATGATGAAAAATAGCATTTATATATAATCCTATTTATTTAAAAGTGTTACCCCGCATACTAATTTATTAAGTAAGTTTAGGAAATATAGAGGAAAAAAAGAGCATGCCATAGTAAAACCAGGGCAAATACTTTGTAAAGCAAATTACATTAGTTTTCTTGACAAAATAAAAAATGATAATAAAATTAATCAAAATATAGTCTATTGAGCAACCATGGAAGTATATTACCCATTAAAATTATTAAATAAAACAAAAAATGAAAAAAGAGTGAAACTACAAATAAATCAATTAAAACATAATTTCAGTGTCCCTCACTCAAAACCAAATTTATTTAAAGATCATTTTTAAAATAATAAAAAAATGTATGAGTTATTACAACCACGTTAAGTATTTATAAATTAATGGTTGTTAAGTCACGTGGAGCCTAAAGCCGTTGAAATGAAGGTATATACTTATAATGCACTTAATTATATTATTAGTTACTCTCTTTCTCATATAATTCATTTAATTAGATTAGAATCATATATTATATTTTAACCTTCCTTATTCCAGTTAAAGGTACTTGTAGATAAACTTTTTCATGATAATTAGCCATGACTGTAACTTGAACGAGAGGAATTTACACATTCAGCATTTATTTATTTTTTTATTCATCATTTAAGTTTCAACGTTAAAAGGCAATCTTTAGCGAATTTCTTTCAAATATAATTTTCTTGGTAAAATATAAGTGAAAAAATATTTTATTCTTCAAGATATTTGCTTGTTGCATCTTTGAAGTGAATCGATCTCAAATAATATTAAGACTTGTTCAATACAGAAAATGAATTTACAACCTCCGATATAGAGTGTGGAGTGTCCCAGCAAATTTTTACATTTACTAATTTGACATTTCATTTCAGAGGTGTCTTAAATTTAATTGAAATTTTCTTTTTATATTTGTTTAATTAATTCAGATAAAAAGTTAACTCATATTTATTTGCTTAAAAGTTTCAATCTAGAGTAAATAACTACTTAAAAAGTGAGAATGCATTATAAGACATCTTTGTGCTCATAAACTGCAATTTTTGCTTATTATAGTTATTGACTTTTTCTTTTTAGAGGAATTCGAGAATTTTTATTTTAATTGAATAATGATTCATTTTTTTAAATTTAAATTTTTATTACGTATTTTAATTTATTACGTATTTTAATTTGTAAATTTTAATTCAAGTTATTTCAGTAGGTTTTATTTCGTATGTATATTTCTACAAGATTCACCGTGGTTTTTACAATTCATTAAATATTTTTATGTTTATTTCTATTTTTGATGGTATATAGTTTGTAATACCATCAAAAACAGAAGAATAATTATAATTTAGTTATAGTAAAATCTACTGATTAAAATGAATAAATTATAAAGAACTTCTACTTATTTTATATTTTTTCTCGATATTTATTTAATTGTAAATTTTGCCATTAAATTTCATAGAATATTTAAAAATTTTCTTAATTTAATAAATAAAAATTTCGATTTTAAGTATTCTACAATCATTAAATGTAGCCTAATAAGTTTTTCTTCCATTAATAATTATAATTATGATTCATATTTCCTTTAAATTAAAATATCCACTATTTATCTCTAAAACTGCCAATTCATTATCACAGCTCATTTTTATGCATTATTTCAACTATAAATTGTAGATTAAAATTAAAAACCAATATACGTATGAGAAACAGTTTTTTAGAATACAATAATCATGCAAAATGATTTTTACAAATTAGTAACAAAATAAATTTCTCCTTATTTTTGTAAAATGTAGGAAAACATTGACATTGCTTATTTACTAAAAGGTATATTTTATTTGAATCTTTCTATATTCAGAGTCAAAATAAATTTTACTTATTTCTAAAATTTCATGAATTAAAAAACGTAAAAATCTCAAATATTTTTTCTAAAAATCTTTACAATAAATATTCGTAACATAGTTGATTATGTCTTGATTACAAAGTGTTAATCTTCAAAATATTAAGTGTTTGTTTCATATTAGTATTCAAAGTTAGAAATACATTGAAATGATATTTTATTACAAATAAATGATATATTAGTATTTTATTAATAATAAAATTATTTTATATTCTTATGATATATATGAATGTATATTATAAGAATATAAAATATGAATTCTATATATGTATGAATAATATAAATATGAATGAATGGATATTAATAGATTTACAAAGACATATGTATATTATCTACATGTATTAAAATTTGGTTAAAAGTAAAGCAAATAAATTTAATTAAATGTAAACAGTTTTAGGGAAAAAGTTTATTCATTCATTGGAAGTCTCTTTTTATCCGAATATTAAGTTAAATAAAAATATATATGTTATTGCTAAGCTAGAATGAAAACAAAAATATGATAAATCATGCACCTTAACGTTTTTGAATTTAATATTAAATAGAAAAATAGCAAAAACTTAAATTCGCAAAACATTAGAAAAATTTTGTACATGAAAAAAATTAAAAGCTTGATATTTTAAATTAACGAGTGTTTTACTTTCTTCATTTATTCTTTTCCTTTGCTAAAAAGGAGTAGTTGAATAATACACCAAAAATATATAACTATTCAGAATTTTTTTAAACGCTTAAATAAAATACATGTTTTAAATAACAAGTTGGAAAACATTTTCTTTATTTTATGTCAAAATTTCAGTTTCTTAATTTTTATACTTAAGTTTAGCATTTAATTAAAGAGTAAAAAATACATTTTAAACTTAGAATGAGAGTTAATTGATACACAAATTTTAATTCTTTTTTAATATAAATATATTTTAATGAATTGAATCTGAGATAAATATAAAGATTTATTATTTATGTAAAAATTTATAATTTATATAAAAATTTATAAAAATAAAAACATCAATTTATAATTAAAAATTTACAGTTATGAAACATTTAAGTATATTTGTCAAATATAATTAGGAAAATTTGCTCCATTTTTTTATTTGTAACTATGAAAAATGGTTATAAAAGTAGAAAAACTTATTTCATTTTATAAATTATTTCTAAAATCTAAAATTTAACAAAACTCGACTATAGTATTTATCATGAAATGAAATTGTAAGTTTTTTGTTTATTAAAAATTTAAAACGTTGATTTCAAAAACATACATTTCTGAAATATAAGATAATAATATTGAATTAATAAATATAAAGTTTGTATTCATTATTTAGAAAAATTCATTAAAGAGAAATCCAGATTAAAATGTTAATGACATTTAAAATAGTTTAATTCTTTGAATATTTTTTTGACTAAATACAAAATGTTACATTTATGAAAGACAACAAATAGAATTTTCATATGAATTTAATTAAAATTTAAAAAAATGAAAATTACAATATCTATTTTCATTTTTTGTTAATTTAATATTGTTAAAAGGACAACATGATATTGACATATGGAGAACATGACATCAAAGATCCAAAACAGTAAATTGATTTATAATTTTAGTTTTATAGATTAGAAATAATAAGGTTTGCATCTTTTTCTACTATTTTCGCTTTGAAAAAATAAGTTTACATCTCATCACTTCTGATTTTAAAAATTTAACTTAAATTTCGATGTAAATAAATTATTTCAAATCCAGTTCTTGTTTGTTTGAAAATCTTGATGGTGACTGTTTAAGTAATTATTAAAGCAAAAGACAAATTATGTGATAGAAAATGCATTAAATAATTCGATTTAACTAAAAAGCAAATAAAATTCTAAGTAAGCAAATAAGCTTATTTTGAAAGTAAATTCATTTCAGTTTTCATTTTGAACCTTTAAAACATTATATTTGTCAAACATATAAAAGAATGATTTTAAAACAATAGTAGGAAATACATCTAAAATATGTATTAAATTATTAAAATGAATACAAAAATGCTATAGAAATCAAAAATAATTTTAAAAAATATAATAAAATATGCATATTTGATAGGTTTGATAACCAACTATTTGCATGAATTGAGTATTTCAAGCTCCACATAGATGAAAATTTTAAATTAATATCTGGATATGTACATATAAATTAGTTTAAAGAAATTACTTTCTTTGTATAAAATTTCTAATAATTCAATCAAAATGTATTAAAAAAAAATTTATAATCTTCAAATAAATTTTGGTAACTATATGTATTGCAGATCTATTGTTGAAATATTAAATTTAAATTTTATAAAAATTAACAAAATAAGTTTTTAAATTTAAATACACAGTGTATAATCCATTTACATTGCTCATAGTGATATGCTTTATTTATTTTGCAGAATACGGCATTTCTCAAATATAAGCTCTTCTAACAAACACAATTTTTCTTTCTAATCGCATTTACTTACTTATGAAATATAGCCTTCTTTCTCTTTTATGTCTTAAATAACATG
Source organism: Latrodectus hesperus (assembly GCA_037975125.1). Lineage (NCBI taxonomy): Eukaryota > Metazoa > Arthropoda > Arachnida > Araneae > Theridiidae > Latrodectus > Latrodectus hesperus. Next base: position 71,341,565 of record CM075860.1, on the reverse strand, counting down.
TTAATATTCCATTTTATTACTTATCTGAAACTAAACTTTAAAATAGCAAATGTAAAGTACAAAGATTTGTATCAAATATTTGAGGAATATCATGTTTATTTTATTCAAATATATTTAATTTAGAGTTCGAAAGGCTTATGTATTAAAATAAAATATATTTTGTAATATAGATAATGAGATTAAAATCATTTTTTACAATATTTTAGTCAGATTCATTTAATTTACTATGATTTTAATTTCTAAAATAAGTACATTTTGAAAATTCATATCTTGTTACGACTCTAAAACAAGCATAAATGCTTAAGGTTTGAGTCAATACTAACTTGTTATATTCATATTGAAAACAACACCATGAAAAATATTGCAATTATAATATTTTTAATATAAAGATACATTATTATTGATAGCACATAAATTTGGAATTCGTACTATGTATTTCAGTAATTTCAGTATTAAAAATTAAAAAGGAATATTTAAAAATGTATTATAAGTCAACACAAACAGTATAATAAAATTTGCAGTGTTATGTAATAAGTAGAAAGATTATATTAAAGTCAAAGCAAAATTAATTAAATATATTTTTCTAGTAAACCTTGTGAAAAAGGCTTATGCTTTGTTGATAACTAAGTAGATATTTCGAAATCCTTAATTTGTTATTCCTGGAAAATTTTAAAGTAGATTTTAAATTAATTGTTTGAATATAAAAATACAAAAATTCTATTTAATAATTATGAGTCAATTTAAATATAGAAGAAATTAATTACAGTAGTATTCCAAATATATTCTGTCTTAAAAATTAATAATATTTAAATTACCACAATATTAAAGTATGAAACATAAACAGTTCTTAAGTTCGTTACATATCTAGTACTATTTATTTATATTTTTTTAAAAAAATGGGGTACTTCTAAAGATTTTCTAAGACAAGCTGAAAAAATTTACTTGTTTTGAAAAAATTATAAGTTGCTTTCATGTTTTCTGCTAAGTTAGTCATAGTTTTTTTATAATACTAGTGACATTCAAAAAGTAAGTTTCTCACATCTCCGAAAGATGTCGCTGCAAAATAGCCGAAACGCGAACGTACATGTAAGCTAAGTTGTAGGTGTGGCTGTCATAAGTTGTAATCCTAATTTAAAGGTAATTTATATTAAAGTCGTTATATAGTTCACAACGATGTCATTCTTTATTTCTTGTGTCACTCACTGCGAAGTGGGGCCAGAGATAAAGATTTTGCACTTCTAGAAGATTACGCTGACGGAAATCCATCGTCATTTGCATTTAGTATATGAACTAGATGTCATTTTTTGCAATGATACTATGATGAAGTTGGCAAAAAACTCCATAGGATCGTTAAAGGTGATGAGACGTGGGTTTCTCGCTTCATCCAGAACCCAAGCAACAGTCGATGCTGTGGCACCACAGTGGATTTCCGCGGTGCACATGAAAGTCAAGCAGATTATATTCACACAGTAATTAATATGCACGGTTTTCTGGGACTGATAAAGCAGTCTGCTCATTAACTAATATCTAGGGTGGAACAAGTAAAAGCTGAACTTTCTACGAGCCGTTCAGAACAAGATGTGTGGAATGTCTTGTGCTGAATGGCTCATACGGCGAATTTCACAAAAACTACTGGAAAAGTTTCATTAGGAAGTGTTTGACAATCTATAATACTGACCACATTTCCAGAAAATTTTATTTGTTCTTGCACCTGAAGAAATTCATGTCCAGGCATTTTTCATCTCAGACAAAGACGTACAAACAGCTGTGACACGTTGGTGCCGTTCCTAGGTGGCAAATTTTTATGATACTCTAATACAAAAACTTATCTCAAGGTATCAAAAGTGTAACAATTCTGATGGTTCTCCTTTTAAGAAATAGCTGAAATATTGTTGTATCTTTTTTGATAAATCTTTGAAGGAAATTATTTTTTGTTTCTTTTTCTGAGCCATGGGAAATTTACTTTTTTGATGATCCTAGTATATATATTTCAAATTTTGTAATTACTTTCAAGATAATTCTTTTGTCTTGCAAATTTGATTATTTTACTCAGAACCGATTAAGTCATACTGTTTGTTAAAGAATATAGTTGATATTAATAAGATCCAAAACATAAATATTAGATTATAGCATAATTTATATAAAATATTCAAGAAAATCAATCAATTAAAATATTTAAATTTTAGTTAGCAATTTTTATAAGCTATATATTTTAACAACTATTAGAAAATGTTTATTTAAATTATTTCAATTTATTATATATATATATACATATATATATATATATATATATATATATATATATATATATATATATATATATATATATATATATATATATATATATATATATATATATATATATATATATATATATATATATATATATATATATATATATATATATATATATATATATATATATAATCATGTATTGATTTTGTACTTTTTTCATTTAGAATAGTTTCAAGTCTATAAAGGTAATTATATTAATGAATAATTTCTTATTAATTTAGTCTAGTTTCCATAGCTGTGTTAGCAATATGTATAAACTATTGTGAAATATATTTTAATGAATATAAATATAAAACGTAAATATATAATTTGAGTACAAGGTTATTTATTTTAACATTACTTCTTAATTAATATCAATAGTTTAGTTTTGTTTGAAATTTTGTAATTTTACTACTTTCTATCAGGAGAAAATTTCAAAATATTTCCTTATATAATAGCAAAAATCTTTTAATCAAAGATTTATGAAATCCTTTTTAAGTAGTTATAGTCTCTTAAAATTTAAAAAACTAGTTATTTTTATAATAATTTTATAACTGTCTAATATTGTATATAATTCTAAATTCATTTTAAAACTGCAATATTCATTTATTGCTTTCTTGAAAATTGCACTTCTACTTATAAAGCATAAGTCAAATTATTTCATAAAGTAATTTCAGGAATAATAATCATTAAAAAAAGCAAATGAACTATAATGAATAACTCGTTTCTTAATTTTTTGCTAAAACTTATGATCTTGTGATACATTAACAAAATTATTATACAATTAAAACAAAATTTGATACTAAAATTAAAGTTTTCTGGAAATTGCATTTTAATGAATTAATATTATATTTAAGGAAATTTTGATTAAAATGTTTTGAAAAAATTCTTAGAGATTGCAAATGTAGAATTTCGTTTTATCAAATGAAACATTTGTGATAAATGGGAATTATAACTAACACAAAAAAGACTCTTGGTATACGTTTTTATGTTATAAAATATTAAGTTAAGTTGACTAAGAAAAGTAGTTAAAGACCAGGAAAAAGTATCATTCGTATCATTATATTTTCCGAAATAACCGACAAAAAATATTTTTGCTCATTTTGTTTTCTTTTGTGGTTCCCTTTATTTTTTTAACATTTCCTTTCCTGTTTGCTTGAAAGACTGTAAGTAATTCTCAAGGTAGAATTTTCCTTTATTTCTGCCGCTCAAGTCGAAATGTAGTTTTCTTTTTCTTTACAGTATAATAACTAGAAAAAAAGATTTAGCTTGCAGGAAAAATTGCTTGAGATAACTTTCTTTGCATTTGCACAATAATTAAATACTTCAAATATAAAATTTATCCCAATATGTAATTCAAATTTGTAATTTTAATGAAAAGTTATACAGGATATTAATTCAATATTAAAAATTATAATTCCTTTTATTCTGCTACTGAAGTTATTAACATATCCTGTTTTTTTAAAATTATAAGCAAATTTTAATTAAAATATTGATAAAAAACGTAAACAGTGTTTTCGTACTTTTATTTGAATAAATTTATCAAAAAATAAATTATACATTAATTAACTAACTAAAATACGTCTCAAATTATAAACCCTATTTGAAGACTTACAGAATTTGCAATTAGCTAGAAAAAAACAGGACATTAATTATTAGGAATTATTGCAATTTTGAAACATTTTTTTTTTTTTTTTGTTGAAAAAAGTAAAAAGTAAAATGCATCACAATATTTTAATCCTAATATAGAAATGAAGATCTTTTAAATTTAGAATACGATAGTAATTTATTTAAAATGTTTATGTTGTTATCAATTACTTGAACATTTTAATTAGAATATGGTATAATTTGTTTTTAATATGTCAATGAGTCATGCCGAATTACAAATTAAAATTATTAGAATACTTTTATTTTTTCAGCAACTACAATGATTTAATGAATGTTATGAATATTTCCATTTAAAATTACATCCATTAAACTGTAGATAAAATATGGTTAATAATAAAATAATACAAATGACAATAAAATTGCATATTCTGTAGTATTTGAAACTTGTCATAACACTGAAATTGCAGCCTCATAAACTCATTTTTTGTAATAGGTAAGCATGTTAAAAAAAGCACATATAAGTAATTTTCATAAATAGCATGAATAAATAAAGAAAAAAATTAATATGAATGTAGTTAATTCCTGTTTGAAATTTTTCAAGAAAAATTACGTTAACTACAATAAAATTAATTTATATTTCAGAATAATGAAGTCAGGAAACAAATGAACATAGAAAAAAACTAAAAAAATCAGAATCTGTATGTCCCTTCACCTGTATTCATATATTTTTGCTTTAAAAATTAACGTGTTTATGAAATTGATGCATAAAAGAATATAAGAATTAACTATTCGTATACAGAATTAATCTTAGGAGACTTGAAATAAAAAAAATTGAATTTATTAGTGAGTAAAATTTGTCAGATTTTTTACTAAAATTTGCAATTAATTATTTAAATACCAAATTAATTGAAATCTGACAATCCTTCCTCATATATAACCGAAAATATTCTGATTTAATATTTACAGTATTTTGTATACATTATAACTATTATTTTATTTGAGGAAAACACTAATTTTCCCCCTTTTTTAAAATGTATATATTAACTATAAATATTTAAATTCTTTAATTCTAATTAATGAGTAGAAGCTATATATTATAATTACAAACGTACTAATAACTAGAATTTTGAGAAAAATAAGTAAAATTTAATTTTTCTACACTATACACAATTCATGAGATGAAAAATGATTCAAGTTTAAGACCTTTTTTAATTATTTAACACATTTCATTATATATAATATTAAAGGTATATTTAAAATTTATTAAATCAATTAAATATAGGCAGAAACAAAGGAACAAATGTATGCTATTAAAATCTTGATTAAAGTTTTCACTTGAAAAACTAAAATTTTGCTGCTTTTAATGAAGAAAAAGTGTCACACAAGTAAAAATTTTATTAATTTATTGTTTCAAAAAAAAACTCCGACCGCTTTTAATTTCAATTGAATAAACATAAAGTCACTTATAATTAGTATCTATTTTTAATGCATGAAGAAATACAACGTATATATATATATATATATATATATATATATATATATATATATATATATATATATATATATATATATATATATATATATATATATATATATATATATATATATATATATATATATATATATATATATATACACATATATATATCATTTAACTAAAAAAGTTATATATTTTTTCAGTTCAAGAAGTAAGAAAAATTGAAAAATTATTGTGGCCAAAGCGTTAAAAATGGATGAGAACTTTTACCTAAGAGTCACCTTAAATCCTTTTAATGGTGAAATAATACAGAAGAAAATAAAAGAAAACTCTTCAGCTGGAAATGCTTCTTCGACAAAAATGTTTTCCGCTAGACTTTTCAGGAACTTTAGAATTATATAAATGACTTTCTTTATCTCTTGTATAGCTGACATTAACAATTTAACTAGAACTTTTATTCATAGATAAAAATGTAGGCAAATATTTTTTTCACACGACTTTGATACAAAAATACTTGAATAGCCTTAGTGCGATTTTAAATTATATCATTGTTTCAGCAAAAGTGAACATTGAATATATTTATTAAATTATTACTGTAATTTATTTTTTAAAGTACAAATCTTATTTAAATTTAATAATTTAATTGGTGTATATATACAAGAAAACACACATACAAACATATATATATATATATATATATATATATATATATATATATATATATATATATATATATATATATATATATATATATATATATATATATATATATATATATATATATATATATATATATATATATATATATATATATTATTATTATTATTAGTTTCAGTGCAAATAAAGGATCTTGAATTTTTGCATTGAAAAATGATTTATTTACAATCTAAAATGTCTTATGCTGACTTTAAAAGTCTTATTAAAATACTATTTTAGATTAATTAATTCTTATAATTATAAATTAAATATGACTCACAAACTATTTTTAAAGAATCTAAAATTGAATTGAAAAAAAATATCAGGTTTATACGATTTTAATTATTCCATTTGCCAAAATGTAAATTAGTGTCATTAAAATTTTAAAAATATTTCTTTATTAATTTTCAAAAGGAAATTTTAATATAATTTTAACTTCATTTTTTTGTTTTAAAAAATCATTAATAAAATCAAATTTTTTTGCAGAAAAATTAATGTATTTTAAATTTTAAGAAAATAAAAATTTATGAAAAGCATTTATTTGAATATTTTGTTTATTGCTTCTTTACACGTAAATATATAATACCCTTCTGGACACATTTTTTATTTAATAAGCATTTCTTTGGCAACAATAAAATGTCAACATATTATTGATCTCTTGTATCTTCTTCCATGAAGAGATTGAAAGATAAAAAAATTAGTAACTAACTCAACGAGATGAGGCTGGATATAATAACACAAAACTTGATATACTTTCTTCTTGTTATCTTGAAATACATAATTATGCCTTAAATTTGCTGTTTCACTTTCAAACATGAATGAAGGGATTAATATTTTTCTCATAAAATTTAACAAAAAAATTTACTGATATTAAGGAAATTCTTCATATGTTTCTTACTGTTAAATAAGATAAATTACGTCAATCGTTTCTATGAAATTTTAAATGAATTGAAGTAAGTTACAAGGAAACGTTTCATTCAGTTCTACATATCTTAATAAATATAAATTTTATATAATGTGAGCATGCGTCGCAATAATTCAAAGAAAAAAGTATCTTAAAAATACACTTACCTTATATTCAATAGTAATAATAATAAGCTATTATGTACAGTTTTAAAATTACTGGAAAAATGCAATTGAATTTTAAATTATGCGTTCGTTATTATACAGAATATCAATAATATTTATAGAATGTAATTAACCTTTTAAATAAACAAAACGGATGTTAAAAGGAAATGTGTGAGGTATTTCTACAAATTTTATGGAAATGTAATGAAATTCAGAAGGATTCGGATTTTATTGAAATGGGTTACATCATTTTTTGAATTATTTATTATGCAATAATTAGTTTTCTACTCAAAAAAAAAAATCAAAAGAGGGTTCAATTATGGATATATACGTAATTTGGAATAAAAACTGTTAATCAATTAAAAGATTCTTTATGATAAGGAAATGCTCTTTAGTTTCCTCTCAAATGAATAAAAAGAGTTTATTTGCATCTAGTGAAATTTAAAAACTGTATTTCTTATTATTTCAAATTATTAATTTCCCATTTCAGGAACTAATAGCTTTTTAATTTTTTTCTTTAAAGGCGATTGCTTATCTCATGAAGTTGCATGTAAACTTAACAAATATTTCAGATTACCTTATAATAGTTAAAGGGAATAAATACGTAGAATCTTATGAATATTATTTATCGAATTTTAAAAATTATTTGAGTTTAAATAGTTGTTTTAAATCCAAATATAAAACGATCTTTCTCTTGAAAGCACTATCTACGAATAATAGTTGATTTTGCATTGTGATTAAAGTTTCCAATAATACTGAATAAAACTCTTAGTTCAATCCTTTTGCTTAAAAATCGATTAGGAATAAGGTATATTATTTTTAAGAGATATTTATCAAAAATGAGTTATGGTCTCAAGTTAGAGCCCTGAACGGCGGCTCCAAATGGGAATTCTAACGCATGCGCACTTGAAGAAAGTAGTTGCAATAATTTGGCGGTAAAAATTGTGAATATTGTTCAGACTTAGTTTTAGCAATCCTATGGTCTTCGATTTACTTATTTACATTCCTATTATTTATTATGGGAGAGCGAAAAGCGATTAAGAAGAAAAGAATGAGTATTTATGTTTTATCCCGTCAACTTTTTTCGCCATAAGAATAAGTCGTTGAATTTTTCAAATTTTAATAATTATTTTTCGATATATGAAGAAAAAGCAGAATAATTTACTTATATTATAACACCATATCAAATACAAAGAGATAAGAACTTTATTTATATTTTATATGGTGCTAAATGGCATCATTAACGATATTTATTTTTACACAGGTATGATCGACGGAATAATACGTAAGCACTTAAGAGGGGTGGATTGTAATTATCACATTTCTTCTGATTCCTGTATTTTAATAAAAATATACATAAATGGGAATAAAATACCATGGGAAAATCAATTTTACTAAATAAATTGTTTTTGACCCTGAATCATGGTTTGATTACAAATCAATATCTCAATTTTTTTTCCAAAGACAAAGTTAAAATATTTGTCAAATCGAATAAAAAATTAAAAAATAATTTTTTGACACGCATGAATTGCTTTGAATGTAAAATAAATTTCAATAAAAAAACGCAGGATTAAAATATATTCTTATTTAGTGTGTACATTGTCTATATTTTAAATTAAAAATTCTAAATAAGATAAATCACAAGCTGTAAATATTGAACATCTGTAGTTCAATTTAAAAGTACAACTCATTTATTTGAAAAAAATAAATTTTTTAATTTTTAAAAATGAGAAAATTTATAAATAATTTATAAATTTCCTCATTTATATGTATAATAGATTTAAAGACACTCAGTATCACATTTCTTTCTGATTTCTGTGTTTTATAAAAAGATATTATAAATATAAATGGGAATAAAATATCATGCGTAAAATATTGAGGAGGAAATTAAATAAGTTATTTTCCCTAAATATATCAAACAAAGTATTTATAAATTGTCACTTTACCATGCTTATATGACAAATGCCTGGTTCCATTATAAATTCATTATTTTAAGCAGTAAATATTGAATAGTTTTTTTTCTATTTTTCACTTTATCATTCTCATATCACAAAACTATACTTTATGTTTGGTTTGAATAGAAATTTATTAGCTCAAGTTGTTTTTTAATTTAATTAAAATTTATGTCATGTTTAATTAAAATTTTTTTATTTTTTTGCATACATGAGTTGTTTTAACAACTAAAAAGAACTAAAAAATTAAAAGATTTTTTCATGTGTAGATTGTCTATCTTTTAAATTAAAAATTCTTCTACGATAAATTGCAAGCTTCCAATACAATAGATATATGTAATTCAATTCAAAGTATTACTCATTTATTTCCAGAAATAAGATTTTATTTTTAATAAATGAGAAAATTTATAAATAATACGGAATTTAATAAATTTTCTCAGTTATATGTACAAAAGATTTTAGAAGAAATTTAGTATATTATACGCGAAAAATATATTAAGTTTTAGAAATGTAAATTTTAAAAAATGAGTGAAAATATTCAATTAGATTAACACTCGCCATCCAAATAAATTTATCGCGTTATTTACATCGCCAAGTCACTAAATCATATCTAAAAACTTCTGGAGCTCTATTTTGAGACACTAGTCAAAAATTAGATACAAAATATTTAAGAATAAGAATGCCAATACCCAAAACTTTTTATTAAAACTAAGGATTAAAATTCATAAGAAATAGGAATGCTTTATTCAGAAATGTTTATGAGAAGTTACAGATGAAAATTTTAAGGAGTAATGAATGTTATTAGTCACTCAAAAATGTTTATCAAAAAATAACATGTATACAAAAATACTCTGAGCAACGGATTGTTTATTCATCAATCACTCCACACGATTAAAATTTGATACAGGGAATACTGAATGTTCTTCAATATTAAAATTTATATTTTATTTTGTGCTCAAGCTTGATAATGAAATATCAGAACTAATATAAATTAAATTTGGTAATCAAAAACATTTTTAAAAATAAGAGAAATAAGATGTTAACAAATTTAGGCGAAAAATTAAATATATTTAATTGTGATAGGAAATCTAAAGTAAATCAATATTGCTAAGAGGACCAGTAGATATGCAAAATGTCTGAAAGGACTATGATAAGTATAGAATAAATAATGTTTGGAAGTGAGATACCGACTATTGACACTTACTATGACCTTTAATCTTAAGTTTTGATTCTGTAATTGTAGAACAGAAATAGGACGATAGAATGGGTATGGAAAGTCAAAATGTAATCATGAATGATAGGTGTTAGTATTAAATTTATATATTTAAGATTATTAATATAAAAAGAAAATTTTCTCATGCTCCTAATAAGATTTTCATATACATTTTTTAAAATTTGTTAGAATTTTTGTTTCACTCTTCAATGAACTAGATTGAATACATCTCTGTGAATCAAACAAGAATGAAGTAAATAAATACTAGAAAATCTCACATAATTAGACTCGTTGTCAGAATATCATAATTTTCAGTAGATTATAAATTATTTGTTTTACAAAATATTTAAGAAATTTAAACACATGAAGAAATAAATCAATTTAATCATATTGGTAACAAAAAAGTATCAATTTTTTAAAATAATTACTTTAAATTTTATTTAATGCAACGATTATTTAAATACGAATCTTTTGAATTTCGAAATTAACAGTTTAAATTGGTTTATTTTTTGTTTAACTTATAGATAACATTCTAAAACAATATATTGTTGGTATTTTAATACTACTTAATGATTAAGAGTTAGAGTAAGAAAATAAATGTGGAAACAATAAGAAATTACATATTTTATTCAATGTGTATTTATTAAAAATCGAAAAGGTTTTTAGAAATGTCTTTGCTTAAAAATCCTTTATGTTCCATTCACTAAAATAAACAAAAGAGATTCAAATTTAAGGTGATTTCTGTAAGAATGATAATTAATAATTATACTCTCTTCTATACAAAATTCACAAAATAATACCCTTTTCCCATACGATATAACTTTTAGATCAAAACATAAATCAACTTCATGTTAACACGAAGCGGTATTAAATATCAAAGGAAATTTAGTATAATGCAAAAAAAACATTTGAATTGTCAATTTATATTAGTTAATTTTTTTAGGAATAATAATACCTAAAGGCAACGTAGGGAGTGAAAATATAATTATAAGAAAACACTTTATTATTTAATACCACTTCCAAAAACCTAACTTATTTGAACATTATGAAAATATTAATAAATCTAAGTAATCCTTAAATTTAAGATTATGTTGGAAAATGTCATTGGAATGAAAAATAAATTAACATATTTTTGAATAATCATAAAGTATTTTTCACTCTCTTTTTATGCTTTCATTAAAAATGACAATCAAATAATTTAATTAGGAGTTATAATATTTAACAGGCATGATAAAAAATACATTAGTCTCATCTTACTTTGTGAACTTTCATTTAAAAAATTATTCTCTCCTTGAAATATTATTTTTACTTTTTCATTTCGCTCTAAAATTTTTGTTAAAATGAGTATTCACTTTTGCAGAATACGAAAATCTATTAAAAAATTGAATTACATTTTAATTTCAAAGAATATAATTAATTTTCATTTTAAAGAAATTTAATTTATTTACAAATAACGAATTGGCAGTCAAATGTATTTACTTAAAATCATTTCTTTATTCTAGCTTCAGGCTTTTCAATTATAAAGTTTTATTTCATATCAAAACAATTATTTTGTGCATAAAATTTCAAATTAATTATTTATCTTAAGGATATTTTGTTTGATATTATAAATATAGCTTGAATATTAATTTAAGTCTAATAAATAATAAGGTAAAATGAAATGATTAAATGTATCGCTTTTATTTAATATTCAAAATTATATAATTATATGTAAGTAAAATAACTTTTCCTTAATTTTGAATTATAGTAAAAATGTTTAAATTATTTATAACATGAGATCTATATATAAGTTATAAATCATCTCTATAAGCTAAAATAAAACTACATAAACTAAATCAACAAATTAAATTTAATTCAAATACTACAGGATTATATATATATACATATAATTTAAGTATGTAACATTTTATCGATGTTTTTCTTATCAACTATGGGTAAGAGGTTAATCGTAACTAAATAAGATGGAATTTGAATAGTCTCACATATTTTAATAAATGTGAATAAAGAGTAACAAGTTATAGCATACATTATTTCATATTATTAACTATATACTTAAAATATTGATAACAGTAAAATCAAAGAAGATTGTGCCTACAATTTCGCATACTTTTATTTAATTGAATAAAATTCATAATACTTATGTCTTACTGCTTAGAAAATAGTATTCTAACAAATTCAAACTAGGACATAATAATCTGCTTAACACTCCCCACAAATTACTAACAGAAAACAAATAAAAGATGACATGCAGTTCTGGAATATTTGAACAGGTTTAAGAGAAACTTATTCTGTCCAGAACATATATTTCAAGGGAAATTTCAAGCTATTGTAATTTATTGTCTCGACTAGTTAACTATATTTATAAATATTCATTGGCCATATGAAAGAAATGGAAGTAAAAGCATATCGCGAAATCCTCACATCATAACTGTTTCAAATAATATATCATAAATATTTTTATTATTTCTCTGGTAGATGGAGTTCACTTATAAGAAGTTGTTAGCCTCTAAACAGAGGTAAATGTTGCACATATATATTCCCACATATCCTGGAATATTTACACAAAATTTATGATTAATATTTCTTCCCGAAATTATCATTGAAAAATTTGCTTATAAAAATTTATTTCATCCATAAGTCACTATAAGCCTATAAAAGAGAAATTTACTCGAGAGCAGTTCGTTATATTCAGTGTAATTTAGAAACACTTTAACAAAAGATTTAAAAGTTCTCATTGAAATTCGTACTTTTTATTGATAATCTCAAAAAATGAACTATTTTAGTTAAAGTGTTGTTAATACTTTAATCAAAATAGTTAATTGATAGCCTTATTTTGTATTAATAAAACACGTAAAACGCAATTATAAGACAGCAAAAATTATTAAATGAAATTTTGCCGATATTTCTTTATTATCATAAGGTGATAAAAATCGTAATGAAACATAAATTAAGACTATAATGTTTGATTGTGGACAAATATAGATTGTGTAAGTATTAACTATTCGGCTAATAACGCGGTGCTAGACAGCGTATGTGTATGAACTAAGAAGAAAAACCAAATGCAAATCATAGAATCAAAACATTCTCTGAATAATATTTTAATTAGAATTATGTATAGCAAGTCTTTGAATTAGAAGGACACAATATATAGATAAGATTTTATAATGTTAAAGCAAAAATAACTAGAAAATAATCTATTAACAAATTTGTTGTTAAAAATAAATTATTAAAGTAAAAAAAAATATTTTGATATCTAAAATAATGATTGTGACATTCAGTGATTTAAAATAAGAAAAGCCCTCTCATTAAAGAAGAAAAGGGAAATGTTGAAAAAAATATCATTCTTAAATTATTCAATAAAATATCTTTATATACATTTGATGGATAACAAAAGTGTAAAAAAATTAAAGACAATTGGTATGTAATAAGAAATAAAGAATGCCCAGAATAAAAAGAAAAAGAATGTCCAGAAACAAGATAATATATAACTAAGCAGCATTATTTGTTGTTTACCATTTGTGATAGAATAAAAAAATTTTTTCTTCTATGAATTTTGCACCTAAGCAACGGACTATCATAAATTCGATTCCATGTTTTTTTAAAATTTTATCTTAATTGAAAAAGCAGAAAAATGTTATTATTAATTTAAAATATTTTCTTTAAGAGATTCGGAAATTAAAATATAAAAATCAAATTGAATTTTTTTACAGTTGCAACAATTTTTAAATGAATGTTTTCATTGTTTTGTTATATGATTTATTAACTTCTTTTATAATAAATGCTGCAGTTAAACAATACTTAAAAATGTTTCTCTGTTTTCGAGAATTTCTTCCAAATTTTCATACTTTTTTATCATCTCACTACATTTTTCTTGCTTATTTTGAAATTTTTATCCCCTCATAATAAGATAGGTCTTATTTTTAAATAAGTAAATTAGCTAATTTTCTTAAAAAAATAATTCGCCCAAAAATTTACTGCGCTGAATATCTTTTATGAACCCTTATAAAGATTCTTATCAAACTGGATCGATTTAGATAAAAATTTTATTTTACTGTAATTTGCTTGAGACCATTTTTATACCTGAAACAAATAAGTAACAAGTTCGATGGGATAATTTTAATATCAATTTAATGTCTTAATCGGCTTAGTATATATTCGGGACTTGATTTTTCTTTTAATTGATAATCATTGAAATTGATATGCAGCTAACTGTTGCATGATATCCAAGACTGTTCAGAGTTACATTTTCAATAAACTTACCCCTAAAACGTTTTTTGTCATTTCTTTTATATCATCCTTTAACCAAAAGCTATCCATTAACCAAAAGAAGATATATTTGCTAGACTATCTTCTGAAAAAGAAATTAGATGTTCTGTTAACAGAACTGAGTGGACTATATAGTGATAGTCCATTAATCACCTAGCTAAAGATTATAACGATCATTTTTATGTTTGTTGGCAAATTTTTGTTGCTGTGATTCTATATTCCTAAATAAAATTCTCATTAAATCTGTATATATTATTTTGTGACTAAAATGTGTTGTGTAACAAAACTTGAAATTAAAAATTTGAATTTATTATTCTCTTATTTATCAGTAACTCTTTTCATTCACTTATTTTTCAGTTAAATTTTAAAGTTTTATATATAAACTCATAAAAACCCCTTTTACACTTTCAACATCAAATATTACTATAACAACAGGTTTTTTCTCTGTATTCAAATCAATCAGTAAGTAAACAATGTGTATTAAAAACTTAATTTAAAGGTTACTTACTTTTTATAATAGGCAAAATCTGCAAATATAAAAATATAGAATGCAACAAACGAAAGAATTTTATGAAAACAATTTAGTTATAAATTATGTTAGGTAAATATTTCTCTTAAATTAATTTTTTTAAAGTTTTCATATATTTATAGATTTAACGAAGCAAATTATATTTCTCTGAGTTATTAAAAAATTATTGTGTCATGTAAACTAACCCTTTGAAAATTTTTTACATATTTCTCAGAGAAAATTAGTTAATAAAAAATTATAAAAATACATGCAATGATTTTCTGAAATTCTTTTTTGAATTAATCGTATTGATTTATGTGGAATTTACATATTTCCATGAAACTATATTGAATTTTGCGATTTTCAAATTTACAAACAGCCCAAATCATTATTATAACCCAAAAGTTGCGCGTGAAAAAATTAAGTTTTTTATTCTTGAAGACTTCATAAAGAAAGTGTTTATTTTATTGGTTTTTAGCCGAGATTTGTTTCATAAAAAGAACATTCTCTAGCCATTCTTTTATGCACCAGGCTGGTAATGAAGATATTTTCTCAATATATTAACTAATACTGATTTATTCTCCAAAAAGGGGGAATATTTTGTGTTCGAATTCTAAAACATTATATTTCTTGCTTTGTGGCATAAAAAATTGACTTCAGACGACATTGTTAAGGTTAGTAGATAAGAAATTATTCTTGAAACAGAATTTTAATTAAGGTATTATTGCAGTCTTAGTAACACCATAAGAGAAAGATATGGGGATTGAACGTTTATCTAAATCTATTAACTTCTGTTATTATCTGTATGTTATCTGCCCATCTAAGAAATTGGTAATATTATAGTAAATTTTGATAATAAAAAATTATGTAAACTACTATTTAGGAGAAAGAAATATTCAAACCGATTTTCGATTTTTAAGCGAATTTTTGATTTTCCTTAAAAACTCTAAGGTTTTATATATTTATAATATTTAGTATAACTGTCATTGAATGTAAATTTAATTTCACATTTGTTATTAAGTTAGTAAAAAATAAATAGTATATAAATATTATTAAATAAAAACGGTAAGGACATATAAAGATATTGGTTTGAACAGTAAAATACATTGTGGACAGTAAATGAAGAAAGAATAAAATACTAATAATTATATTTTATTGTTTTAATACTAAGCTATTTACAAAAGTATATTTTTTTATTTACATTAATAATTTTATTGTGTGTAATCTAACAAATCATTTCTATAAATTTGTGAAATGATTTGCTAGCTTGCAATACTAACGTAGCACTGTGACAAAATTATTTATTTTATTTATTTGTAAATCAAAAATCATTGCCATATAGTATTAATATAATACATAACTAAAAATAAATGTGGCATCCCATTAATTTTAGCTGCAAAAAGACTTCAATTTTTAAAGTATAAAAACTAAAATAACAATTATTTTAGCTTTGATTACAAATATCAGTGTAATCAATTACAAATATGTACTTATTTATTACAATGTGAACTTATTTATAATCAGATATAATTTAAATATTTTAAACTATATATAAATCGAAAATTAGAAGCATATATGAAAATGAACCCTAAACTTACTTAAAATTAGAAAATAACTATGCATTTATTTACAACTATCTTTCATTTGTCATTCTTTATTTTATATGTTTTTTAAATTTTATATAGCTCGTAAATAATAAAGTAAATATAAAACAGTTTTAAAAAGGAAATACAAAATGTTATAAAATACAAGAATAAGTCAAATTTAGTCTTTGATTGAGATAAAAGTGTTTTTTATCATTTCCATATTTATTTCATTCTTGAAATTGAATGTAACATTTTTAAAATAATGTGTTAGTAAGTATACATATTTTTTAACTTATTTTAAAGTGATTAAGTCATTTTATATTGAAATTAGCAAAGTATTTTAGGATTAAGGTTTTACATTTCTAATTTTTTAAGACTATTTAACTTCAAATTATTAATTTCTAAAAATTCTTAATAAATAAAGAATTCTTTATAAATTATTATGTATTTAAAACATCAAATTTTTACAGTTCTTGAGAAGAATTTTGGAAAAAAATGCAGCAAAGTATTTTATTTCTTTGGTTTTATAAATGTTTCCTTCACTAAATTTGTATTAAATTTAAATGAAGTCCTCACCTCTGAGCTAATTTATTCTTTAAAAATTAAATCTTGAAAATATACTCAATAATATGTAAAGAAATTGTGCTTCATTCGTGAAATATTTTAAAACTATTTCTTAAAAAATATCTTTCCTAGCATTGTATAAGTTCCATTCTATTAATAAAACTTTCTATTTTAAAAAGATTTTTAAATTGAATTTATACTTTCGCTTGAGATTTTTCTACAGTTTAAGTCTTATATGTTATTTTCTGAGCCATTCCTTATAATTCAAAAATAAATTTCTTCCAAAAATTTCTAACTAAAACATTCTTATTGCTTAAAGTTCAGCTCTATAAATTTTGAGCTCTAATTTTTTTATTCTAAAAAAGGGGGAATACTTATATGCTTTTATATAAATAAATAAAATAAGAAAATATATTATATGTCTATAAGCTTAATTTTGAAAGTAAATGCTTTCATTTCGTTCTGTATAACAATAAAATAATATAAATTTCCAAATAAAGCCAGGCATTTTTCTATATCTACAATATTCTTTCTTTCAAAAAATTTATAAATTTGTTTAAATGTCACTATAAAAAGTAAACGCCTACTTTAACACAAGTAATACTTAAAATCTTAAAAATAACCAGAAAAGAAAATGTTGTATAAAAGTTTCCATAAAGGATTTTTTTTTCCTTTGCAAAAATGTTTCCTGGTAGTCCTTTGCAGAAGAAAAGCAACAAAGTTTCTTCTTTTTGAATTACTTTTTAGCTAACTCAACACGATTTCTCATATAAGAGTAGTAGCTGCAACAAAAAGATTTTCCTCCAAGAAATCTGTTAAGAAAAGAATAAAAGTGCAATACACACATTGAAATTACTTTTGTTAAATCTAAAGTCAAACTCTTTTCGATAAATTAGATTTGCTTTAGAATAAATTTCCTAAAAATAAATTTTATTAAAAATAAATTTTCATCATAAAATCTTATGATTTTTAACATATTTTTATATTAAAAATAATTTTTTTTATCTTAGTAGAACAATCTTATAAAATATTCGTAGAGTAACTGATAAACACTTTTATTAGAATAAAATTATGACAGAGAATTATTCTTTGAGTAACATAGTTCATTTTAATGTTTAATTTCTAAAAAATCTTAAGTTTTTGACTTAAAGAAACATAATGTGTATAGACTAATACTACAATCATAATAATACAGATTTTTTAACTTTTTAAAAAATATTTATTTCAAACTTTTCTTAAAAATATCGAATAAAATTATGCTTTTTTATCTATTTCGTGAAGCATACTGTTCAATTTACAGTGCTTATAAATTTTTAAGCTAAACAGTTTTACTATGAAATTTATGAAAATAATATAAAATTGGTAAAGGTTCATTTTTATTCATTTTAAAATTTATATTTTAGAAGAATAAATAATTTTTATAATCCTATACTAAAAAGATGTGATATCGAATAAAATTTCCATTGATTGATTCATATAAACGTAAAAATATTTTTTACTATAAATACTTTAATAATTCATTTCGAAACTTAAAAACTTTCCTCTTCTTAAAAAAAAGTTTTAAATCAAGAAAATCGAAAAATTGTGAACAAAAATAAATTATTCTAACAAAATTTAATACTTTTAGGAAAGCAAACTAAATATTATATTTAGCTAAAAAATTTCAAAAAATAAGAAAATACATTCCAAACTGGACCAAAATGATATTATTATTTAAAATTACGGTTGTCACTTTAGACTATACTCCTCAGCAAAATAAATGCATCTGGATTTATGAATAAATTTTTTAAATGAAATTTTAAAACTGGTTTGATTTTTGCTTATAAAATAAAGGACTAAACCATAAGAGACAATTAAAGTAAATTAAATTTCTAAACGGTAAGCAAAATTTTATATTTTTTAATTTATTCATTTAATGAATTAGCCATAAAATTTATTTGGAAAGCAATACTCTTAACTTGGCCTGTTGAAAGTTTGTAATAAATTGAAACTTTCAAAAACAATGTAAAATAAATCAATGATATGTTATTTTCAATTTGTAATTAAAGTAGAACTGGGGATAGTAATTAAACTACAAATAATGAAAAAGAGTTTATTATCGGAAAAAGATCTGTCCGGTTGACTTATTCATCACATTTAAGACTAATGTTAATTGTATTTAATTAGTTATACTTTTAAATACAATTAAAAACAAATAACCTAAGTTATACTTTAGGTTAGACTAAAGTTATACTTTAGTCTAACCTTTTAAATAGATCTCTGAGACAATAGTGCGTACACATTAATTAGTCATAGATTAATTGACTTCTCTATGTTTGGATCAGGGAAAATTTTGATATTAGCTTCGTAACTTAAGAGTAATTAAAAGATGAATAGCATTATGTTTTTAACAAAGATTTAATTCAAGGAAGTATATAAAATATGATGTTAGTCAGTTTCATTACTAGATAGATTTTTGTTAATAATTCACTAAACTAGAAATAAAATGTGTTTCCTTAAAATTAATTTTAAAATTTCTTTGCAGAAGATTTTGATGTATTTTAGATGTTTTGCTTCGATTATGATTAAAGGATAAAATATATTATATAATGATTGCATATATGGTTGTTGTTGTCTTGTGCCAGCTAGGCTGACATTATGGGTTGCGCTGCTCCACTTTTCGAACTGAAATATATTTTGGTGTGGATTCCGACTTCTTCAATACACATATGCCATAGGTACCGGTTTATAGGGTAGGCAGCCATTCCAAAACCATTCATACAAAGAAGGGACAAAGACAAGATAGATAGAAATAGAATATAAATCCATGCCCGAACTGAGATTCATACCCAGGACCTCCCTATCTGCTGTCAGGAAAATCTGACTACAAGACAGGGTTGCATATATGGTATATAGTGTTTATTGAAATCCTGAGTGAATTCCATAACCCAGGATCTTTTTTGGCGTTTCTTGCAAATTGAAGAGGATGTCAAGTTTAAGACTCTAGGTTGTTCTTTAAATATTCATTTAAAAGAAACTTGGTTATATATACATGAATTTATCTCAACTTTTCTTAGACACAATTGCATCACCCGCACTAAATTCTGCTATACTTATCTGTTTTTAGAAAATAACTTTTTACTATGAGGTACAAGAGACAAACTGGACAAAGGATCATCTTTTCGTGTCGCTGAACCTTAGTTTCCCTCAAATTACTATTAGGAATGATCGTTTAAAAAAGGAAACTGTTTTCATTACAGTTAGTCAAACAAATTGAGAAAACATGAAAGAATAGGATTTTAAACTAAAACGTTGATCACAACCTGTTTAGATAAGTTAATCTCTTTCCTCTTTGGAATTTTTCACTATATATATAAGAAGGTCTGTTAAACTGCTGTTGAAATTTGGAGAATATACGTGCTTTTGATTAAGCATTCTGTGTCTAATTGACCACTTTTCTAATGTGAGACTCGTAGTTATGGTTTGAATCTATTTATTACTGCTATAAGTTTGAGCTTCATTAGTTTTGATTTCTTATTAGTCTTTGATTATCATATTAGTCTTGTCCTGTTAATTTTTAGTAGTGTATTCTTGTTTAAATTTCATTAGAAAGTTGAAAATTATTAAACCTTTAAGGAAATTTCTTCGAATTGATTCAAAGTATTAAAGGTAACATGATTCACATTAAAGATCAACATTTTTATATTAGTTATAGTTGTTTTAAAATCACAATATTTATCAACATAAAATTGTTCTCTAATAAAAATTTCAAATTTTAGTTTGTTTTGAAAATATGAAGAAATGTAACTAATAAAATTAAAATATATAAATTAAATATATTAATATTTTAGACCTATTCTAAATAACTGTATTAATGCATTATTTTAATTTCTATGTATTTTTAAATAATATGTACACGTATGAAAATCTAAGTTTAATCTTTGAAGACAAATTCCTCATAAACCGTCTGTCGTAGAGAATAATTAAAAATAAAAATAAAACTTCTCGAAAACTTCCGAAACTTCTCGTCAATATACAATTATTCATTAAATAAAAATTCATGTTTGATTTTGATATAAATATAGTTAATTTCAATTTTTAATAAACATGATAATCGAAATATTAACTAACCTTTCTAATGCTGATTTCTCATTGATGAATACTTATAATGGATTTGTTGTGCTGCACGAGCAATAATAAAGTTATTAGTAAAACATTTTCAGTTGATGTCAAATTTTTTAAAAAAATAGAATTGGTTGATGAAAGACAATATTTTATTTCTATTTTTTTTCTAATATATTTGGTTGACTTTATAAGATTTCTCAAAACTTATCATATGCGTTACTAACTCTCTATTCTTTTAAATTTACCATATTAAAGGTGAAATTGAAGTCTTAATGGCTTTTTCGTAATGTCTTAATAATTAATTATTGTCTGAATAAAAAATACAGAACTAGGAATAAAATGTAAGGCAATGAGAATAATTATGATTTCTTACTATAAGTTCTATACATTTTAAAACTGCCAAAAATGCAATCTTTCTCCATTTGTGTGGTGGAGAAAATAAGGTATCATCTCAAGTATTAAGTTTTCCTTTCTTCATGATTATAAAAAATACGTAGGAATAGCTTGTCACTAGCGACTATACTATCTATGGAAATAAACAGGGGAGACTTTACGAAAACACAAACCTCCCTTTTCCTTTCAACCGTAAATAATACCACCAGATTCATGTAAACGGCATATTACCAATTAAAAGGAATCCCTGAATGTAGTATGTGGAGGAAATTTAAATGCAGTTACATTTAATAGTTATATTGAATTGCTGTTCAACTCTTAATTCTTTACGCTAAAAGACCCTTAGCTATTATATTTATAGCAATAATATTCATCTATTGAGTTATTCTCCATATCATATCAAATTTAATCGTATTTAAAAATATCTCATTAAATATGAAATTTTCTATTTAATTTAATCATTAAATATTATGAATACATACGCGCATTTTTATGATACTTGTATTAAATCCTTGAAACTTTTACTTTTGATACTATAGTTTAATCATAGTTGTATACTGTTTACGAAAACTGAAAATTTTATTTACAAGATAAATTTCTAAAGTCAGTGTAGTATTAAATGTTATTAGCATTAAAAATATCATACGAGCAAAATTATATGAATAGGATAATAAGTTTCACTTATACCTTAGTTATCTGTATAGGGATCAAACCAAAACTCTGACAATTTTCATTTATCTTCATTTTCGCATGTAAAATTATATTAGAATAAATTTTATTAATATGATTTTTATTAATATTTTATACTTTATTAATTTTTAGTGAGCATTGTTTCAAGTTGGAAGAGTATACCTAGCTTGTTGGAGAAAACAGTGTTATCATGGGTGTTATGGTCTGGAGAAAATTTTCCCCCTTCCTGATCAAAGTCAA
Organism: Latrodectus hesperus; assembly: GCA_037975125.1. Classification (NCBI taxonomy): domain Eukaryota; kingdom Metazoa; phylum Arthropoda; class Arachnida; order Araneae; family Theridiidae; genus Latrodectus; species Latrodectus hesperus. Next base: position 71,318,926 of record CM075860.1, on the reverse strand, counting down.
AATTGAGAGTGTATCCTCTGGTGCTGCCATCTGTCGGAGGATTCTTAGAGCAAATGCGTATCTTAAATTTCTTGGTGTTTTGATTACAAGAAAGACTCACCATTCTGACTTAATTTCGCATAGTCGTCAGCTAGTGAGCTTGGCTTATTCAAGTGTGATAAATAACAATAACAACAAGAGAAACGGTAATTTAAATGAAGAGTCATTTAAATTACTGAAATGAAGTCTAAAGATAATATAAAAATTAATTGATTGAGTTTATGGAATACTTAAAATTTTTTCTATTTATTAAGATGTCATTCAACACTGGAGTTAAGATTCATGTTATCCACGTTTCAATATACTTCTGAAAATTAACGTTTCGAGAAAACCTTAGACATGTTCTTTGAAAAATTCACTGTGGAAAGACAGGAAAAAGGGGAACTCTATACCTTACACGCTTTATCTCTACCTGTATTGGTTTTTTTAGACGGCAATTTTAAAAGGAAAGACAAAACCACGTATCCCTGTCCTTGAAGCCAACAGAGTAAGGGTGCATGGCAACTAAGCAACTTTACTATAAATTTAAGGGAGTGTTTATGACTGCTTAAATAAGTTATAAACACTAGAAAGATATTCTAAATGAAATATAGTAAATTAGCTGAAGAGCTACATCCAACTAAAAATTTTCCTTCGATTCATTCAAATGTTTTAAATTCAAGCTCAGAATAAAAACATTATATTTTATTCATATAAATAACATTTTATCTACTCAAACTCAAAAGTGCAAATTTAACTATAAAATTCTTACAGCAGTTAATTTTTAACCACAGAAAGAGTAATAATTTTAAAAATTAAAATTACTGTTTACATTTCAAATTTGCTTTAAGCAGTATTTAACAGAGTAATTAATAAACAGTTCCATTAGTTAAATAAACATACTTTGTTTAACTTAGTTCAAATTTGCAACTAGGAATTCAGATAAAGTACATTTTTACAATAATGCATGTATATATTGAATAGTGAAATTTCTGTTTCTTTATTCTGATTTTATGAAGCTCACTCATTAAAGGAATTATATATGCATGCATGCATAAATAAACATAGATACATGTAAGTCAATTTGTATTAATTATTAAAGTATCCCTTAATTGATAAAAAATTATCTCATTGGATCAGTTTAATTTTTTATGGTGTTCAACCATGTAATTTGTTTCAATTTACCATTAAATCAATAAACCATCTGCTTTTGCATTTATATAAATTTTAGTATTTTTGTCACCGTTATTATTTTGGGTTAGTTTTATATTCGAAATTATTATCAAACATTAAAGTTCACCTGTTAAAAATATTATTTAATTGTACTTTATTGAATATCTTTTCTTTAATTTTTAAATTTATGTATTCTTAGAGAATGATTTTCAAGTTTTTTATTTTACTTTTTACAATTTTAATAGATAATTTAAAAAATTGAATACGCATTACAAATGTACATAATTTCGGTTTAATCTAGAAATTAAAAATTTTTTATGAAATAAATATAAGTAAATATACTTTTCCATCGAATGAGTTTTTCAATTAAAAATGTTGTTTGCATTCATTTAGATTATATTTAAGGTTTTGAAATAACGTTTGTTTTATTTTTACGCGAATTTAAATTATGTTAGAAAATTTGTATTTATCTTGATTTCAATAGAATATAAGCTCTTGAAATTCCTTTCAATAGAAGTGTTATGTTGAAAGTAATTCGCATTTTTCTAGGAAATGTTATTTTAGAATTTCTGATTAATTAAATGCATAGCATTGAATGATTAAAGTAATGTAGTTTTTTTTTTTTGGATTCACCAAAAGAAATTTATACGAAAAAACGAGATCTTTTATAATATTTTAATTTTCCCGGGATTTATATAACATGCTATTTTTTTCAATTGCTTATATTAATTTAAATAATTTTACGTCAAATTATGTTATCCTAAAAATTAAGATAAATTGGTTGTAATTGTAAATCAGTTGATTATGTTATGTATTAACAAATTGAAGTAATTTGCATATGAATCAGAGAAAAATAGTTTTTCAGCAGTAAACAACTTTCTATTATGAGAATATAAAACATTACATTTCGTGAATTGCAGCAATTGCAATTTAATAATTTTTAGTAGAAGTTTAAAATGTCTTAAAAGGTTTCAATGAATTATGTAATGTTTACGATCGTCGGTTGGCTGTGAGTGGTTAACGTTCCCGACACCAATTCTGTTGATCCCAGGTTCAAATCCCGGTTCGGGCAAGAATGTTTCTTTCTCTCTGTCTTTTCTTCTAGTGTGATGTATGAATGTGGTTCCCCTTTTGTGGTGTTATGGCATGAATAACGCTACTCACCTGCGATTTTTAGTGTCCACTTGCTAATGATAAATGGGTAGAAGTTTATGGGTTTGTTGTGGTAAACGCGATTAGTCACTCTAGTGCCCACCGTTATAAAAGAAAAAAAAATTTTATCAGCGATACTCTTTAAAATAATTATCATGAAAATATTTACTTTCTTTCTGTCTAATACGGAAAGAAAAATTTTGTTTTTTAATTACTTAAAATTTTTATTTTTTATATTTTTCAAAAGATAAAAACTTCGTTTTATTCATGGAAGAAAGTAAGTTAATATTGAACAATGTATGTAGCATATTAAAAATAGCTAGAGTCGTAATTATTTTTCTATACATTATAATGTCAAAAGATGACACGTTGTTCGATTTTTATCATTACCTTCTGAATATTAAACATTATTATTAATGAATTTCAAGAGATGCATTTCTCGTGTCTTAGAAAAACATAAATTTTGTTTATAAAATGATCTTCCAAAAAAATGTTTATTAAATACAATAGAATGATTAAATAATAATAAAATTAAATATTTTAATACTTTAGTTTATTTTTAAAATATTTTATTCCTGGATAATATTATTTTTTAGAACTTCTTTTCTATAAAAGTTTTAAATTATTTTGAACAATACGAATTTACCGATAAAATTTAACTTAGAAATTATTAGTTAGGAAAATGCACAAATATGTAACCAATAGTTTTTTTTTATTGCCAGATGAAAACTGCTAAGATGAAACAATTTACTCTCGATAATGGTACATCTCTTGAATAAAAACAATATAGTACTTTTCTATTAGGATTTTCCTAGGTATTCTTTTTAAATATGTTTATTCTACAGACAATTATTATATAAATACAAGCAAGAGATAGATATTTGCTTTCTCTCTCTCTCACTCTCAACACAAAAGAGTGAGAATCCGTGTCAGATAATAATGCATAAAAACAAAAATATTAAAAAAAATTTGGTTATAGTTAAGCTCTTCGTAGAAAAGGTATTGGTAGAAAATTTATATAAAATATACAGAGTTATCTATATATATAAGAAATGAAAGCAGTACTTTGGACAGGTATGACTGAAGCATATTTGATTGTTTTAAACAAACTCTAAAGTTGTTTCAAATACTTTAATAAATAATATTAAAAAATAAGATTATTTAAATAAGTTGAAAAATAAAAATTAGTTCAAAGTAAGTGAAAGAATTAATTCACAATATGGGTACTAATAGCACTATATGCATATCTAATTAATAAATGAAACATTTAATTATATTTATATTTTTTAATTATTGTTTAATTCAAAATTTTAAAACTTATGAGATTTTCTGAATTTATTTTTAATTTTCTTTTTAAATCAAAGCATCAAAATTCTTTTTAAATTTACTAAAATTTAAAAGCATAAATTATCTGTTTGTGTAATAATTAAAAATACAATTTTAGAAAGTAATTCAATTAACTGTTAAGTGATGTTTTTTTTCTTTACATTATAGAATATAAAATTTGTTATTTTTGATAATACAAAAGATAACAGCATTGGTCATATAATATTTAAGGAATCAAGATGTTCTTTAGCTGAGAAATATTTTTTCCATAAATTTAAACATGAAAAAAATTGTACTCATAAATTCTGTGAAAAAAATCTGTTACAATAAATCATTAATGAATATCATTATTTTATTCAACATTTCCTTATAAGAAGTATCAAACTTAGAAACTTTTCTTATTTTAGTTTGATATTTTATAATAAATTTTAATAAAAATGTATAAAGTCTAGCAATGCTTTATTTGCTTAAAAAGCTAATTTTCTAATTTTTGGATTCTTCAATATTTATTCAAAAAAAGTAAAGGAATTTATCAAAATTTTTTTTAAATAAATCTGTAATTTTTTTTAAAAAAAAGATATTTTTATCACATCGTCTGGTAAATAAAATAGTCATAATAATTTAGGTTTTTTTTAAAAAATTATTTATGTATTTAACAGTCATTTTACACTGTTAGATACATCCCTTATATTTCTAGATAGGTTATAAATGATATGTCATTATAAACTTTTCAAACACATGACTAACCTGTTGATAAATTCAGTTCTCTGTAAAATAATGCATTGAATTCATGATAATGAAATTAGACATGCATATTAATATAAGCTTATATCAGTGGACACAGAAGTTGGTTATGGTACGAATAAAAGTATAAAACTATATGCATTTATTGCTACTTTATGTAACACTGTCATAAGACTTAAAAATTTAGATTGTTCTGAGACACTTTTAAAAGATCTCATTTATTAACATGTTTTAGTAATGCAGTAATCAGTAATGCCAATTTAATATATCTCAAGTATATCATTACAATCAATTAAACTCAATCACAGGAAAAAATGATACCCCAGCGTAGGCTGTTACTAGAAACCGTAGGTTTTTCATGTAGATATAGTATTTCTAAAATTGGTTAAATTAATAAAATACTTAGAATCACAGAAACAAAAAAGAGTGGAAAAGGCAATTGTTTAATTACATTTTCAACACTTGGTGGAATATTTAACAGAAGGGAATACAATCTTACTCCCTTTTTTCACATTTTTTTTAAAATTTTTATAATACAATTAATTAAATAAAAAAAAATAGTGACACTTTCTAAAGATATATTTGTATTTTTAATATGCACATAAATATCAAATATGATTTAGGTCAAAATTGATAAATCCATCCACTAATTTCGTTAACTTTACAAACTGGAAAATTATGCTTTTTCACTATTAGTAAGCAATCAATCAATTTTGTAATGCAGTAAATTGAATTTACTCATAACCTCGATATTTTAAATCAATGTAATAATTCTTATAAATGTTTCTATTAATATTATAATTAATTTTAAAATCCCTAATTATACGTTTTATTTTATATTTTAATAACTAAATATTAGTATTTTGTTTCATATTAACAGAAATACCATACAAATTTCATTATATTAAGTTTATTTTTATTATTTAGTGACACATGGATTTAAATATTTATGCAAAAGTTAATCATTTTAACTAAATAATGGATATACCAATCTTATCAGTTTACTTTAAAATACTTATAAAACTTCCCCAAATTAATTTTCTTAACTAATTTAATTAAGAATATTTAATTTTTTATAATACAATTAATTAAATAAAAAAATAGTGACACTTTCTAAAGATATATTTGTATTTTTAATATGCACATAAATATCAAATATGATTTAGGTCAAAATTGATAAATCCATCCACTAATTTCGTAAACTTTACAAACTGGAAAATTATGCTTTTTCACTATTAGTAAGCAATCCATCAATTTTGTAAGGCAGTAAATTGAATTTACTCATAACCTCGATATTTTAAATCAATGTAATAATTCTTATAAATGTTTCCATTAATATTATAATTAATTTTAAAATCCCTAATTATACGTTTTATTTTATATTTTAATAACTAAAAATTAGTATTTTGTTTCATATTAACAGAAATACCATACAAATTTCATTATATTAAGTTTATTTTTATTATTTAGTGACACATGGATTTAAATATTTATGCAAAAGTTAATCATTTTAACTAAATAATGGATATACCAATCTTATCAGTTTACTTTAAAATACTTATAAAACTTCCCCAAATTAATTTTCCTAACTAATTTAATTAAGAATATTTAATTTTTTATTTTCTTATCTTTTAAGAAAACGTGAAACGTTTCTGAATGTTTTAAAGAGAAAATTTAATGTTTTTTTCTTCCCTTTCACTGTTTTGGCAAAAGACAAGCTTATCTTTCAGTTAAAATAAAGCAGCATTCTGAGAATAGTATATATCGTTAACTTAAAATATATGATATTCCCTTTTATGTGAGATTGATCTAACTGACAATTTCTTGATTAATTATTGAAAACTTTATCTTCTCCTTTTATTTTCCAAATAACTAGTTCCAAGTCAATCATAACAACAACAAAAAATAACTAATTAAATCTGAAGCCTTTACTTCTATTAAGATAAGTGTTTCACAAATGAATTACCCTTTATATTGCACTTTTTAAAATAAAGTTAATGTAACTAGAAGAATGTGCAATGAATAATTTAATCTCTCTTTTATTTCATAAAAATTAAACTTTAAATTAATAATCATTGAGATTAGATTGTATGAAAACATTTCAAATATAAAGTGTTATTAGTAATTGTTTTCAATTTTTATTGAGTAATTATGATAAAAACCTTATGAAAAAATTGTCTTTTGAACAATAATAAATCTAATCTATTGTATTGCATAAAAATAATAATCTAATCTATTGCATAAGAATATTCATAACACATTCCCAATTTCTAACAATAAATAATTATTTAACAGGACATGCATAAAATACTAACAACGGATTATATACAATTTCTTTTAATGATAAAGTTGTATATAAAGAATGCTTTTAAAATTAAATTTTATTTGATGTCTTTTTCATAATTTTTAAATCGAAAGCTTTCGAATCGGTTATGAAAATTATTTTGTTATGCGAAAATCATTTGTTAAATTTTAAAAGACAAGTTAAATTACTGTAATTATCAAAATATATTAAATTTGTTTCCTTAAATTGAATAAAATGTGAAAATGCCTGGAGAATTTTTATTTTATACAATTTTAAAAAAACGTAATTTCAGTGTTTTACTTTCTTTCTTCAACATTTTACATATTTCATAACATATTATTGATTGATAGAAATTCAACTTTATCTAAAAGTTTTAATGAAATAATAGCTTAATAAAAATTATCTTATTTGTTATATTCACTTTAGTCCTCAGTTAAAATTTATATTAATAAACATTGAACATTTTTCATTTTAACCGTTTAAATAGCATATTTTTTCAGCATGATTCTATTCTGTTGATAAAAGTATCATGCTTTTCATAAGATGGTTATGATTTATAACTTGACATAAAAGAGAAAACTCTTTTAATCTAAACATGTTAACCGCTGTCTGTTTTTCCTTAAATGTAATATTAGAAATATAAATCATTATTCTAGCTCTTGCAATAATATCGATTAAGAGTTTTAATCATGTGGATTAAGTTTTAATCATGTGGATTAATCATGCGATTAAGAGTTTTAATCATGTGGAAAAATTTTTTATTTCTTTTCCTGCGTATTTTAAGCAGTTTTTCATTAGGTCAAAAATAACTCATAATGTAATTTAAACAAACGATTATATAAATAAAAAATTGCTTATTTTATAAATCATAACTATTTGTAAAATTTCAATTTAAAACTGGTTTTTAAATTTAAAATTTTTAATAACATGTGTTGTATTTCTATTCTATATTCGATAAGATTCTTCATTATGATATTTTATAATCATAATTCAACGGGAAAAACATTATTTCAAAATATATAATATTGCTTTGATTTCGTGTGGACTTTCTTTAAATTGGATATTTTATTTCAATCTGTAAATATAAAAACTATGTCTGAAAAGCGATTAATATATAGATTTATAAATGATTTTAAATAATGAACTTTTATTGATTTTCTATATTTCATTGCGTTTTTAACAGAAACTAACTAACTCAAAAATCACATAAGTTTTTAAGTAATTTTTATTCTTAATTAAAATGTTTTATTTAGTCAATAACAAATCATCAATTCAATGGGAATATCTTCTGCTTCTTTAAATATTTTTAAATATCAATTGATACAAAGAACTTCATAAATGTATCTTGAATTTGAATATTTACTCAATGACATTTTATTCATGATGAATTTATAATGCATGACTTAACATGAGAAAACATGGAAACATAAAGTTCCATAAATAAAATCATTTTTATTTAATTTTGGAAATAAATCTACCTGTATATTCTAATAAATGTTTCTTTGAGAACTATTAATTTTATATATTTTACATTCTGCATTAATTAAAGGGTTAAATATACAAAAAATATGTTAATCTAAGATAAAATGAGACATACACATGTTATATAATTTTTTATAATCATGCGTAAAATATTATTTTATATAGACTCCAAGACGCAATTTAATAAGTAAATATTCTTTATTTATATTTCTAATCTGATTCCATACATTTTAATTTTCCAACACAATTTTGTTAATTTTAACAAATATTTTTAGCATATTTATTATTTTAACATAACTTTTTTGTTATAATTTAATTTTATAAAATAAAATCTTATAACACTGCATATACACAACCAAAGGACCAAGAGACTTTTCGATATTTTAAAATTCATTATCTAAATTGCCTCTGTTGGGGATTTTTTAAAGTATAGCGAGCCATATGAATTTATCAGAAATTAATGAACCTAGAAAATTCTTTGGAAATATCGCCAAAAAACATTGATGAAGGTAATAACAGCGCATCTATTTCTCGTTGCTTAACAGCTATGGGGATTGAATAACGAAATTCGCTTTGCAGAGCTCTCTGATCACAATCAATGAAAGTCGATTTTATAAGCTAACTTAATCCAATGAGCTTATAAAATTGCCTTTCATTTTATTTGTTGTTAAAAATATGTAAATAAAAAAAATTATCTAATTTCTTTAACAATTAAAAACTATGAAAGATTTTTTCCTCATTTTAAAATTACATTTTTAAAACAGTCATAATTTTTTTTCAAATGTAGAAATTGTTAGCCTAATATTATTTTATAGTGAGAGAAAAGTTTTCGCCAAAACATTTTCATTGTTATAGTCAATTAAATATTTTTCTCGTGAATGTTTATAATATGTAACGTTGTTATACACTCAAAAAGAACCCAAACAGAAATAACAAAAAAAGATCAAGATATCATAGAAATATGTATTTGGCAGATAATACGCTATACAATTGTCAAATGATTGATATTACACCTCTTTGTGATATGGTGATGTGTGGATGATGATAAACTCAATAGTTAGTGTAGTCGCCATTGGTGGCTATAATCGATTCTCGGCACAGAGTCAATAATGTTTTGGATGTATCCTTAAGTTCTAGCAATCTATGCACCTTCCGTATATTATGAATGTTGACTCTGTGTAACAGTTGATGGTGTTTCCCCTGACAATTGTTATGCCAGCTTTCATTGAGATTTATTTCCGATTGGTGATAGATTAGGACAACAATCATATCATTTAAGCAATTCAATCTGACAGATAAAGATGAACTCTTGAACATTCTGTGCCACGTCTAGTCACGCACTATCCTGTTAAAATGTGGCTGGTGCAAATAGCTAAAAAATGGAAACACCACGGTCTTCAATACCTAACAGATGTAGAGATGGCTGCTCAGTGTACTGGCAATGCGTATCAGATATATAAAGGAGTGAAATTTAGTACTATCTTAAGCCATGATAACTATTGCGTGACGAATGTGGCAATGAAAAAATTATGCAATCTCTCACAATGGACGCCTTACTCATCTGCAAATGACATTGAATGTTATCAATGAACAAGGAAAAAGGCGTGACAGACTGATGGTATGAACAGATTGATTGATAGTCTGTTGTGCTACCCTTCCTAAAAGGGATTAGTGATTCATCATGGACATGCACACATTATCACTCTCAACACGTAGAATGATGCAAAGAAGTGGGTGCAATCAATGCCATTGTACCATTGGTAAAACTTGCACCAACTACTTACTTTCAACTGCACACCAACAACATCACAGCATCACTACGATATATATATATATATATATATATATATATATATATATATATATATATATATATATATATATATATATATATATATATATATATATATATATATATATATATATATATATATATATATATATATATATATATATATATATATATATATATATATATATATATATATATATATATATATATATATATATATATATATATATATATATATATATATATATATATATATATATATATATATATATATATATATATATATATATATATATATATATATATATATATATATATATATATATATATATATTCGTTCTTCAAATCGTCAATCTCTTTTCACTTTACATAGCGTTTATAGATGAAACTACACTGTCCATGATGTACAAATGCACTGCAATTTTAATGATTAGTATATCTCATCACCACAAATGGATGATGTAAATTTTATGTTAATTACGTGTTTATTATCCACTGGAAGTTCAGGATGTTAACACATGGTCCACAAAAATTACAACCGATGTATATAGGGTCAATAATTAAAGTTCAAATTCAAAATGACTATAAAAATTATTTTACTAATTATCATTCTTACAATAGTTTACATAATACACACAAATCATGGAATTTCACTTTCTACAAAATATCAAAGAAATTACCAACAAATGAAGATTGAGCTGTGTTTTATCACTAGGACATGATATACTCTATTACATTTGTTTAAAACTTACACACTTTATTGATGAATAAATATATCATGGGAAGAATTACAGTTTGATGTAATAATAACACTTAAAATAAACATTGCCGGACATTAGGAAACTATATAAATTGTAATATGAATACTGTAAGCCTTTAAATTATCTTTATGTGTGTGATTGTAAAGGGCTTAACTTTCTTTGACTTAATATGGATCTATCTACATGACAAAATGATGTTATTTCTTTAATACAATCAAAAGTAAACACTACCATTTGGAAGTACATGATAAAAATATTCTGAAGTTTCAGTTTTTTAAAAAAAAAAACTTCAAAGTAAATTTAGAAAATTACATTCAAAAACTCAGTATAGAAGTGGATTAGCCATGATGCACATGTTCATGTGATAAAAATCAGTTTTTCATTTCATGTGCCATAAGATAAGCATATAAAATAAAAAACCCTTGAAATACTTATGCAGTGATTTCATAATTTTCAATGATTTACCAAAAATGTTCAGGAGAATGTCTAAAAAATTATGAGATTCATAACATAAATTCCTCTATCGGTTTTAAATTTGGGATAAGTTTTCAAACACTGCTAAGTCTTCTCATAACTAATTTTTGAAACTTTCCTTCAAATTAATAAAATAAAAGAGCTGCCGAATTGAAAAATCCCATTACAATTGCAGAGGAAATTTATAACATCCATAGTAATAAATTCGAATAAAGGAAAATCTCAAGATAATATAATACTTTTTATAAAACAAATACTTTTTAAATAAAAATAAAATACTTTTTAAATTACATTATAAGAATATAAGTATTTTCACATAAATTTTAAAAAGCAGTATTTATTTTTATGTTTTTAAATTCTGAATAATTTATTTTAGGAAAAGTTCAAATGTTTTCTTTGAATGTTCTCAAAATGGAAAATAAATAATTTAAACAAATAAGTTAATTTATTCAATCCATTTTCCATTTACACAAGTTTTCATTCTCGAAGTTAACTGAATAATAAATAAATCACTCTTTGAATTAGGTTTAATTTACTTCAACTTCATTAAATAGGAGTATGTCTCCATTATATTCTATCAAATGTATCCTATTACACAGGTATATTTTATTCAACAATATTTAAATTAAAATTGATGGTGAAATTATCCTTCATGTCTAGAAACAGTTAATATATAATGCCTTTCAAACATTTTAAAACTTCTGCTTTAGTTTCAAAGTATTACTAAATAAAATATTTAATTTTATTTATGAAATATATTTAGATAAAATGCAAAAAATTTCATTTATTGCTTAGAATTAAAGATATTTTATATTTATTTACCTATAATCTATATTGCCTTTTTTTGAAAAATATTTCTATGCTTCGCTGAACAAAATATTCAAACCATTTTGAAAAAGGTTAAATAAAGAGATGCAAAAATAAAAGGCAAAACTATCCCATTTATTAACCATTTATTTCATAAACGAATGGTTATTTAATGTTATAGATAGATCTATAAAATGTAATATATTTCATAATATATGAAACTAAAAGAGAAATAATATAACTGTCATTTTATAATGTAAAGTAAATTCATTGTTTTTTATTATGATAGTTATGATATTTTATAATTTACAAAATAGAATAGCATTATGAAGTTGCATATAGATTTATTCTGAAGTTGCATATAGATTAAACGCAATATGACACAGATTTTAAAAAGAATATCTATAAGTCCCTTTTATAGGTGATAATAAAATATTTAATAATATAATATAAAATATTTAATTTTCTAGATTTAAATTATTCTTACGAAGATAATGCATATATTTGAAAAAATATAGAAAAGCATTTTCATCTTCTAAAATTACGTTTTATAAAATTCATTTAAATCAATTTGCATGCAAATATAATTATTAAGATGAGAAACTTTGCATATTAATTAAAAAATTTTCCATTAAATTAAAAAAGATACTCTTATTTTGGGTTTTTTCGTTTTAACAAGGAAACCTCATTAACAGTATAATCATTAAACATAATTATACCAGTCAATATGAATACAATAACAGAAATAAGTAAATATATTTTTCACATGAAAAAAGCTGGTTATAATTCATACGAAAAATTAAGAATAGTTTAAAATATACTTGAGCTTGTTGAACTATTAGTATTATGCCATGATACTTTTTACGTAAACTTTTATTAAATCATCAATCTTCTTTTAAATTGGCCCTTTCATTCAATTTTTTAGAAAATATGTCACTCCCAGAACTTTTTATTGAACAAAAGATAAAACTGCTTTCACTGCAAAAGATAAAGCTGCTTTTTTTTCTTCATAAAACAGTTATAAGTGGTGCCATAATTTGAATAATAAAAAGTGTATTTAAAAATTGGAGCAAATTATTTACTATTTATATTTATTTATTTTATTCAATCACATTTATTAGCTATTATAGGATGATTATTATGAAATATTTATAGAGAGTTATAAGATTAATATCACAGACTCGAATATACACATTTAGATATACATATTTATATATATATATATATATATATATATATATATATATATATATATATATATATATATATATATATATATATATATATATATATATATATATATATATATATATATATATATATATATATATATATATATATATATATATAGGCGATAAAACAAACTTGATAAGTTAGTGAGTTTTTACAGATATATGTTTTAAATTTTGACCAAATATTATGAATATATCCATATATTTTCAAAGTTAAATGAAGATATGCATTTCCTTCATTTCCATATTTTATTTTGAAACAATTTTCAAACAAAGCTCAGCTATAACCATTGCTGATAATAACGATTGTTTTGCTTATTGTATGAACTTTTTAATTATTTAAGTACATTTCCTTATACTGTTTAATTACATTTAATGTTTTATGTATACTTTGAAATGCAGAACAAATATGCACTGTACACCAAATTTTAAAGCTCTGTTATAAATACAAAAGATAAAATCAATTTTCTATCAAGTTAGCGAGAATAAATTTGTAATTCAAAATTCCAAATAAAAGTTTACTCATATTGAAAATATTTTATAGAAATTTTCTTCTTATACATAAAAATCTTTTCAAATTTTATGTATTACATCTGAAAAGTTATAGAAGAATATATTTTATTCTTATGTAACTTTTTCAATATTAAAAGTTATAAAATATTATATTTTATTCATAACTAACAATATTATTATGCACAAAAATCTTATGCTGTTCTAGTATTATACAATATTCGTAAATATCTTTCCATATAAAACTTCTTCAAACGCAAGTTTGCATATTATAGATCCTTACAGATAATTGCTTTGCACGTTTCAAACATTTTTAACCAAGATAAAAAATGAATGATTTTAAGAAAAATAAAAATTGTTTCGTATCTTATGATGTAAAGATCCTTGTAAAGACTTTTGATTTTTATCTAATTTTGTAGTGTAGATCAATTACATGATAATAAAACAAGGAACTAAACAGGCTGATGAAATATTTAGCAAAGAATAGACCATCACAATTTTACTTACAAATAAAAATACTAATTCGCTGTAATGTGAATGATAATGAAGTAAATTAGAGCACAATATGTACTATTTATAAATGATAATTAAAATAAGATATTTCAGAATTGGAAATTAAAACTTTATCACCCTTTTTATTATCAAAGATTTCTTTATTATATCAATATTTTCAATTGAATAAAGTCTAAATTTCTATGCTTTTTTAAGATTTATTTGTTAGTTTTCTCTATTTTTATTCAAGCTAAATGGATTGTATAACAGAAGAAAGAAAAATGATTTTTAAACGATAATATTTCGAAATAAGAATTGAAATTGTCTTAGTATATCATTTATTTTTCAATCTGTAAATATGTGAATGTAATTATTAATGGAAATATTATATAATAGTTGAAATTTTCTTCGGGGACAAAAATTTCCAAATTACTTTTTCAGTAAAATTGAATTATATCATATTTGCTATTGCTAGTTGAAATTACGAAATAAAATGAAATTTCAGATAAATGTAAATTCAAAGAACATATTTATTAAATTTTAACGGCTACCACTTTCAAATTTAGGCTTTGGTGGCCTGATTGGTTAGGGCGTCGTTATCATTATCGGAAGGTAGTGAGCTCGAACCCCGGCTTAACTAGAGATCCATAGGCTAGAGCATGTTACAGCTGGGCGTGGTCACAATTTCCTGCACGTGAAATGATACCTCTGGGGGTGGCAGGTCAAGTATTGGAGGTTTTCTGCTTGTTCCTGCTTCAAAATGACAAAGATTTCACCGGGCTGCTTTTATCTAACTGGTGGCTGCCCAACTCAGGGCTAGGTAAAGGGAAGCATGCTGGTATAGCAACTTTCAAAAGGCTTAAAGATGCCACAATGACTTAAGTTAAGAATATTAAAAGACATGTCTAAATTTAAATTGTGTTTCGTTAATAACAATTTGTACTTAGTTTATATGCAAATAAAACTAATGATCTACTAGGTAATTTATAAATTAGAAAAGTACTTATAACTAAACTGTTATTATTATGCATTATTATATATAAATTTCATTAAAAAACTTTTATCTCAGTTTGATAATTTAAATAAAAATCTGCTTTTCTAAAATAAATATTTAACTTATTGCTAAGTATAAAGTACGTTTTTAGTATTTACTTATCTTTACTGGTATTCTATCTTCTTGAAACATTTTAATTCATTTTTTTCACATTTTAACTCATCAAAAGATTTTTTTATTCCACTTATTCATTTAAAATTCCCCAAAATATCTTTATTCATAAGTCATTTAATTTATTATTTAATTACAAATTTTTATATTTTTCACATACTTAAATAAATGTTTTTACTTTATTTACTTAAGTCTTGATTAAATTTTATATTTATATATTTTGAATTCTTTATAATTACTTAAATATATAATTTTACGTTAAATAAGAAGCTTATTACTTACAGATCTAAGAAATCTTGAATGTTTGTGATTGAAAATATTATGTGTTATTTGAAAAGAAATTAAATTAAATAGTTAAATTATTTTTCTAATTTTAAATACTCAGATATTATATTTGCAATTGTAATGTCTAATGATTTAAACAATTTAAGCAACTTTATTAATGTTGTTTTACATTATATATCAAAATTCTATTCTAGGATATATTATATAGTTCTATGTTAAATATAACATATCAAATTGATTAATTATGCATAATAATGGATTTAAGTGTGTTTTTAAATAATTTCTTAGTAACAAATTTTTTACTAAGATTCTATAGAAATTTAAAGCAATAAAATAACTGAATGTCTTATTTATTTGCCTTTAACATGAAATATTAAATACTATTTTCAAATCTTAAATATTTTTTGAAAATGATAGTAATTTCAAAATTTACAGATTATTAGTCAAATTAAAAAATGTTAATATAACATAAGATTTTTTAAATTAAGGATTAACTTAAAGAGTAATTGTAAAAATTATATTAAATTTGAATAAAGAAATTTAGCATTGAATAAAGAAATATCATTTCAATTATAAAAAAAATATGTTAAATTTGAATAAGAAAAATCTTAACATTGTATTAAAAATATGCTTACAAGCTTTTCAAAAATAAATTTACAGATTAATTACCTGTTATAAGAAATTTGATTTTGTTTCTTAGCTCATTTCTTATTACTTTCAATTTCAAATTGATGATATGACAATGAAGCCTTTATTTTAGAGGTAACATGAAGAGGAATTTTAGAAGTAATATGAAGCGATTTTAGTATTTGTAATCAGTTTCATTTGTTCCTAATCAAAATATTTTCTAGACTAAGTTTTTAAAATATTTAAAACAAAATTTTGCGTTTTTAAAATATTCCGTAATTGATATACAGTTTGCACTTGTTTTGTGTGTGTGTGCATTCATTTTTTATTTTCAAATTTTACTTTTTAAATTATATTTAGTGTGACATAATTTTTTAAAATAGCATTTTACAATATGTTCTTAGAAAAAATAATTCATTTTATTTTCAGTTACACTGAAGAAAATGCAATACTTTCATGCATCAGATTCATATAAAACTAAAAACTGATTGCATTTTATAATTTATAGGGAATTTTTTTATATTTCGTTTAGGAATGTAAAAGTAGCAAAGTAGTAAATGCTATTTATTTTAAAATATTTATTTTCGCAATATTTTCAAGAAAATTATTCATAGTAGGCTACAAAATAATTGTTGATACAAGCATGTTTATACAACATAACATGAAGGTCAATACATACATTTGAAAGTATTGTTGCGTTTATAAATGTATATTAGTGTTATACATTTATAAATATTTTTTCCCAAAGAATATGAAGTATCATGCCTATGATTACATATGTGTTTCATGGTAAAGGTTTCATGATGTGAGGTAGGATAGGAGACAAATAGAGTGATTGCCTAATAACTCGAAATGAGTATTTCTGAAATTCCATGCTTCACCAACTATTCGTGTGATGTCTTTGTAACTTCTATACGCCAAGTTGATGATTAGGCGGATAGAACCCACCCCAGTATTAGATGTCTAAACATTATTAACAACACACGATGCAAACAAACTGCCCCTCTTCACAAAATTAAGTCTTCGACATACAGTATCTCAGTAAGCAACTAAATACGGTGTAAATCAAATTACACTCATGTCCATAAATTAAGGATAATTCAGAATCACACAAAAATTGAACTCTAAAATAAAAATTTCACATGTAGAATTATCACACACATCTTGAAGAATAAATGCAAATTACAACAAAACATCAGATGGCGCCGATAGTACGTCACTATGACGAGAGTGTAAGAGAGGGATATATAAGGAATGGTTGCAAAGAATTAAAATTGTTCTCAAGCGCTACAAAAGCTTTTAAGTGTAATAACCGCATAGTTATGGTGCAAAGGAAGCACTTGGATGATGTTTTACGGGGTAGAATTATCGGCTGTCTGGAATGTGGACGTACCCAGCTGGAAGTATCCGAGGAACTTGGAATCGTTCAGAGTGTCATCTCAGGGCTTTGGTTAACTGTTACAAGATGATGGTAATGTGAGTAGACGTTACAACACAGGTCGCCCTCGAGTTACAACACCGAATGAGGACAGGTATTTGGCAGTTGCTGCCAAAAGAAACAGATGGAGCACAGCATCAGACCTGTCTCAACAGCTCTCTTTAACTATCGGTACGACAGTTTTAAGTCAGACCGTGTACAGGCGCTTAGGGCGCATTGATCTATATGCTCGTAGACCAGTCACATGTGTTCAACTTCCGCGACTCACCGTCGCCTATGGTTCTCCTGGAGTAGAGAGCATGCATTGTGGACATTGCAACAGTGGTCTTGTGAGATGTTTTCCAACGAGTTCAAGTTTAACTTTCAGTCTGATTCTCACTAGACTTTCATATGGTGAGAGCCAGGTACTCGTTACCACCAAGAGAACACCATTGAACGACACCGTTACGGTGGTGCAGGATTGCTCGTTTGGGGAGGAAATATTCTGGGTTCAAGAACTAACCTGCATATTCAGAATGTAACCATGACAGACCATATCTATTGGGATGTCATTCTGGAACAACATGTACGTTTGTTTCGGGGCGTTATGGCTGCTTATGGATGACAACGCACGTCATCACCGTGAAAACACTATAGACGAATGCCTTCAGTCGGAGGATATGACCCGTATGGACTGGCCAGCATACTCACTGGACTTGAATCCAATAGAACATGTGTGGGACATACTTGGCAGACGCATTGCAGCCAGACAACCCCCTCTCACATGTATACCGGAACTTCGGAGAGCATTGCTTGATTAGTGGTGCAATATTCCACAAGATTAGATCGATAAATTGATACTCAGCATGCCTAAGCGTTGTACGACCTATATTGCATCTTCGGGAGGCATACCCTGTATTAACCATCGTACCAACCATGTTATATGATTTTTGTAAATAGCTTCTTTTTTAAAATTTGAATCAGAGAGTAAAAATCGCAATTTTTTATTAATGATGTGAAACATATAGCAACTTATTTGCTCTTTACCTTTTGTTTAATAAATAGACTTTACAAAAAAGGCATATTTGTTTTGCTTCAGTGTCTTTCTTTGCCTGAACTTGCATTATCCTTAATTTATAGACAAGAGTGTAGTTTGCGATTAAAAATCACCTATCCTAAAAAAATTACTCAATATTTTACTCTCATACTCACATTTTTGATATTATCTAACTGCTATTACGCATAGAGTTCATCATTAGCACACACTGAAAATTAAAAACCCTTTTAAGCAATACATGCTTTCTAAATTTACGAATTATACATTTAAGTAATAAATAGGTATCAATCAAAATATTATAAATTTTATCTTGTGAAATCAATGACTAAAATCAGCAGGTAAATGTCTTGCACAATATTCGTTTTTCAAAGACTATAAAATTTTTAAAGCTAAAATCTTGTAAAATTACATAAATTAAATAATTTCAGTAAACTTCGAAAGATTTCATTTTTGAATAAATTATAATAAATCACACAGAAATATATAAATAGCTCTAAAATTCGTAAAATTATTATTTAAAAACCGTAAGTATCTTATTCATCTTCGTTGATTTTTCAAGAATATTTAATGAAAAAATAAAATACTCTTGCTACGAAATAAGAGTCACTTAAATGATATTCAGGATCTGTTAAAGAAGTAGTTGTGATCGAAAAGAATTCAAATTTGTTTTTAATTTTGATAATTAAGTGTTAATGAGAAGGCAATAAGAGTAGGGAAAAATTAGGGTGTATGAGTTAAGAAAAAGAAACATATAATGCGTATGATATATGAGTATAATGAAAAATATACATTAGTTACATAATATTATTATAATAATTGAATCATTGCTGATTATATATGAATAAACTGAAATGTATATTTCATTGAAAGTTACACTATTGTTAAGGAAATAATTTTAATGTGTTATATTAACAAAAAAAATTTTTTTTAACGTTTTATTTTATACATTAAAATTCTGAATTATATTTTTAAAATTATATCTGTTGTTAAATAGTTCTGATTTGAGATGAACATAATACAATTCAAAAAATTATATATTGTAAATACGTATTTTTAACAAATGATAATGTTAAAAAATTTGATTTTTTTTTACTTGAGTTGCTAGAGTAAAAATATACCAATTTTTGGAGATTAGGATTTTAATAGACAAGCATTGACAGACAAAACCATTGTAAAATATTATAAAATTGAAGTATTTTAAAGTAACTAAAATAAAATAAAGTTGAAATCTGAAATCGATTATTTCACGTGGGCAAAGTAATATTTCAGTTTTCTAATTTGAAATATATTAAATCCTAAAAATAGAGTTTTTGGGAAAGGAATTTTATATTCTTTTGTACAAACTAATAGCTTTTCGCACTTTCTTGGAATTCTATTATTAAAATAGATAGTTTCGAATTGAAAATTCCTATAATACAACACTGATGATATAAATATTATAATGAATCTGGTATCAGACATTTCTTTTGTTTGTTAAACTTCTATGTAAGTTATTATAAAACGCAATACAAAAATATAAATTAAATATACTTTCTTTTTTTAAATGCAATAAATCTAAAGAATTATGAATAATAAAAATAATTAGTCAATTTTTATAATAGTTTTTTCAAGTATCATTCCTAACATTCAATCTTATGTTCTATTAATATTTCAAAAAGTATATATTTCTTAGTTTATTATTTTATTGAAATAATAATATTTTTCTTCATCAAATAATTTCAATTCAAATGATTTTATTCGAGTTATTTAATTTAGGAAGCCTAATTTTATTTTGTAATGTGTGGATGTTTGTAGTTTCATTAACATAATGATTATTTTTTTCTGTATTTCATTTTGTTTCAGTGTGCTTCAGCATAATACACATGAGTTCGTTAATATTAAAACATTAGAAAATAGTTACTTTAATATTGGCTCATTTTCTTTCCACGCTTAATGACTTCATAAGTATTTTTAAAAATACTATACATAATAAATTGTTTAATTATTGGCAAAAAATAAATAGAAATTATGATTTTTCTCTTTATAACTAGAAAACTAATATTTTTAATTCTATAATTTCAAAATTATAAAAAAGTGACATTTCCTTTTTTACGTTGAATACGCGTTTTGTTTCATGTAACCTCAGTAAAAACATTATTTAAATAAAGAGAAATATGATATTGAATGTCATATCAGTTAAATAAGCTTTTTAAGAGATGTTTTTTTTCCGTACATTGGTTTCAAACGAAGTTGTCTAACTTTTAAAGGAGAATCCTCTAATTATAAACTAAATTTCTAAGGAAGAATACAAGTTCTTGTTGTAATAAAAGCTATACTGCTTTAAATTTTATAATTTAAAATATATATACATACATACATACATACATACACACACACACACACACACACACACACACACACACACACACACACACACACACACACACACACACACACACACACACACACACACACACACACACACACACACACACACACACATACACACACACACACATACACACACACATATATATATATATATATATATATATATATATATATATATATATATATATATATATATATATATATATATATATATATATATATATATATATATATATATATATATATTTTTGCTATTTGAACTATTTTAGTGATTCTTTTTTAAGACGATTTTCTTTTAGAAAATATTAAAGAAGCACACTTGATTCAATAAATCTATATAAATATTATAAAAGACAAAGTTACTAGAAAGATTGTATAGGATAAGTATTTGCTTCTTCACCATTAACATTTTTTTTCATAAAAAATTCTATAATTTAAGATTTCCATAGATAAGAATTCTTAAATAAGGAAATAAAATGTGTTTTTAAAAAATTAATTAAATAGAGTGAAAAAGTATTCTTTAGATATATTGAAATGTTCATAAGTAAGCTTTCTTATCTTATGCACATGAACCAAATTGTTTTCAATAACGAAATATAAAGCAAGAAGTGACATTCTGAATGTAAACGTATGTCTATGAAAATAACTTTATTATAGGAAAAATGTATATTCATAACATTTTAGCATCTCATTACAGCACATTTTACAGGAAAAAAGTTAGATCTAAAACTGAAAACTGTTGTCTAGTACTCATTTTAAATTTATCATTATTTACTCTTTAAAAGCTCGTGTATTTAAATTGATTGCATTCAAAAAACAAATAAATTTAACTCAACTTTGGTATTGTGTTTGCGAACTCAATGAACACAATTTTAGTTTACAAGAAGAAATATTTCGTTTATAAAGTTTTTTTGCGAAGTATTTCTTCAAAACAATTTTTTTAATAAGAAATTAATTGAGAATAAATCACAAATCAATATCCCCTCTAATATTAGTATTTCAAGAATTAAAAAAATAAATCACTTATTTGCACTAAAATATATAAATATGTTTTTACTATAAAGTTCTTTTATAAGCTTTAATACATTCTAAATTTGGAAATCTGAAATATATGAAACAAATTGTTTGCATTTTATATTTATATTTTATAATGTTTTTATCTGTAGAATACTTGTTCCTTTCAGGACTACTCACCAAGCATCCAAAGTTTCCTAGAATATCAACTCATGTAATAAAAAAAATCCAATTTTTCAATATTATAAATTAATAAATATTACATAGTTACAATCTGCAACTTTTTTAAATTAAGTTGTGTTCACCTTATATATATAACTCACAGTTACTAAAATTAAACATAATTTTATACAATATTTGAAAATTTTAATATATAAAACAAAAAGTAATAAAATAAAAGAAGTTTAAATAATACAACACATGAGAAATATTTTTATGATATTAATATAGCTCTCTGTGTGTTTATAGTGTATTTCAGACATTTAATTATAAATCATTCAATTAATATAACAAGAATTAAATATGTTTTTTCGCATTGCACTCATCAATCTCATATGCAGAATACATTTATTTTCCTTTTATATATCATAGCTTTTCATCACTCTTAGTGTTTCCTTACTAAGACTTAATTAATAGACCACAGAAACAAATTTTCTTTCTTTTTTATTATAATATCTTTTAAATGATTTCATTACAAGTATTCTTATATATTAAATGTTTTGAAAATCTAGCAAAATTGTTTTAGTTAAAACATTTATGAAAATGAAATTAAATACTGGTAGATTTATCCTTTTTTAGCAAATGGTTTTTGTAATATTGTTTAAAGTGTATTTTCAAGTCCTTTATACATTTCTAAATGATACGTATTATAGTTTCATGAAAAATAAACAAGAAAAGAAATGTTTTGTAATATAATATAATATTTCTGACCAAAATTTATCATAATGATGGAAAAATGTAACGGTAAATACTTAAAAGTCTTTGAAAAACCAAAAAAGCAGAAAACAATATTTTAAGGATTTATCTTACAAAAAGTTTAAAAACTTTGATTAGTATAAATTTATTAATTAACTTGTATAGATGATAAGTTAAAAAAACAATGCATTCTTTAAAATGTTTTTAGTTTATTCTTTTTTTTTGGTAATATTGAACTGTATGTGCAGTAGTAGTTAGTATTAAATGGGTATTATTTAAAATTATAAACTTTTAAGTAAGTTGTAATTGTAATAGCATTTTGCATTCTAAAACTCTTTTAATTTTCATAACGTTGATTAATAATAAATTAATAGTAAATTATTCTCTATTTTGAAAGTTTGAAATCCTTTCCTAAGGTTTTCTGTAAACTTGTAAAATAGTCTGAAATGTACTTTAGTTTCTTTTATTAGGACACTGTATTAATATATATTTTTGAAAGTATTGAATTTATACTCAATTCCTTATTGATTACATTACACTCTAACTAAGAAACATTTTCTGTATTTTTACAATAGGCATTTTTTAATAATAGTTGCAATTCTTTGATTTCATTTTTAAATTTTAGATTAAAATTAACATTGCATTAAATTACTCTCTTTTTTATAATATAGTAGACTTTCCAAATATATTAAAATCCAGTATTATAAACTCGTAAGATAATATTTTATACTTAAAATTGTTTTTTAATTATTATTTTTTTATCCTGATAATTAAACAGTTAGTTTCCATTATAATAAATATGGACGGAAGATCAAATTTGAAAGATTTTTCAAACATTTATCTAGAACAAAAGGAAGAGAAATATATTTTAAATTAAGCATCATCTAAATGAAAATTTCAAATCAAACTCTCTATAAAATTTCTAATATATCTTATTAAAAATACATTTTGATTAACATTTAGAAAAAAGTATCTCTATAGAAATATAAAATATTCTCCATTAATATGCGCAATTTAGATTAAGATAAAATGCTTCATATTTAAATCATGCTTGTGGAATCTATGTTTACTTAACTGAACGAGAATAATCTCATTTCTCTTGAATGAACTCAGTAATTTCCCATTGGAATATAATATATACTTTGAAATTATTTATTATTCAAAAGAGTATTTTTTCAAAGGTTATTTTATGCGTATATACCACAGATGCTCTTGTTATTAAAGAACAAATTTTCTTATGTGTAAATGTGTGACGGCAATGTACATTCATAAAATTATATTCATTCTGTAATAACAAAAACCCCTGTGGAAATAATCAGATTTTCCTAGAAATAAGCAATCATTATATTCACTCAAAAGGCATTGAAAAATTTGTTTATTCAGTTTATAAAATTAATAAGGGTCTATTATGTGAGCAAAATGGGATCCTTTTGTGTATTTATTTAATTTTGAAATATTTACTAATTTATAAATAAAGGCAAAATATCTATTCTTAATATGTAATAAAGACTATAAAAACTCCTGTTCAGACAAAACAGCTATTGTTATTGAGAATATAAAAGATAATTTTATGTAATATTTTAATTTTAATCGCTGACAGAATAATTTTACACAATTAAATTATTTAAAATTCAATATTAGCATTTAATGATGTTTTAATTATAAGCATTTTATAATATTATATTATTATTTTAAAAATTCAGTTTTTTAAATATATCTGGATTTATTAATAGCTCGTAAATTCTTATAATTATTTACAGTACATTTAAATTTCCTTTTATCAATGTTTTATAATAGTAAATCTATGTACGTTTTTTGAAAAATCTTTATGAAAAATAAGTATTTATATTAATTTTAAATTAATTGTAAAGCTTTAAGCATAAAAATATGAAATGAATATTTTTATTCATATTTAAATATTCTTTTTCCATCTCTAAGATTCTTATTAAAATCCCACCAAAAAAATTACATTTTGAAATTGTAAAAGAAAATTTCTTAAATAATTTTCGTTAGGAAATAAAAATATATATTTGTTGAATTTTAATATTATGGAATTACTACTTCTTTTGAAATATCGATGAAATGTTCTGCATACAGGTTGCAAATATGTACGAATAAGACAAAATTCTGCTATCTAGAAAAAAGCAATTTAAAATTTTTATTACAATGTAAGATTTATATGAATAGGATTTATGGATTTATATATCCGAAATTTAAAAATAAGTTTTTAACAGCTTTAAAATTACAATTATTACATATATATATATATATATATATATAATATATATATATATATATATATATATATATATATATATATATATATATATATATATATATATATATATATATATATATATATATATATATATAATGCAACATGGAAGAGCTTGAATAAATCCAAATAAGTAATAAGTATAATTAACAGCGATTTTCAATTTTTTGTTCAAAAGTTAA
Organism: Latrodectus hesperus; assembly: GCA_037975125.1. NCBI lineage: Eukaryota > Metazoa > Arthropoda > Arachnida > Araneae > Theridiidae > Latrodectus > Latrodectus hesperus. Next base: position 71,293,351 of record CM075860.1, on the reverse strand, counting down.
AAGAATAAAATATAAACAAAACAGCTTCTACAAAAATATTTGTTTTAAAATTAAGTGTATTCATTTGAAATATACATTAGGATCTAAAATTAAAGTACAATAGAAACTTTGTAAATCATCATTCTTACACACTGTAGGGCTTGTAATGATTTGATTATTTTAATGAGAGAGTCTTTATTAGGAAATGATATACATTTAACACTTTTAAGCACTTTCATATAAGTCATTAAATAATTAGAACATTTATTTGTATACACTTGGAAAAATGTCTGGAAATCGAAAACTAAACATTTTTATTATTAAAAAAAGATTTGATTTGTTTTTTAACACAAAAACACTATAGAAATTGCATATTTAAAAAAACATTTATTTTCCCAATTTTACAATAAATGATATTCTTTCATCAAGAGAGTATTTTGGATAATGACAGAGTAAAGCTAAATAAAAGACAATATGAAAATCCGACTTTTTAAATTTATTTAAAGAATGCCTTTCATAAATTAAAAAAAAAACTGGACCTGAAAAAAATTGCCAAATTCTTTCTTAAGGAGAAAGATGTCCTCTTATTCTTCTTTATAATCCTTCTGATTTGAAATCAGATCAGATCCATGATTTCGTCAGCTTTTAACTTCAACACAACCAAACCAGGTTCCTGTAGGAGATCCTCACGAAATAGACAAGCGCAGTCTTAAAGATGTTTGGGACTGGACTCTTCAATGTGGCATTTGTTGCAAACTCGGAAGGCCTTGGCGTCATTAGGAAATCGAAGGGTTTTTAAATGTTCAGTGCACAGTCGAGCCAAAGCAGTTTGGTCTCTACTGTCACCGACGAAGACAATAGGTGTATCAGGACCCTTACTTATATACCATGGATGTTCTGGTAGATGCCTCCAAGAGATGTTTATTGAGGCCTTGCTTAATGAGTACTGCTCAAGGTAGATTAAGGGAACCCCCTCAGTAAGTAGCATGGCAGTTCCCTCTTTTTCCAATGCATCTGCCATTTCATTGTATTTTAAGACGAAATGAAATGGTATCCATTCAAGATGTAGGCTAGAAGATTAAGAGAGAGGAGAAAGAAGTAAAATTTGCTAAGCAACTGAGTATTATATACTTCTATATATATAATACTCAGTCACTTATCAGTGACCAAGGGGAGTATTAACTTAAAAATGCTACTAATATTTTCATTGGTAAAGTGAAAGTCAGAAATATTGTATACACAATAACACATTATGTCAAGTTCGAAATCATATGTTAATAATTTCAAATAAATTTAATTGTTTTATCATTTTCTTAGATAAAAAAAATTGACGTTTAAGCACGAAATCCTCAGACGAGAATATCATAAAATCCCACATAACAATTTTTCTGAATGCTGATAGGAACGCGAATAAAAAAATAAGACCACAAATGTACAGAAAACAAAACCTCAAGATTCTTCGAAAAACTCAAGCTTTTCTAGTTTATTATGAAGTCATTGTAAGTTATTGGTTATGATCAATAGTTTCAGAAAACATTATTATGAAGGATATACAGTTTATTTAAGTTTAAAAAGAAGGTTGCTTTTACTGTGGATTATGGTTCTGCCAACATTAATCTAGGAAATTTAAAAGAAATCAAAATGATATTTTCATTTACAAATATATCACAGTTTTCCAACACCTAGGACAAGATGCAATTCTAGGCTTTAAAAACGAATGTAAATATTTTTAATAAAATAATTTGGAAAATTTTTAGATTTAGGATTTAGATGGAAACAAAATATTATAACGTCTATCTTATACGTAATAGTTTGTTAAATATATTAAGTGAAATTCTATACCATATGAAATAAATATAAATATTTAAGATTATGACAGCATTGCAACGTTTATGTACATCATATAGGAAAATGTGTGTTCATTTCGCACCGCAAACAACTACACAAAAACAAATATTAATGTATCAGTGTGAGCTTCCAAGTGAATCTTCAGATTTCGGCATGCTTTGAACTGTAGTTTGCTGCTAAGAGAATTATTTGACTATTTTTATTATTTAAAGTACAGAAGAACCCCTATTTTACTGTAGAATGCGTCGAAGATGATGTCGATCACGCTTTTGGAAATCTTTGCTCCAGCGACAGTCATGTTTTCTAGCCTAGAATTGTGGGTTCTGATTCCAACTTTTACAAATCTTTAATATGGCTACTCTTAAGAACCCAGTAAGATTTGCTGTCTTTGAAATGGATGTATCTGCTAAAAAGTCACAAAGTATATGTGCTTTTCAAATGATAAAAGATAGTCATTCAAATTTCATTTCACTCATCGTGAAATACATTCTCATACTTCATTTTTACTAGCATTCAAACGAATTAAGAGCCATGTCGTTAAAAATATTTGTATTTCATTGCTGGCAAGGATTTAAATAAAAATCTCAAAGAATTCAAATTCATTCACTATAGTATAAAAATATCTTAAATTTTAAATTTCTAAAGCATTTTTTATTGTTTTAATAAAAAATTGTTCATTCAATTATGTTTTTAATATCATATCACTTTTATAACCTCAATATTACTTATAACAAAGCAGATCGATACATTGTAACGAACTTTTTAACTAACTTAATTAACTTTTTTTCTCTAACAACTAAAAAAATTATATCTTAAATATTAAAATCAGTGTTTACCCAAATTTGTTATTTTTTATTTAATGACAGATAAATAATAAACTATTAAAAATTAAATTTCACTAAAACTTAATTATCTATAAGTCGTATCTAAGTTGATAATGTGGATAAATAAATTTGAAAATAACTCAACTTTTGCAATATTTGGTTATAAATAAAATATTACATTTTAAAATATTTACATAATATTGATTTATAAGCAATTTTTATATCAAAAAATAAAAAAAATATTGTAATTCAAAATCAAATCTTAGACAATTACATGATTTTTAATTTATTTGTTTGTTAGACATTAATTCCGAAACTACAGATTACGATTATAATTACTTATCTTTTACACTAATATATAATTATAAACTCCAATTAAAGAAAATATTTCACTGTTTTTATATTCATAAGTTAATGATGTGAAACTAATAGTATTTAAATATTCTAAGCATTGACGTCACATTAGATTATATAATCCATAAAAGTAAAAAATGTGTTATTTTAAAATATATATATAATAAACTCTATGTCTATATTTTATTAAGCTTCCATCCTTTCTTATTTAACTTAATAATTTAATTATTCTATAAGTTATTTAAATAAATTATAGAGTATATAAGTATATGAAATGAAAAAAATCGCTAATAATCAGTATTCGCATAGGGGTATAATCACTACATTAACAGATGCAAAAAAAGATAATTTAAATTATAAGATTCAATGTTTATGTATCTGTCTATAGATTTAGAAACATTTTATGAACTCTTAAATTCAAAAACACGTCTCTTTTCGGTAATGCATTTAGATACATTTAAAAAAGTTTATTAAATACTACAATAAGATCTAAAGACGTTATAGAAATTTTGATTTCGCATTTATCTCAAGAATACTCATTTTTATTTAAACTTAATCAGACATGTATATTTATAAAAGTTTAAACTATTTTCCATACTGGTAATAAATATTTATAATTAAACAATTAAGAAACTTTATTTAAACTTATTTTCTTAAAAAATATAATGAATTGAAATATCAGAGAAGTAAATGATTCATAAATATTTTTAATCTGGATCATTAAATTCTTAAAAAGTTTATAAATTATTGTATTAAAGTATCTTGAAGGTAGTGAATGTTTTAATTTTTTTATAAACTCGAATGTGCCTTAAAGTAATAATACACTTAAAATTGATATGATTAACATAAAAAACCGAAAAATCTCAAGAAAACTTATTTTAAGTAATATATCAACATTATTCAATTAAGTCGCTAAATATTTATTCTTTGAAAGGATTATGTAAAATGTTTTATAGTGAAACCACACGATCTCTAATAATTTTTTAAATAGACAAATACCTGTATAATCCTTAAAATTTGTTTACTTTCACTGTTCAGCAATTATTTTTTTATTTCGATTAGTTAGAAAAAATTATTTTTTTCTATGATCCACCAAATATAGCTTAGCAATCTCTTAATATTTCTTATAAATATTGCCATATCTTTAGTATCAAATGCATAAATATACCCTTCTGTTATCATATTTTGTTAGTATCATAGTTATGTTTGTTGTAGTTCTATGCATACCATATATATAAGCTTGAAAGTTATTAGCAGCAGTAATTCTATTTTTAAAACATAAAGATGTGTTACATATTGAAAATTAAAATGGGAATAATAAGTAAAAAATGAAACAAAATTAAATGCATTGTTAAATGATACTAAATTGTGCAAAATTACTAAGATTAATTTCTATGAAGGGAATAACTTGATAGTTTAATTAAGATTTTTACAATTTTGAAACAACTTCATAAACTCATGTAAAAATCAAATTTTGTCTTTCTCAGACTTATCTTAAAGTATTTATAGTTAATGTTGTAATGTTTTAATTTTTTCAGCATGAATCTTTGACTATAGGCATATTAAAACTTAATTTGTATCTTAATATTTGATGGTAAGTGAATTAATTTATAATAAGTAGAAATTTTCAGGGATCTGTCTTGAAATGCTTGTAACGAAATACAAAAATAAAAGTAAAATCAGTCAAATGTAAATTATGATTGCATTTGAATCCATAATCATCTGTTTAATAGCCTCTGTTTTCCGCTAGGCAATTTGCGTAACACTTAATTTAAGTACAAAAGATATTTCTTACAATTTATATATGAATTTAATGTTATAAAAGTAACCATACATTTTATTGTACACTAATGACCTCAAAAAGTTTAATAATATTAAAAATCACATTTTATGTGCCGATATTAAATTCTTACATCTATTGAAAAGATACAACAAGCTTATTAATGGACAGTGCAGAAAACTTATGATATATTATTTGGTGTATTGTTTAAATAATTTTACGACAATTTAAGAATAAAAATTTCTCTAACTATTCGTATTAGCTTCACTAATAAGAATTCTAAATTATTCTTTATAGCTTCGCTCCTTCAACTTTATAAAAGTCTCTGTTAATAAATGTAGGGATTGATATACAGGGTGATCTTTTTTAAAGTGACAGTGTTTGGAGCGTCCTGTGGCGCGATCTAATAGCCGAAATGACACCAAACTTGGTATTTAGACTAATCAAGAAATGAGAAAAAGGATTTTGTGAAAAAACATTCTTAGTTCCATAAGTCACCGGTATGGCATTTTGTGGCGCTGCTGTAGCTTACAATAACGAGAATTAGCATAAAACACGGATATCAAAGAAAACTGCAAATGTTGTGCGATGACAATGCCAGTAATGGGGGCTATAAAAGCAAATAGTAGATAGCTCCGACAAATAATCTCAGCTGAAGTAAACGAGCTCTAGTGGCCATGCCTCTCACGTTACCGGAATATGCGTTTATGTTGGTGGAGTATCAAATTTGTCTATTCTAAAGGACAACATAACAAAGACAGTGCGGAATATTCCTCGTGATATCTTACACACGGCTGTGGAGAACGTTGTGCGCAGAATGCACGGTGTCATTTCTGAGAATGGTGCTCACATTGAATGTGGTCTAATTCCTCACCGGGGAAGTTACTGTAGTAAATAAACACACACATTAATAATTTAGCTGTACGATTGTATGTGTTAGTATTTTTTCTTTTCTCGCATTTTATACATTGTAAAACGCCACAAAATGCCTTAGCAGCGATTTTTGGAACTAAATTTTTTCACGGAATCCTTTTTCCCATGTCTTAATTAGTCTAAATATCAAGTTTGGTGCCATTTCAGCTATTAGATCACGCTACAGGGCGCTCCCAAACACTCTGTCACTTTAAAAAAAGATCACCCTGTATATTATTTCTTTTCATTATAGTTTCAGTTTACTTTACATCTTTACAGAAATATTGAAAATTCTGTTTTATATTACATAACTCAGCAGAATTTGAGCATCCCAAAATTCAAGATATTTGTTTTAACAAAGAATTGTATCAGTAAAGTGTAATGCGAAATAATAAATTTTAGTTTGGCAATTTTTCATAATTTAATTAAATTGTAATACATAAAATAATTGCACTTTAAAATATTTGAAAAGGATTCTCTAGATCACATAAAATATATTTTGAATGGTGAAATTAATTTTTATAAAAAAATTTCTAAATGCCTAAAAAAATCCTGACAAATTTATATCAAATTCTTTTTTTTAGTCAATTGCATACAAAGAATGTAGAGTGTTTACTCAACAACATTATATATTCAGTTCAGAATGTAACAAGGTACAGTGCAAACAGAGTGAATTATTTTTTTTTTAGTATATCTTGCTCAAATAAATTTATAGAAATATAAATAAAATTAATCTTCTTCTAATATTCTTTTAAAATATAAATTATACTTTGTTATACTTTGCATAAATAAAGAATTATACTTTATAAACTTTTAAGAATTACAGAGGTTTCGTAATAAATAGACAAAGAATTTAGCATTAATTGTGAAAACTTACAAAATAACAAAGCAGAAAGTTTATAAAATTTCTAAAGAATGATAAAAAACATAATATCAAAAAAGCATTTATTATTTCAATTTAAAGATTTTTTTCAAATTCGTAGGAAATGTAGCTTTATAAATTATAAAATGCTTACTCTTACATTGGTAGCTAAAAATGGTTTAATTGCATTGTCATTGCTAAAAATAGCTAAAAATCGTTTTTATTGACAAGAGGTACATCATATATATTTACACAAAAATAAGCAGTTATTTCATTCTATATTTTGTTTCGTATGGAATAAAGATAAATGTGTATTAAATCCGTTTTAATTAATCCTAATAAAAATTATTATATATTTTGAAAATAGAAAAACGACTTATTAACAAATATTTGCTTTTAATGATAAAATATGGCTCATTTGATATTAGCCACGTGGAATGCCTGGATACTACGTTTCTGCTTTTTACATGTATACCTAGAGAAGCAGCAGGTGCTTTCTCTCTAAAGGTGTCTGCATATAAATCATTATATATGTAAAGTACTCTAAGTGCTAATATGCAATAAATGATTCAGAGTCTTGTATCGTTCTCTGAATTATTCATTGCACTATGCGAAATTGTTTATTTGCCATTATGACAAAGAACAAATATAAATATTAGCTCAACTGCCATAGTTATGTATATGCATATCCATCTAAGGAAACATTTTTTCCAAGTCTATTCTCAAGTTTTTGCACTTCTTATATTTTTGAATAAGAGTAAATTTTATCTTCTAAATTCAACAACTACTTTTTATGATACAAAACTGTAAAAAAATACAATTAAAGTCATTTTTAAAGATTTCCTATTGAACAATAAAAAACGCTAAAATATTAACAACTTTACTATTTTTATAAAAATATGCTGATCATTAAAACCTACAATTTTGCTATATTTTTACAGTAGTCATTTAAATGTTTTTTCACTTTGCATATTTAGACAAATGGAAAAAAAACCTCGTTAAAATATTCAAGGTTGATATATGAGCATGCAAAGAACTACTAAGAAAGTTATTTCAAAGCTTAAAAAGATGCTATTTGAAAATTTTTTAAATGTAATATTTAAACTATTTTCACTTATAAAATTTAAAAAAATGTATTTTTGCATTATTATCTGGATAACAATACGGTATATGTTTTTTTCATTAATTTCACTATACCAGTAAAGTATAATGTAACTCATTTTATTAAGTAAAAACTTGAATACAGCTGTCATTTTTTTCCTTATTAAACTTTGCAAAAATACAATTTTTATTTAGTTTGTTATTTGCTTATCTTTTCAAAACAATTTTTGATGGATGAATATGTTAGTAAGTTTTAGAAGTTTGTTTACTTTTTTAGAAGTTTAAAACATTATTGTTTTTGCGTATAATTTCGTAGAATAATTTCTAATATGTTCAGATTTAATTAATTTTTATTGTTATATTAAATTAATTCAATGAATGAAATATCTTCTTAGTCATTTAAAAAAAAATTACAATTTTCAATAATGTACTAATTAAATTGAGTTAGTTATTGGAATACATAAATTCAGAGCACATTAGACTAGCAAAACGCTTCTAAGATTAGATACTGAAAAAAATATTTGTAATCGATAATTGTTTTAATAGGGAAGTAGGGTAAAAAAAAGGATGTTGTCTTCTCTCTCTCTCAGGGCTTAAGACATCCATTAAACATAACTGAAACAAATGAAATGATTCCAATAAGAAGTCAGAAAATCAGAAATTGTCAATCTGGAGTCATATTTTATAAGATAGTTGTGAAAAGAAAAGGAACATTTTATCTGAGAATACTTTTCAACTGCTCACGACAGGTTATCAGTCAAGAAAATACTCGAGACTAAGAAGTTCTTATGATCTACTATTCTCTCTTTTTAGTTTCAATGGATATCTAACATGTGATTATTTTAAATTTTTGAATGATAGATTTTTGACTTAAATTTGTTTCTAATAACTTGATGCTTCATTTTTATTCGGATATTTTAAGTTCAACTTTTTTCGCTTTTGACAATCCTTAATTTAAAATCGTATGCTTATAAATGTAAATTCTTTTCTTAACCCAAATTCAGTTATACCACAAATTATTTCGTACTTAGATATAGACCTTAACTAGTTCTTACATGATTTAAAATTACGGATTACTTTCATCGTGGGAAATCTTTTTTAATACGATTCTGTTTCCTTATATTCTATACTTATGTCTTGTAATGGTAATATAAATGTGTTATTTTATTTATTAGATTTATATTTTTATTTTATTATTTTGATTTATTAATTTGTGTACGAGACAAATGTTTAAATTTATTGAATCACTTTATTTTTTGATCTTCTTCAAATACTAATTAATGTTTTCTAAATGTTGACTTATCATGAAATATTTTATGCAAATTGATATTAAAATTAGGGAAAAAATGTATATTAAGTTATCACATGTGTTCACTACAATCAAAATATGTCTTTAAAATTTGAGGAAATATGGTTGTTTTTATAAGCAGAAATAATAGATATAAAGACAATAGCGACAATCTATTTAATTAATTCTCAACTAATGGGTAGATGAAGCAGTTAAAAAAAATTCATTCTAATTTACTCAACTTTTTTAGTATTTAGAAATACACCAAATAGCATACAGTTGAAAAAACATTTCATATTTTATATTAATTATTAAATTTTAATTTGTGTTATTATTTAGTACTGAAAAAAATAAAGCTTGTAAATTTTAGAGTATAGAATAGAATTTTTACACAAAAAGATTTGATTTGATGGACACATGTGTATATTAAAATGTATATTAGGTACTTTTAATCTCTAACTCAAGGTATGACTAAACTTTCCACAAGATTCCTATTAATATATTTTTGTAACCGTAACAGATATCTTTACGTCCTTTTTCATTTTCCATACAAAAAGGTTGGTCTGCTGTCTTTTCAAATTAAGTGATTGCCATTATTTCAAAAAATAAGTCTTATTTCTTATTCTTTATTCCATATTTAATTTAAAAAAATGTTTGCTTTTATTAGATAATCAAAACATTTTTCTCACTTTCATCAAATATAACATAATATAACTTAGAAGAAAATTATACTTTATTTTATTCTCAGGTTACCATTTTTTTCATTGCTCATTTGATGAAGAAAATACTAGAAAGATACAAGAAAATTAAGAAAAATATAAATTCAAAATAAAACTTTCAATTATTAGGGAATTTCTTTTATACATCTTTATTTCATTTTGCATAAAGCAATACAAAATTATTTACTAAGATTAAGAAAGATTTATTTTACATTCTGTTTTCTATGAAGTTTTTTAATAGTATTCAATTTTTAAATTTAGAGAAAGAAGTTACTATATATATATATATATATATATATATATATATATATATATATATATATATATATATATAATCAAATTTTTTGTGTGATGGCTTGAATACTTTTTCTCTGTATTAGTGGATAAGAAAATAAAATATATTTAAAAACACATAAATTTCATTAAATTTACAAAATAAATTTGTATACTTCAAATATATTTCTGAATCATTTATTTTCCTTACGAAAGATTTAGGAAACAAATAAATAATGTGCTTTATTGCAATCATCAAAAGGAAATGACTACTCAAAACTAAGTAACACAAACATCTTAAGAATTAAAAAAATCGAAAGGAATAAAACAAGTTTCTTAAAAGAATTTTTTTCTTTGGCAAAAATGCTTCCAAACAATCTTCTGAAAAAAATAGCTTTCTTTTTGAATTATTTTTTAGCTTACCCAACACGATTTTTTATACATGGGTAGTAGCAGTTACATCAAAGAATTTCTTTCTAGAAACCTATTAAGAAAAGAATGGAAGCACTAAGTACACATAAGAACTTATTTCTATTGAAGCTGAAGTCAAACTTTTCTCAATATCTTAAATTTGCTACAAAATACATTTCTAAGGAACAATCATCGTCGAAATTAAAGTTTTCATTTTATTATAACATATTTTCTTCTTTTTAGTGGCCATAATAAATTTAAATAACAGAATAAATATACAGATGTATTGCTTTAAAATATTATAGCACATTTTATATTACTTATTTTAATAATGAACTTAAATCATTTACGAAAAACAAAATAATTAGTCAATTTCATTACATCTCGTTTATAGAATATAATATAAATATTTAATTGGTTCTTTTATTGAATATATATACAATATATTTATTTATTAATAAAAATTCGTTTATTTCATATCTCAATATGATTTGCATAGTTGATATATCAATAAATTATGTTATACATCACTACATAAGGAATATGTTATTTTAATTCAAATGCTTTGTTTTACTTTGTAATTTATATTTTTTTGGAAAAATTTAAAAAATTAATAATTATTGATACTTTTCTTTGATATTTTTATTTCCATATCTCGCAAAAATAAAATATACTTTCTTCGGAAAAAAGAATTGTTAACAAAATAAATATTAATTTATAAAATTTGATTTTTCTTTACGAACTTGATGTAATAATTGAACAAAGTTATTAAATTATTATAATATCACGAATGATCGTGTTAGATAATATAAAGTTGAAATTAAAATTTTATATTTATTAAATTAAATATAATATATATATATATGCATGATTATTGGAAAAAATTGAAAAATACTAAAATAAATATAAAAATCATATGTTTAGCAATACATTCAGCACAAAAGCAGCTTAAATAGATTACTAAAATATAATTAATAGTAAATTTTTCGTAAAATTAAATTAATCAAATACCAAATGGAGAACAATAATAATCAAATACTAAATGGATAATTATAAATTGAAAATACTAAATATAATAAACAGATGGAAAATGTATTCATTTGCCATGTGTGCCATGTTGGTGCTTCGTTCCACTTCCTTTTTATTCGATGTTTCTTAAAGTGATTTAAAGACAATGTCTGCCATCTATTTATCAATTTCAGAATTCATATAACATGGAAGTCAGCAAAATACTTGAAATTTGTACAAATAAGGATTATAAATAAAATTGAAAACTATTAGTTTCACTATATGTTTCTACTATAAATATATAAATTAAATGATTTCTATGCATATATTTTCCTAGTTTGGCAAAAAAAGGTTTGTTTTGATCGTATATTAAATACCTAAATATTTATGAGAATTATTTTGAATTTGCTATTCTCGAAATCTTAAATGCATAAATGATAATTTAAAACAATAGAAATAAATTTATCAAGAATGTTATGTACTACTCAAAATGTTATGTTAATTAATATAACGAAGAAATAAATGGATAATTGGAAACTAAATCTGGACAACTTACATGATTTATTGAAACACACTATTTGAATTTATTTTATTTTCAATTTAATATAATTTTCCCCATATAACTTAATATAATGTCAAATTAATCTGTAAGTATTTTTAATTATACTTTTAGTCGATTAATATATTTCAATAAAGTATTTGTAGACATGGCATTTAAAAATTTTACATCACTTTCTTATCAATGTAATAAGATTTAAATAAATTAAATATTCTAAGTAAGCAATTTTGACTGTTAATTCTCTGCATGAAAAATCTTTTTTACTTACTATGTAAATGCTTATTAAACTTAATAAATAATTTCAGTTTCGAAATAAAATGAAAATAATTTTTTTAAATATTTTAAAGTGTTCTTAAAGTTACTGAAGAAATTCAGAAAAAGAAAGGTTTTTATGATTTGGAAAACTAATGTAATTATTCAAAGTAAAAATCTTTATTCAGTTTCGCTTTTATATGGGGACTTTTCAATGGTATTCATGACTAAGTTTACTAATACTCTTCGAAAATATTTTAGATAAATTAGATTAGAAAAGTTTCACAAATCTGTTCCATTTAAAAGTATTTTAGCTGTATGTATAATTTATACTCGAAAAATATTCTGCTATAAATTTGATAGAATATTACTACATAATTATAAAAGGTAAAAATATGTATTTTACAGGAATATATTTCAAATTTTATTTTCCAATTTCATCTTTTTATAAAATCTAAACTTATCTTTTATCAAAATTTTTCTTTTTGTAATTAATTAAATAAAATAATGTATAACATTCACATTAACTAAAAATAATTTATAATTTTTTTAATTTTTACCATTTAAGAAAATTTACAGTAGACTTGAGGTCATAAGTCACAAATAAAAGTTTCTTTTCTTGGAGAAACAAATGAGAAAATACTTACAAAATTCCACTTTTTTAAATGTTTTGAAAGGTTGCCTTCTTGAGTTTCTATCCTAAAATTATATTGTTTTAACTAAATGTTAGTAGTATTACCATATCAACTTAAATATAATAAAATCAAAATATAATCTTTTACAGTAGTAAGCATTTATTTTCTTATAATTAAAATTGGCGCGTTATATTACTAAAGTTTTAAATTACTTCATAAATATTGAAAAGGATTACAAGTTGAACCATTAGATTCATTTATCTATATTTTTTATCATGTAGTAAACTAATTGTTTTGTCAGTATCTTTTTGTTTGAATTCAGGTAAGTAAAAATATAAGTTGTATTCAAAATGAAGTTTTAATCTTATTCAATCTTCTACAAGATATCTTTCATAAGTTGATTTTGATAGTACTTTACAAAATAAATATCCTTGAAATACTTTTTTCTCTTTATAATGTAAAATAAAAATTATCTAAAATTAAGTTTGCAATGTTATTTCTAAGCAAAATATTTTACTATAAAAACGATTTTTCTGGTGAGTATAAGAGGAAATTATTTTTTATTTCTTGTTTCTTAATTCATATATGAATAATAAAATTCATATTAATAACAATTTAAATTTTTAGTGTATATAAAATAGTACTAAATATATATTTTTAAATATGAACTTCTTTTCATATAAAAACTTTAGCTTTGGATTAGGAGTAAAATATTTAATGAGAAATCGACAATCGGGCACATTTTATAAAGGTTTCTTGAACAATTGTAATTAACTTCACAATTTATAATCACTATAATATTTCTAAAATACTTGAAATAATTATAATTTAAATTAATTACTCTTTTAATTTTTATTTACTAAAGCCGATATAATTTTAAACATATTATCCGTATTACTATTTAATTTAGAATTAGCTGTTTAATTTTTTGAAAAAAATTAAATGCTTAATTTAATAATAACTTAAGAAATAAATAATAATTTTTGTGTTGACATTTCTCAAAAAAATTGAAGTTTATTTCTATACTCTATTTTAATTTCCAATGTTTTTACCTTTTGCCCCACCATAATCTTTATTATTTGCAGCTTTATTTCCCAGTACGGAATTTATTTTTAAAGTATCTTTTGTTCACATCATCTTTTTACGGCAGTTTGAAAATTCAAAAGAAGAATAATGTCACTCTTCTATCAAACTTGAATTATTTTTCTTTTCCTTTAGGCGCAAAATATTTTTTTGGGATGCAAGTATATAAACAAGATTTTTTTGATCGATTAGATATTCTATCAGAAAAGTTGTTTGTACACACTAAGATTGAATTTAAATATATTTTGCAAGTAAGAAGAATATACTCAAACAAATTTGAATAATAGAACAGTATTATGCAAGAAGTATTAGAATTTCAGACTAAGTCCTACAGTTCAAGAAAAGTTGTTTATTTCTTTGCTGACAAACAAATTTTTCTTTTAATTGTTTATTTGAACTTGAAGACTTTAAATTGTTTTGAGAAATAAAATTTGAATAGTACGATCATGAATATAACAACATTTTTATTATAAGCAAATGGAAAAAAATTGTTCGTAAAATGTATAATTCTCTAAAATAAGTCTAAGTAATTGATGTTTTAAATGATAAAAAAAAATTGAAATGAGTTTGTTCAACCATTAAAAATACATAGATTACTAAAATGATATCGATTGTTAAAATAAAGGATTGTATAAAATTTATTTTTAACAACATTAAATCCTTTTATTTACAAAGTGAAAATTTATTCTAATACATTTCATATACAATACTAATTTTAAATAATGCATAATTTTTAAATAATATTTATCTTCAATTATTAAAATGTAATAATATAATTAACTTTTTATATCTAGGCAAATTCTCAACCATTAGCACAGTAGAGAAGTATTCACAATATACAGACCTGAATGATATTCAAAAATAGTTTATATTTTTAATTATATCATCCAGGCTTTTAGATATTTTTATAAAAAAATATAAAACCTAATAAATTTGATTTTCAATAATTATTTTATGTTAAAAAATATTAGTTTTCATCCACAACTCATTTTTATAAATTTTTTTGCATAATAAATAAATTCCTTTTATTGTTTCTTCAATATATCTTAACATATAACCAAAATACTAAATTTATTGGGATTTCACAAAGTTCTATTTAACTTTACTTTTATTTTAGTTGGATAGTAGTTATCATATTTAATAAAGAGGCTAAAGAATACATAAGAAGGAAAACACATTACAGTTGAACCTCCATTAGTTGTAATCAAGATAATCCGTCAGCACGGATAACTAGCTATTTTTCATCAACTTTATTTTCTTCATCAATTCGTTGACATAAGCGACATTTTAATTTTATCCTAGTTTATTCACATGGATTACCTAATAATCTATGAATTAAAGAAGAAAGTAGAATAAAAGAGTAGAAAAAACTGGAAGAATAACAACATTTGATTGAAGTTTCAAAGAATTCAAGAAGAAAATACTTGAAAATATTTTATTTACATAATTTATTTTACAATCATAATTAAATATTCAGGAAGAAAATGCTTGAAAATATTTTATTAAAATAGAATCCCCAAAAAATAAAAATTAATATCTTTTGAGGCAAAACATGTTAGAGGAGGATACCTCTAAAAGATAGGAACTTATTATAATTTTGACAGTTAATTCATTTCCAGAGTGTATAGCCTCAAAACAACTTAAACTGCATCTACAGACGATTTTCTCGTAAGCCAAAAGGAGTTAAATAGATGCAGAGCTTACTCCCATTAAAAAAGTCGTTTTGTTTTGAAAGATCGAGAAAATAAAAAGGAAATTATCTATAAAAAAGTGTTTAATTACTCTTTTCCGAAAATTAAATGTTACCAAAATTGCATTTATTTAGAGACATTAAATTAGTTACAGATCACGGAAAATAATTTTTATTAAATGTAAATATTTTTTTAAAATAGCTATATTTGATAAAAATTATTTTTTCATAATAAAAGTCTGATATTTTATCAAAAGAGAGCATAATAGATGTTGCTTTGTAAATATTTTTGAAAAAGAGTAAAAATTCCTGTTTTTAAGAAAGCAATGAAATTTTACTAATGCTAATTAGATGAATGATATTTTTCCCTACTGAAGTAAGTGCCAATTACTTTAATTCTTCTTAAAGAAATATGTATAAACACTGCAACGGATTTGAGTGTTAAAAGTTTAACATCCATACAAATGAATAAAATAACTTTTAATTGATCTTTAAACAATGATTTTTTAATCTTTAATAAAAATAAAGGAGAAATCAAAATGTAAATTTTATGTAGAGAAAAATTAGGAAAAGGTACTCTCAGTATTTCAGTAATTTTATAATTCGATGTTTGGATTCTTGTTCTTAATATAAAAGAGATTTGATAATTATACAATTTTAAAGGTGAAAAGGGAATAACTACGAAACTCAGTAAGATTATTTGACAGTTTTGCAGCATATTAGTGAACATGAAAATGTAAAATTAAAAACACTATTGAACTGGAAAATCTTTAAAATAGACATGGAAGTTCTTATGTTAATGATATGAAATGTACTCTCCAAATTTGCTTAGAAAGCTTTAAAGTAATAGAAATGATATTCTTCATTCTAATTTTATCGTAATTCTCCCACTTCTAAACCAAAGTGTTAATTTAGTCATTGCAACAAAAATTATTAAGAAAAGATTTAATAAAATCTTAACATTAAAAATAAAAAATCTTCTGCTTTAAACTCAATAATATGTTGAATTACACAGCCGGAAATCTTTACCTGAAAAACAATTTAAAAGGGTTTCAGATATGCATAGTTTATATTCGAGGATAATGAAGAGAAAATTATAATTGAAATGCAATGCTTTGAATGCTTCTTATGTCTTATAAAATAAAACTATTTTCTTTTAAATGAATACAATAATTAAAATGTTATTGTTATTATTTTTAAAGTATCTTACACATAAAGTAATTTTATATTATTTACAGAACTCTAAAAACCTAAAATAACAGTTATTATAATTATGGTTCTGTTGGAAAAGTGGAGCAGCGTACCCTGTGTTGCCAACCTATCTGGCACAAAACAACAATAATAATTATAAAATACGGTATTTACTTATGTAGAGATAAACAATATATTTATGTATTTATACTGGAAGTTTTAAAATCATAGAATCATTGCATCGAAGCAGCTTAAATTATTTTTATTAACAATAATTTTATATATTTTTTTTGTAATTATCACCATTTACTCACAGGTATTTTCTAGAAAAAGTCTGTCTTAATAGTCTGTTATTTCAAGATGATTAACATCAGATTTTTTTGTTTCAAACCTGTTAAAAAATGTTCTGTTGCTATATTTATTTAGTTAATAATACTGGCTTATTTTTAATTAATATTGATAGTGTAATTTTGAACCCCGTTAATAAAATTAAAAATTTTCGATATAAAGTTATAATACATATTTGATTTTA
This sequence comes from Latrodectus hesperus, assembly GCA_037975125.1. NCBI lineage: Eukaryota > Metazoa > Arthropoda > Arachnida > Araneae > Theridiidae > Latrodectus > Latrodectus hesperus. Next base: position 71,276,050 of record CM075860.1, on the reverse strand, counting down.
GTATAGACTAACATTATTCTTATATTCAGTTTATTTATAACTTTTATTTCATATTCCTTTTTCTGTATGACTAGCTGTAAAATAGTTCGTATTAAATTACTTTTGTAAAATAAAAAATACGCGAAAGTTGTAATTTTATTTATATAAGTTTGATATAAATTTCTTCTGTGGGACATAAACATCTTCCAGCTCATTAATAAATAATATTTTCAAACTAAGTATTTATAATGGTAAACTTTTATGATATATACTAGCTTTTACATCAAAAGAATATTAAATTTGTTGTGTTAGGAATTACTTTTAAGCTTTTTAAGTTACAATTTTTTAAATTATTCAGATTAAAATTAAATAAAAATTATTATTTTGTATGAATAAGTGTCTTTACAATAAACTGCTCACTCACACATTTGGCTCATATTTGATTCTAATAAAGTTAACTTAACATATAAATAGCTCTTCTTTTCCTTAAAATAAATTTAACAATTAATTTAAAAAATTCGTAACTATTCCAAATATTTTTGATTAAATTTGAAGACTATGAAAAGTTTAAAATTCATTTTTAATTTATTTGCATATCATAAGTTTTAAATTAATTTATGAACTCTTGGCAATTAATTTTATAATATTTAGAAACAAGTTATTTTTTTGTTATGCTCACATGTAAATCACGCAGTTTCCGACATAAAATACTTTTCTTTGTTTTCATCCTTACTTTATCATTTTTTATGAGCTGAAAAATAATTATTTAGTGAGAGCATTTAATATTCCACGGAAACAAGAAAATATTTCATGTAAAAGCAGTTCACTATCTAGGATAAAATGAAAACATTTTCATTTAAGAAATCGTTTTTTCCTTGTTTTTTAATTTATTTACATAATTTTTTATTCAATAATTACATTAATTTGCATTCTTCATGGTATCTATTCATTTTAGATGCTTTCTGTTGTATATACATGTATGGAATGCCTAGATTGTCAACAGAACATTTTTGGAAAAATATTAATTTCACTATTACGTCATATGTCATACGTTATCCAATGATGTCAAATGGAAATATTAGCGAAACAATGAAATTCATGAAACATTAATAAGTGCTCTCAAATATTTTGAATTTCGATCACTTTAGTATACACTTCTTGGTAGTATTTCTTAGTGAATATTTCCTCAGTAAATGTTTTACATATATCATATTGCATTGGACTATTAAGATATAATTTTAAATAATCAGAATATACTTATTATTTTATTCATTATGATGAAATATTCTTTATTCATTCATACTCTTCAAGGATGTGTAGGTGTTTGGAAATATAATACAAATATATCATCTTAAATTTAGTTACTTTGTTTTAAAAGAATGCTGAAAAGGAAATGATGTCAAAATAATTCAAGTTATTTTGATTTTTAAATGAATGTTTTTCATTTAGCATAGTTGTAAAAGTTTATTTTTTAGGATTTTTAATTTTAAATTATTCATGTTTCAATATAGGATGCTGTTTTTATTTTCAGTGGTTCATATTATGCACTACTTACTTTAAAAGCTTTTAAAGAAACTATAAAAAATTGCTTAGTTTAACATTCAAAATAGTATTATTACTAAATTCATAATTTTTAGGAATCCCAATCAGTTTAAATAGATTTAAAATAAACTACATCACTTTAAGAATTGATTTTTTCTTTCCTTTTTAAATTTCAACTGAAAATTAAAACAATTTATTGCAAATGAGTTTTTTCATACAAAAACAGATACACGTATATCTATACATAATTAAGAAAATGAAAAAAATATAATTTATGTAGTTCAAATTTGACATATTTTCTGTGATTATTAACGGAAAATAAATCAGAGCAGACTAATTAATCTAATGTGGTATGTTTGTAACCAATAAGCTGTATTTAATGACAAAAAATTTCCTTGATTAATTTGTTGAATAGGAAAAAAAACTGTTTATAGAAGATTTTTAGTTAATTTTCTTCAATATTTTTAAAAATATGTTTAATTTATTGATCAATTATTGTATTTATATGAAAATAATATTGCTGAATTTCACATAACTCGTTAGAAATAAAGCAGTGTTAAAATCTGAATAAAATATCACAGAAAAAACATTCCATGTGCAAAATTAACTTAAGGAAAGAAAATAATCTAGTTATTTGAATCACTATTTTTTATGAAATAATTAAAAAATGTAACTATCGAATGGGAATACAGCTTGATTCATAAAAATAATTTCTTACTTCTCCTTAAAATTAAAATGTAAGAAGAAACCTAAAAAAACATTTTGTTGTTTTTAAAAGTTTATTTTATTTAAGTAAAAATTAATTGCACAAAAACATTTTAACACATAAAAATTCTGGGCTTCAATAAAAGTATTACAAATATATATGAGAATACAAGTTGTTTTTCTCATTAAATTTTTTTATCTTTTCCAATTAGTATTTTATTATTAAAATGAAATTACTTAAGGAAATCTGAAACTTTATTTGCATTTAATCATGTGTGATATCATTATAACAATAATCAATCATTAAGAGCCAGCAGAACTGTAAGAATAAGTATTCCAAAAATGAATTTAAAAAAGTATAATTTCAATTAGAAAATAGAGATTGAAATTAATTAGTAAGTAAAAAATATATTGATAAATTCTTTGTTTATGATATCTATGGTAATCTCATTAACCCATAGTGTATAATAATGATGATGTAATTATTCCATCGTTACGCTTTTTAAAGATCATTTTAGAAACAACCCATAAGCGTTTTCCTCCTAATCAATCATGCAAGTAACAGATTTTTTAAAATAACTAGTTTTCACACTGTATAGGTGACAAATTGCAAAATAAAATTTTAGTTAATTTTTATAGTATATCAAAGAAATTAATGAACATGTTTTTATAAATTTTTATACTTATTTATTTTAAATGAATATTTTTAATATTATTGTACAAAGGGTATACTTAGTAGTTAAAATCTGAAACAGATAAAGTATCCACGCTTTTTCAAATAAATAAAATATTATTCATAGCAGCTACTAAAATAATAAATTATTCCTCAAGAAATATAGGATTTTTCAGTAAGATGTAGTGGAGAATTGTTTTCTATAAATCACAATACATCTAGTTGATCATCTAATACAATAGCGACAAAATAGTTTCATAGCTAAACCTGATCCTCCATTAATCCCTCTTTTAGGAGGCCAATACTGTTCCTCAGCACAAATGCGTGTTTTGATAGATCAGAATGATACATTTTATCCACTTACGGAATCAATCTAGGGAAATATCTTCGTCTATTATCTGTATGCAACCAATATTTAATTTATTATCATATTTAAGATAAAACTTTCAAAGTGTAGCTTCTTTTTAACACAAGTTGGAGTTAGACAGAGTTTTTAATATCGGATTTTGATGAGATATAGGTTGTTTCTCAGAATTTTTTCATGTTCAACTGATTTAATCTAATTTTCTTCTAAAAAATTGCTTCGATATTTCCTCGAATCTTGCTGCCTATTTACAAATTTTGGTTACATATTTTCAAAAGTAATTATTGTCTTATGGGCTATGATTTCTATTTAACCTATTACATCATTGGCATTTGCTAAAATTCCACATAGTTTTTTCTAAACTTTAATACTAAATTAAAAATAATACTTTTGAAGTACAGCGAGTTCTAATTGAGCTTAAAGTATTTGATAACTAGAAATTATATTGTCTCATAATACATATAATCCCATCTATTTCTTCTTAATATACAGCAATCGGGCTTCATGTTCCAATACTGGATTCTTTCAAACGTTGCACAGGAATTTACTTTATTTTATGTAAAGACCATTTTTGCGATAATTGAGTAATCATCTATTGGATAACATTGACAGTTTCTAAAATATATACATATTTAACATTACGTTTCTTAATAAATTCATTTTCTGAATTATTATATTGAGATTTTTTTTTAATTGTTCAGATTAAATATAAAACCAGTGCTCTTGAATCTTCCTTATATAATTGTGATTGATATATTTTTATCTTCAAATTTAATTAATATTATTTTGATATAATTATTTATTTATTTAAACTTATATTCGCAATAATAAAATATACAAACAAATCAGTACATATCGAATCATATAAAAATTATCATAATTTAATTAACTCAAAATATTGCTAATGAAAAACTATTGTTTCACTAGTAATATTGTTAATATTTCAAGCATGTGGCTCATCAAAATATTTCAAAACAAATTTATCTAAAACTTTTAATTTTCTTTCGAGAAACAATACATTATATCAAATGATTCTCCTGATAAAGTTTTTTTATGTTACTTAAATCAGATTTCAGTAAAGTTTCATATATTGCATATAATTTTTATTTAAAAATATTAATATAATAGGTATTTAATAATTAAATTTAAAGAATATTTTTATAATAAATCGAAATTAATCTAATTATTTAGCATATTAATAATACATATTATTTATTTTAAAGTTATTAATCTTGGTTCTTAATTAAACAGATATGCTAAATGAATCCATTACAGTGAATTTTTGGAATAAAATTTGAAAAATTAGCCGGCAAAGGTAAATCATAAAAATTAGTTTTTGTTTTAAACATAATGAAAGAAATATGCATAGAATATATTTTAAAAATCAAATTGAAATTTAAAAATAAATGTCCTTAAAAATTGATTTAACAAGATTTTGAATAAATAATCAGATCTTTTAGGATTTGTTTCTGCAGGAAATGTTTTATTCTTTACCAAAGAATAAATGTAATTGTAGTTTTAAATTTTTTATTAGGAAGTCAATAAACATTTTTAATTGTATTCTGTTATTGTCAAATAATTTTTTAAACTTTTTTGCTTAGTTTCTTCAAAACTGTCGTTTAAATTTTAATTAATGTTAATCTTGAATTTTTAATCAGATATGAAAAATCTTTTTAAAACTCATTACAATATAATTATTATAATGCTTTTATATTTTATCTTTTCTTTACTTTATATTTGATTAATAATTATAATTTGCCGTTTTATTTAACTTTTAATAATTAAAGTTGCATTGAGCAAACTGTCTAATAAACTATACTATTATAATAAAAAATCTGTTGCAGGTTTCTAGACTTATGAAATAACTAGTTACTTAAAAATTAATTAAACATGAATACAAAAAATAATATCATAAAATTAAATGATAAAAAATATTCTAGGATTTGTATTATTAAAGCAAATAATATTCTATGGAAATAAATTATTCATGAATTCGTTATAAACAAAAGAAAAGTTTTAATTCTTAATAAGGAAACTGAATATGAATAAAACAAAAATTACTAATTCTGAAGTTGTTTCACACAAGAAAAATAAGGTAAAACAATGCCGGTATGCAGTGTAATAACAATAATATTCATGAGAAAATCTAATAAAATATTAATAGATATATATTATTCAATTAAATATACATGTTAGTAAAACATCAAATTCTAACAGTTAGTTTATTTATTTCCAGTATTAGATAAAGTAATAAATGTTACAAACTTAATTACTTATAAAGATTTGATATTTCTTGTTCATAGCATTTCATTTCAGAATCCTTTACAGTTTTCTCGTTTTTCATTTAGATTAGAAAAATGTTGCTACGTTGGAAACATTAAATCTTATTATAAATATAAAGTAAAAATATTACAATTCATTTACGCAATTAAGTTTTTCGCAATTTATATACATATTTAACGAGGGAATTATAAGTCAACATTAAAATTTTTCTTCGATATTAAAAGACAGAAAACAAGAAATAAGTATAGACATTCGAAATCATGTATTTTATATCATTAGCTATTAAAATATTTACTGAAAAAATAAAATCAATGTTTTTCCTTAAATTATAAATAAAACTTATAGAAAAGAATCTTCAAAAATTTATATAATTCTCATAAATGTAAAAATTTTGAAAAGGCATAATTTAGAATTATTAAAATAATATAAGCATAATTTTGAAATTTATATATGATACTATATAATTTTCTTCAGCCAAGATTATGAATAATTTATTTCTGATGTGCTTTTGAATAATATTAAATCCATTTAAAATTCATATTGGAAAAGTTACATAATTTATCTTAGTTATAATAAGCTTGTTCCTGCAGAATTTTATTGAATACATATTTGTTTTTCAATAAGAAATAGTAAATATAATCTTTTCTCTTGAATATGTTCTCGCTCCTTTTCAAAATACATTATTTGCTTATTATCTGTATTTATACAATAATATTTGAAGTAATATAATAATAGAAGGAGAATATTATTTTTTGTGTGTATGAAATGATGACTCTTCTCTTAGCTTTTTACTAACTATTTTCTTTTGTAAAGCAGTGTAAAAAAGTAAATTGAAATATTTATGTAAAATAGAGTCTTTTCTGATTTCATATTCATGAATATATATCCTTGAAGATATATATATATATATATATATATATATATATATATATATATATATATATATATATATATATATATATATATATATATATATATATATATATATATATATATATATATATATATATATATGCTAAATTTTTTCATTACTCTTCTCAGTTCTATAATTTTGCTTTCTCTTGTAATTCACTAAATCTAGTTCATAACTGGAAATTTACTGTAAATTAAGTTTCGTGATATGATAAATTATTTATTATATCATGATTTTATATGGAAAATACTTTGTGCTTATTAAATCCATAATTTTAAATTTTTAAAGTATGAGAAAATATTCAAACATCAAAATAAAGAAAAATTATCAAAATTTTGTATCTCTTAAAACCATTCTATTAATTTTTGAACTGTGTGTTACATTCAACTATTATGTTGCAATTAAATAAATTTTTTCAAGTATCAAATATAGCAAATAATATTAATTATAAATTATAATTTTAGAATTTTATATCTCTTCCTGAGTATTTAATATATTGAAGCTAGAACAATTTCTTGCAAATTTATTTGGCAATAGAAATCGATATTTTAAATCAAAGTTTTAGAAAATATACATATATTACTATAAAATTGATGAAATATTTCTAAAATTGTAATAAATTGTATAGTTGCTTTTGATCAAATTTTTATGAATTCTTTCTAATTTAAAATAATGGCAATATAAACTGGGATTTATAAAATATCTTAAATTTTTTTCTCTCAATTTCAACAAAATCTGAATACTTAACAAAACTGCTATTTTGAAAAAATATTTTGGGCTTAAAATAGATGTAGTTAAAATGTTAAATGAAATATTTTAAATCATACGTCTGAAGAAAACACTGCAGAATAGCAAATATTGAACTCGAAATTTTTATAATTTTTGTTTAAATCACCTTAAGATAGAAATTAATGTATTGAAATATTTACCTATGTTCTCTGCAAGAAATATATAAATTATTTCTTAGAATATGCATTATGATTTTGCATTATCATTGCATTATCAAATCTCTAATAAAGACAAATACACACACACACATATATGATTGAACATACCATTGTAAAAAAGTAAATGCATAGTATAATAAAACAAAAACATTAACTTTAAGTATGAAGAAAAAAATAAATTGCACCAATTATTGTCAAATATTTAATCTCTATTTACAAATCTGAATTTATAAAATTATTATTTTATGATACTTCGATGTTTTTTAGACCATTAATGCAATTAAATTTTCCGACAATTTACTTTTATAAATTTAATTTAATCAATCAATAACATAATAAACATCAGCTAAGCATTAATTCTTTTTTCTCATTTTTTTCTTTTAATACATAATTTTATTTTAATGAAATTAAAAATCAAAATAATTAATTTTTATATTAGAAATATGATTAAACAAACGTTTAAATTAATTACTTTCTTGATAAATTCTATCAAATTTACATTTTTGGGAATCTTCTTTCCACAACTTATTTTGTATTATAAAACTGAGATTTATAAAAATAAAAGTATATACTTGCTCTTTTTAATTTTTCTTGCAATGAATTTGTTTTGAATAATGTTTACTTTTTTATTTTTCATACAAATGACTGAAAAGATAGATAAATAATAAAATTAATGTAAAGTCGCAAGTTACACTTTCTTAATTTTAAGAGCAACAGATTTTAACCTTTAACATTATATCAATCTAATTCTGCAAATTTTAAACATAGCTGCATACAAATTAAGACATACATTTTTATGCAGCGGTGTAAATCGGCTTATAATTTCTGTGAAATGAACATTAAAATTGTTTACTGAAAAGAAATAACCATAATTTTATATTATTCAGTTTTGTTTCATTTTGATTTTTATCTAAGCAGATGAATTTTTTCAATGTTTTCAAAAAAAGAAAAATATTGCATTTAAATGGTTTTTAAAATTTAAAAAGAGATAAATTTAAATCATTTTTAAAAATTCAATGGTTTATAGTTTTTTTTCTTATGTTACTTATCACATATTGCTTTTTAGAATACTCTTAAGATTATGAGTTTGAAAACGAAAAATAAAAAGATAATTATGCATAGTAGATTTTAACCTTATTTTTGCCCATACAATATTTGACTTATTTTCTTTTATTTCTGCCAAATTAGCTATAAAAATCATAATTATTAGAATATTCTTAAAAGGAAAAGTTAATAATTAAAATACCAGTATAATTTTTGTAGAATATTTTTAAAAAATATCGTTTAAAATATGTACATAAAGCATAGTTAGTCTTGAGCATTTTAAATCTTAATTATTCAAATATTGTTCTTACGTCTCAGATTCTCCTCAAATAAAGTTATTTATTAGCATAAAAAGTTATACTGTTAAATAATTTCCTCTAAAAACAAAGTAAAATTTAAATAAATGTAATTAGCAAAAACGTTTCATATGTCAGTATGATTTATATCCAAATTTTCTCTGATAGCTTGAAATGATGGAAATAACTATTCAAATATTTCATTATTCTTCTTCTTCTTAAGGTTGGGTTTGTATGTCATTGGCACCTCTGCTTTAATCAGCATTTTGTACCATTAACTCCAAATCCAATGTTTCCTAGTTCCAGTTACTCGGGTCACCCACTTTATTAATAAAGTCCGAAAACCCTTTAATGGAGTCTAACCCTCTAGTAGGATCTAGGTGTAACCCTCTAGTATGGATGATGCCAAAAGAAGTTAATCTAGGGAGGGCAAGAGCCTTGCATTCGTAAATGATGTGCTTGGCCGTTTCCTCTTGCGCATGACATTTCCTGCAGATAGGGTCTTGCTGAAACAGTCCCATTTTATGGAGGTGTTTTCTGAAATAGTAGTATCCAGTTATGAAGCCTACGATTAAACGTATCTTCTGCCTAGAGCATCTAATAATTTCAGAGATAATCCTCGCTGATGATCCACAGATCATACTTTTAGCGTGGGTTTGACCAGGAGATTTGAGCCAAGCTTCATACATCTTCCGTTTTTCCCATCTAAGAACATTGGTTTTTGCGGTCTTCAAATTGATCCCACAAAAAGGTTCTGGACCAATGGGAACAAAAGACGATCCTTGTTTAGCAAGCTCATCAGCCCTTTCATTACCTTCGATACCTTTTTGCCCTGGCACCCATACAAGGATCACTTTGTTTCTAGTTGTCAGTTCTGTAAGAAGGTTTCTACATTCCAAAATCATTTTAGATTTGATTTCGAAAGAATTAAGCGCTTTTAAAGCGGCTTGACTGTCACTAAAAATGAGAATCCGCTTACCGTAGTAGCCCTTCCTCATATTTAGTCGCAGACAGTGGATAATGGCCAAAACTTCTGCCTGGAAGACCGTAGCGTATCGCCCAAGGCTTACAGATAGGCTGATTCTTGGTGACACGCCACATACTTCCAGTCCTGAGAGGCTGTTCTTCAGTGATCCATCTGTGTACCAGATTAGATCTCCTGTTTTAGTTTCAAACATGTTGTTATCCCATTCATCTCTAGTTGGAAAAACTATTTCAAATGTCATATCAAACATGTATGATTTTTCCATGATGTCTGAGGGCATCAGGAAAATAGGATCTTGACTTTTCCTGGTAATGCCCCTTTGGTAACAGGCTGGTCATACCAGTGGGTTTGCAGCTACATTCTGTATGCAGTCATTTTGGCAGTGCTGCAGATGAAGATGTCCAAGGGAGTCAGATCCAACACAGCCTCCAATGCTCTGGTTGGCGTGGTGGACATTGCTCCCGTGATGCAGAGACAGGCCAGTCTTTGTAGAGCTTTTAGTCTGTCAATCACAGTCTTTTGTTCCATCTTACGCCACCAGATCACACAGGCATATGTGAGAATGCGCCTGACAATAGCTGTGTACATCCATAACATTAGTTTTGGATCTAAACCCCAGTTTTTACCAAGCATTCGCCTGCAAATCATAATGCTTTTCTTTGCTCGGTTAATTTTACCATCAATGTGCTTATTCCAGGTGAGTTTCTGGTCTAAATAAATGCCTAGATACTTCACCTCTGAAGCCACATTGATTTCAACATCAAAAGTCTTGGCATGAAAAAAACCTTTCCATTGATTTCAACATCAAAAATTCTTGGCATGAAAAAAACCTTTCCATTTCTTTTTGCGTGTAAGAGGTACAAGGTAGGTTTTCTGAGGATTAACCATCGGTTAATCCTCAGAAAACCTATCCATGCACAATTGACCTACATAACTTAGAGCATCCTGCATGAAATGACAAGTTATGTCGAAATCTTTCCCAAGGATAGGGATGACAAAGTCATCAGCATATCCTTGCGTATAATAGCCCCTATCATTTAGATGTTTTATAAGGCTATTTACAACTAGGTTTCAAAGTAATGGTGACAGAACACCTCCTTGAGGACAACCTCTAGTAGTCTTTTTTTCAAATGATTCACCGAAGATGTTCATTTGTGTACATCTATCCGAAATTTAGGCCTCAATCCAAGTACACAGGGTCTGATTAATCCCTGCCCCTCTAAGTGCATTGAGGATGGATGGATGGGAAGTGTTATCAAAGGCACCCTGGATGTCGAGGAAAGTTGCCAAGGCAATATCTTTTTGATCCAGAGGGGTATCAATCTTGGAAACTAGCTGATGTAGAGCGGTTTCTGTAGATTTGCCGGATTGATAGGCAAATTGAAGAGCATGCAAGGGACTATTACTATTCAAGTAATCTCTAATATGCCGATCAATGATTTTCTCCATAATTTTACAAATATTTTATTACTTTATAATAATATACTTCGAAAAAAAATGTGTGTGTGTTCTCTTATAAATATTTAATTAGTTTTCTTCCTAAGCTTATAGATAGCGTAACTATTTTAAATAAAATCTGAAAATATTTTTTACCAAAACTGAGTCAAATAAGAGAAAATTAGAATATGTTACTAATATCTAATTACAAGTCATTCTGCAGTGTGCTTAGTTATTATTTTCGAAGTCTTTTACATGCAATTAATTAAGTTTGGGAAAATAACATTCCTTAAAATATTTATAATAGTTTACATTTTTTATTAATTAAACAATACAGATAGATTTAATACACGAGAAATGTTTGATGGTAAACATTTTTATCAATGAACGTTGTTATAATCTAGACTAATAATAACGTTTTCTGAGGATGTCGTTAAATATTTATGTGATATTAATTAAGTAAAAGTTATATTAAAAGTAAGAGAAGCTATATCATTTGTTTAAAACGTCATTATTGAAATACTATTAAAAGAATAGATTATTTAATTAATATGATGATGTTTATCGTATTTATTTAGATTAAAGATGATAAAATAATGCTTGAATATGCTTTAATTTACGTAACAAAACTATTTCAAATAAAATATTCACAAGTTCATTTCAAATACGATTACTTTTTCTCTATTTATATCTCTGTGTTTATTTTTTTCTATTATTCATACCATTTTTTGCGTAATAATGACAACCTAAATAATTACTGTTATATGATTATATTTATAATTGAATTTAGTAATGTCTTAGTGGCGAAAATTATTTGAAGTAATGCAAATCACATTAAAATTTACCAATTGCATATTTCTTAAAAACTGTTCTTTTGTTGTTAAAAAAAATTCTTGCTTTCATTATTTTATTCCTAAAGTTGAAGGAAAACTAATTTTATGATTTCAAGAATGAAGCTTGAAATTTTTAGTAAACAAGGAATTTATTTAGTAAGAATTTCAACTACGATTTCAAATATCAATCAAAATGTAATTTGCAAATTTAATAATTAACATGCATTTGAATTAAATAAATATGATTAAAACTTTATTTGTAGAATATTTTGTTGTAATACATAAACATAAATTAATTTTCAGTCAAATATGAATTTCATCATATTAATAAAGTATGAAAGCTATCTTTAAAATATAATATATTTATTACATTTAATTAAGTCCTATTATTTTTACTCTAAATTTAAAGAATATGAAATTTTGTGAATAGTTATAATTTGTTTCCTTAAGTAAATAAGAGTGAGAAAAGAGCTTATTCTCTAATATGCAGGGAATATTTTTTCAAATTAATTATGTTTTGATGTTAAGTTAATATTTAATTAAGTAAATTTGTTGCCTGATACAAACACAGGATTAACAAACTTTTTGTGTAATATGAATGTTATGGCATATAATCAATTTATTCAAAGCTTATTTGCTTTATTTGAATAAATATATAGATAACGATTATTTGTTTTTTGATAGAGGGAATCTTCTGCCTATTGATTTATCCAACAATTAATAATTCAATTTTCTATTATGTATGTATAAAGATTTAAAAATTAATGGAATTGAATATTTTATAGCAATGAATCGTTTTCTCAAAGACGTTTTTTTAATGCATTTTACATTAAAATAACAGTTTCAGTATTTATAATATGTAATGAAAGAATAAATTAAACTTCTGATTTTGTTTTAAATTCCCAGTAAGTTGATATATTTTTTTCCATCCTTATTGTATCAAATTTCTCCATAACATGAAATTACCGCAGAATAGCATCCGATGGCATAACACATTATTATTTATTAATTATCATGTCAAAACTTAAATTAATCTTGCGCGATTTATTTCAAATAAGTTATTTCATTTGATAGAAATTAATTTACTTTGCCTCGTTACAAATTTTAAAATGCTTGATATTAAATACTTTTTCGCATAAAACTACTTATTTTCTATAATTGTTAACTAACTAAAAATGTTTCTTTATCAGATTCTCGAAAACATTAGTAAAAGTCATTTTCAATCGTTTTGATTTTATTGGAGGAAAATTAAACGCACAACATTTGGTGAAATTTAAATTAATACCAGATAGTCTTATAATTTCTTTTAAAAAAATTGGAGTAAATGAAATATATTGAATAAAATTTATCTTGCTATTAATTTTTTTCAGTTAAGTATGTAGATACCATGAGATTTTTGAATTACTTGCATACTTATTGTTGTGGTGAAACTCTGTAGTTTTAGAAAAACTCCGAAGAAAACCCAGATTCGTTTTTAATAATTGAGTGACAGAGACTAAGATTCAAAACAAATCAGTGCATTTGTAGGGAAACTAAATAATTTATTTTAGCAACTTAATAACAAGAGAAGTTTACATTACATCATTCCAGATTAAATAATTGATGAAATTCTAACTTTAAATTTCTTTTGTGACGTTTATACAATAATATATCAAAATCAAGTTTAACCAGACGAAATAAGAACGAGAGATCAGACTCATTCTTTTAAGAAGTAGTATTGTAGTTTCTCCTATCGTCAATGACTTCGATGATTCTCTTTTCTTATCCATTTCCCGTACTCTACTCGACATCTTCACTTTCCATTTCCATCCACTGATAATTCAATATCCCACTTTATTTACTACTCAGCGTCTCGCTTGGCTTACTCATCCCTCATGAGCTTTCTCTTTTCTTTTTGCTATATCTCATCAGAATTTATAGTCTCTTCTTCTCCTTAGCTTTTATCCTCATCTATTTGTCGGACGTCTTATGACTCCATTCAGGAAAGTCGAGACAGGACTTTGATTGAACAGGGCAGTTGTACTCCGTTTACTACTTAAATCTTTCAGCTACTCACATTCTGCCCAATGAGGATCCAGTTCTCAATCATGGACTCCTTTTTTGTGTGTCTTCTCCTTCTTTAGATGCAGTTTTCAATTCTTCAAAATTCTCGTATTGGCTCTTCTTCTTTACACCATTGGTTTTCCAAAGTTCTATAGAACCTCCTGTACTTCTATGGGATAGGTCAGAAATCTGAATAGAAGAGAGACATAATAGAAGAGAGACATTGTATCAAGATTCTCAAATCAACCTTTCTATCAAAATTGACATGTCTTAAATGAAGACATAAGAATCTGTTCTTGTGTGGTTTTCAAAAAACATAAAGTTGCATTGTGAATTGTATTATTACAAGATGGTTATGTTGTCAATTAAGATTTGGCTTCCCACCCCAACATAGACTCTTCACAAAAGCAAAGGAGCAACAGCGATTGTTTTAAGACAAATTTTTATCCGAATTTTTTTCTAGGCAGATGAATTCAATATTCATTCCAAAGATTCACTGAAACAATTTGCTTTAAATGCAAATATATTACTTTAAATACGTCATTTTTACTTTAATATCATAAATAACATTATTAAGTTAAAACTTTCCAACGACTTGTATTGCTATTTGATATTGTTTTTTAATTTCGCTTATTTTTGGTAAATTATTCTACATTAATATTATAATAATATATATTATTACAGAAATAGTTTTATTCATCACATTTAAATTATTTAGGAGTTAGATAATAAAAAATGAGGTGTAATTGTATTCCCTTTATTTCTTGTAGAAAATAGGAAAATTAGGTATTTATGAATTCAAAAAAACAACATTTCATGATATAGCTGAAAAAAGCATTTTAATAATTTATCTAATTCAGAGAAGAAATAAAAGTTTAGTTTGTAGAAGCAATTAGAGTTTAATTTGTAGAAAAAATAAATTAATGTTAAGTGAGGAAAATGTTATTATTAGAGTTATTATTCATATTGTACAATTTTAATTTACTAACAAAGGATAACACATAATATATATTTTTATTTAATCAATGAAGCATCAATTTTATAGTAAATAC
Source organism: Latrodectus hesperus (assembly GCA_037975125.1). NCBI lineage: Eukaryota > Metazoa > Arthropoda > Arachnida > Araneae > Theridiidae > Latrodectus > Latrodectus hesperus. The sequence goes on along the minus strand of CM075860.1, from coordinate 71,260,954 downwards.
TTTGAAGCGTTGTGCAAAACCCAACTTATAAGAAAGCTGAGATTCCAAAATTATAATACCCCTATCCATTTGAAGGTGGTGTGTGCAAGTGAAAGAGGGAAATTAATAAATTATTTTTCTCCGATGCATTCAAGAATTTTTTCTCTGTAGCATTCGAAAAGTTTAATTTTAGAGTATATGTTTAATATTTTCATTTTCCATATCAATATTAACATTTTCAATTTAGATGAAAAATTTTGATTTTTGATATTTATAATTGCCTATTATGCTGCTATTCTATGTGTTCTGAAGTCACAGCATTCAATATACATTTTGCAACTAAGAATAATAAATATGTAAAAATTGACTAAAACTCTTAGATTCCTTTAATAAAAATAACAAAAACAAATTTCCATCAAAAAATTAAAACATTTACATTTAAAGTAATAATTGTAAAATAAAGTATTAAAGTATTTAATAGATTTAGAAAATATCTCATCATTAAAAATGCTTAAAATAAATGCAGTTTTACTTATCAAGAATAATATATCTACATAATTATAATTAGTTACATTACATAATTAATATGTATATATGGTAATATATTAAAACTCAGTATTATATATATTACACAGTAATTCCCTTTTTCTACTTTATATAATTTTTAAATAGTACTCCTTTAATTGATTTAGAGTATTTTATTTTAAGTAATTTTCTATATTTCTTTTACAAATTAAATAAACCATTAAAATGCTTTTGTCCCAATGTAATAAAATATTTTGCTTTTGAATTCATAAACAACTAATGAATTTTCATATTTTACTCAACCAAAGATTTTATCTTAAATCAAAGATTATTCTTTATTTTTATGTTAATTGTTATGTTATTAATATTTCAATATAAAAAATGAACACAATCTGCATTATATTCGTACATCATTTTCTAAAATATGATTGTTTCATTGCACGAATAACGGTAATATCAGGAAGTTTATGAAATGTTATTGAAATTTTCAATGAAGTAAACTGATTCTGCATGAATTATGCATAAGCTCTAAAAAATGTGTTAACTTAATTATACATACATGTGTTCTTCAAATCTTTCTTGAAGAATGAATTTAATGAAATTATAGATAATTTGTTTGTCTTTCTCTTGATGATTTCATAATAAGTCAAAGAACCTAATTAGCTTATTAAATTAACAAGGTGATTGCTTTTTTTTTAATTTTATTTCAAAGGTTCGAGTTTCTTTTACTAACACGTTTAGAAAGGATCGCTTACTATAGCTCAAAATAACAGTTAAAAATTACAATTTGTTAATAAAATAAAACTAAATCCGATATTTTATTAACATTATTTGCACACAATGCATTTCCTTTTAGTGTCCTTTTTTGTTGTGTATAACCTTTTATTTAATAAATGAATTCTCATTTGCATTGTCTCACTAGAAATAATCATATTTGTATCAGAAAACATTTTGAGCGGATACATTACTAAACTAAATATATTTTCGATTAATGTATGAAAAATAAAAATAAAATAAAGTTTTATATTTTTTACAAATATTTTATCAACCTATATCATCCTCAGTCAATAATATTACAAAAACGTTTTGTTCTTTTAAATTCAAAATGAAAATAATTTCATCTATTGAGTGTTATCAATTTATTGCTTGGTTCATAGTTTAATCAATCCTCCAATGTATTAATAAAAATTAACAATATCTACATAATGTAAATATCTTAATAACAATACATACATTCCCAATAAATGTGTTTTATATGCTTCACAAAAAACGCGTATTCATTAGATACCTAAAAATTTGCCTTTTTGCAAGTTTTAGCTCATTGTCCAAGTATTTAAGTTTATTCAAACTTAAAATCATTAAGATAGACGTTGTATTCATAATTTTAAAATTTGATTATTTAATGTTAATTTTAAGCGTCTAATAAGCAATTTATCTTTCGCTTATAAATATATTTTAGTGCATCAGAAAATAATCTATAATTCCTGTAAATTAATTAAATACATTTTTTGTAATATTGCACATATTTTCGATCAGTCGTATCAAAAAAGCTTTTACTCATGACACTTTTGACTTGATATAAATTTTTAATTCCGATAAAATCTACCTGAATAATATTTAATTTGCCTTTTATTCATTTATATACTTGTTTATATTGTTCCACACTATTTCAAACAGAAAACATATATATCTCCTATAAAGTCAAACAAATTAATTTTTTTCATTCTTAAGAATGAAATAAACATGACTTTATATAGTAAATCCCAGTTATTAGTCTGGGTTTTCAAAATGAAATGTATAGACAATTATTTTTTAAATACAAACGCACTTCATTTTTCTTTTCTTACAGATACTTTTCATTTATTTGTTTAAAATAAGAAGTTAAAAAAACATTATTGACTTCATTTATTTTACTCATTATCATAAATGATTTATTTTACAGAAAAATTTTGTTCTTTGATTCAAAATTTTGTTATTTAAGGCATACGGTAAACAAGTTATTACAAGAAGATTTTCTGTTTGCATAAGCAGTTATATTTAAGACTTCGTAATGAGTTATATTTCAAAATTTAACTGTACACATATAATTCTAAGTTTAAACTATAAATTAGGAAATATATGGTGATATAGCAATGGAGTCTACTAATTTGAATGATTATTGAATTAAAATGTAGTTAGTTAAAACTACACTCAGTTATTGATAATTGAGCTGAAATTTAGTGGATATTCTTTTCATACAACACTGACACAAACATTTCACAATACTATAAACTTCCGGAATTTCACTTTTCACTTCCTGAATAACTTTTCTTCGAAATTTATCCGCTTTGAAAAATACAGCATTTAGTGATTTAATATTTTTTTACAATTTATTTCCATCAAAATGAAACAATATTATAAAATTGATTTAGCTTAAATGTTTATACTAAGTCAACATAGAATTAATTTTAAAAAAATCTATAACAATGTGTCAATAGCTTATCCATGTACAAAAGTTATTTTATATACATTCTTGCACACACATACATACATACATACATACATACATATATATATATATATATATATATATATATATATATATATATATATATATATATATATATATATATAATCACATACATATATTAGATAGATAGATGGATGTGTTTGATAGAGTATATATTATTTATTTTATCTGTGTATTCTGTTAGTACTTGTATGTTTTAGAAATAGATAAGTATTTTTACTTAAAAAATGAGTTAAATATGCTTCTTAAATTGCGAAAATATGTTGCATTAATTAAACAGATTAATATAAATAAATAATTTATAAACGATTCGTAAAATATCACATTTTCTTCAGCTTTTTCTTTCTATTTTAATTCCCAATCCAGGGTTACAAAAACGTGTTTTATTACCTTATAAAAATAAAATAAAATTATTCTTTTTTTTTTAACGAAAAAGTCCTTTTATAAAAACTGCTTACTTTGGGAAAAATCTTAAAGATTTAATGCGAAAATCAATTTTTTATATGTAAAGTAAAAATGTTTTCTTATAATCAAAATCAAAATTTTTTTATCATATATTATATTTCCAAATATGCATTTGTTTATTATGAAGCATCCTACAAATTTATTAATAATAACTCTTACTTCCATTTTGATATTTTATTATTCCAGAGCATCTTATTTATTTATAAATCGATAAATTATCTCTTTTAGTTCGTTATTATTTTTCAAAACATATAATTTTCATGATTGTATTTCTTTTTATATTTTCTTAAAATTTTTTAAAAGAGGGTGCTGAATATGTATTTTCAGCGTAATCATTTCTGTGATTTAATAAACGAAACCACTATGTAAGAAGTGTTCACTCATAACTTTTTTCTTTTAGAAATAATTTTTTTCAAAGTATAGCATCATGTCAATATTTTGACAATAGAACTTTTATGTGTAAAAAATAGCTTTTTTTGAATGCTATAACACTATTTGTTTCAATGGTTATTTTAAAGATATTTAACATTGTTTTTATAAATATCAAATGAAAATTAATTAAGATGCCATGCTTTTAATTAAAGAAATATTTATAAGGATATATACATTACATTAGGTTTGATACTGAAATATATATTTTATAAAGAATAAGTCTTTAAAATAACATATTTGAAGGTATTGTGGTTAAATATTTTAGAGATACGCGTTGATATAATGGTAGGAAACTGAGCATTTTCATCCAAAAATTAAACACGAAGAAGAAGATATTAGGGAAATAAATTTAAATCGGATCACGATTGCAATGTATTTCAAAAGTAGATGGAAATATATAGGTATGATATGTGAATTAAAATTAAAACTAAATGTTTGGAAATATTTATAAAAGGAAGATTTATTATAAGACAGGAATAAAAAGGTGAAAAAACAATGTTTATAATTTTGGTCCGGTTTATTTTCAAGACAAATACCTCTTCTAGATTTCCAGAAAAATTACTACGACTTTTAGAATTGAAGATTTCAAACACTGACGTGCAGTGAATCATTTTAGAATAAGATTATCGTTTTCCCATGTCATATTATTTTGTAACTTTAACTACTTCGCGATGTGATAATGGAAAGAATTCCAAACCTGCCAAATAGTTATCCTTAGTCCCGAGTTTATTTACTTAACAGTTACGATCACCGCAGAAAATTTATGTGTTGACTTTGCTACCCAACGGAAAAGAAAAGTGAACGAACTGTAGTTGTGGTGGTCAAAGGTAGTACTGTTTACTTGGTTGCAACGAATTTGCGTTTCTCTTTCTATCTAATGCAGATGATTTTAATTAAAGTGATGTTTCTAAGATACCATTTGAACTATAAGATATTAGGATAAAATTACGTCAGTACAATATTCGATAAGTGTTCTACAATCCGATGACTAAATAGCATTCCATAGAACATATGTCACATACAATCTCTCAAATTATATTACAGAATATTGTGCATGATTTCGAGATGGAGCAAGTATTCCTTTTTCATGTCACACTCAACTACCCAGCTACATTCAAGGTCCTATATAGCTGCTAAATGGCATTGCGTTGAAATAATATATGTTACAATAAGATTTTAATTAGCAGCATTTGATTCCAATTTGTTTAAATGGTTGATACATTTCCATTGATATTTTATCAAAAATAACTGTTTCGTAAGTAAAAAAATAACTTGAATTCCTTTGAAATATTTGGGGATGTCATTAGCAATATTGTGAGTATAAGTGTAACCTCATCATCTGATCGTGGTTCAAAATTATGAAGTACTTCGTGATGGGAAAATATTCCAAACCCACTTAAGGTACAATCCGAGGCCCGCCTGCAGTTTTATAAATGTATGCTTATTTTGTGAGAAACTAGAAAATATTAAATATTTTTGAGCGAATCAAAATTTTGACTTTATAAAAGTGAAGAAATGTGTTGTAAAATAGGATATTTGTACATTTTCATTTTCTTATTTTGTACTCAAAAATCCCATAGCATGTTGTAATAAAAAGGAATCATTTTAGAGAATCAGAAAGGCGTGATTTTATAAAGTTTTGTTTAATAATGAGCCAGTTCATCAAAAAACCTAGGACAATGTACATTTAGTATATGAAAGTTTCAGTTTAAAAAAAGTGAGACGTTTTGGTTACTTCTCAAAGAAGTGATAAGAAATTACATTACAATGATTAAAAAAGCCTCCATAATTTTTTTTAAATTCAGACAATTGCTCTTTTCTCGTAGTTGATTAATATATTTTTTTAATGAAATTATATGCATTTTATTTTAATATGCCAAAAAATATGTAAAATCAAACTCATAATATTATTCAACTCACAAATTTTCAGTATGTCATGTCAAATTTTTAATTTTCTTTTTTTGAATTAATTAACATAATCTATGACAATCATGTTAATTTTGTTAGATTAAGCATCCAAATTATTTTCATTAACTTTCAACAGTTTTTCTAAAGAGAATCATTTTTTGATAATTTTTCAAATACTTAACTGTTTTTACATATTTACAAAATTTCAACGAAACCAACCACTTGATTAAGTGAATACTTTGTAAAAAAACACCACATAAAATTATGTTATTGTAATTTATCTTATACCATATTTATAAATTTCCTTGAAAATTATTTTATCTTAAACAATTTATAAATTTCCTTTAAAAGTACTTTATGAAGCTTTGGCAAGTTAGAGAAATATATTGATAAATTAAACTCGTATTGGTAAAAAATGCAACACCATGAAGGAGTGACGTGATTGAACTGAAAATTTTGGAAAATAAATTATATTGTGGAAGTTATTAAATGTTAGAGTCACAAAGCATGCGTAGTCTGTAAAGAGTCTTTTTCACTGTTTCTAAACCAGAATAAAAAGAGGTATTTTGAAAATAATCTGGGTTCTCTTTTTTCGTAAAAGTTATGATAGACGTAATAAAAGCTCGTCGATTCAAGAGAAGAACAACTCAACACTTACGGAGTTTAAATGGATGAAAATTATCAAATTTCCTGAAAGATGATTTCTTAACAACACATGATCAGTGTAACACAGCTAAATGATGTAAATTTGATAATAGAGACTAATAACAACCAGTAGCTTAAAAATTTAGGAATGTGAGCCCAAAACTGACGTCGACGCTCAGATAAATACTCAGACGACATGAATGACGTTCAGATAAACAATCAGACGACATGAATGACACTCAGATAAACACTCAGACTACATGAATGGCACTCAGATAAACACTCAGGCGACATGAATGACGCTCAGATAAACACTCAGACAACATTGGTAATTAATATTCATTTAGATATAAGGCAAGTTTATTCACTGGATTTTCCTTTATAGAATGTGTAGGGGATTTCATTGGTTTGTGTCTCATTCTTGATATTTGTTCTACAATTTCTATGGATAATTTTGTATTTGATTACAGCAATATGAAATTCTCTTCTACAAGCAAACATTCAAAATGCGTATGACTCGACACTATGTCGTACAGCAGCACAAATTGCATGGTTGATGACTACACCAAATGCTGATTTTGTGCCCCCATTTTAAAAAAGAAAAACGAAAATCTTTATTCTCGAGTTATTAAGAAAAACTGATATTTTAACTCTAGTGAAATAACGTTTTTTATTTCTTTTTAATGTATTTATAGAAAGCACAATCTAATGATATTAAAAAATTAGTTATGGAAACGAATAGCAATTATTAGATATTATTTCTTCGAAACTAAATTGAAAAATAATGTTTTTACGCAATGGTTATGAAATTGTCACCTTTAATATACTAACATAAAAAATATTGTAATCTTTTTTATAAAAATATATTATTTGAATATTTTATTAATTTTTTTTAATAATTTTCATGCTTTATGACTGCACACACATATGCATGTCTTTAATAACATCAATAATAAATAAATTAAGAAAAAATAATATATAAGCTATCACCACAACGATTGATATACAGATTTTATTATGAGATTAATAAGTTTATATATTTCTATTTTTTATTTGAAAATTTGAAATGCTCCAGTTTAACCCAGATAAGCCTACTGTCCTATATTTAGGACAGTAGAATATAGGACAGTAGGCTTATCTGGGTTAATGGAAGGAAATTTTTAAGATAATAAAGGAAAAAATTATGCAAACACAACAGTATATTCATCTTTATATATCTTTTTTAACCCAGATAAGCCTACTGTCCTATATTCTACTGTCCTAAATATAGGACAGTAGGCTTATCTGGGTTAAATTGTTCGCGCATTACATTTCATAAATTTCTGATTACTCCATTATGTTGATGCAATATTTAAAAAATGAGTATTTATAAGTTTTAATTATTTGAATAGTTAAACAGCTATTTTAAAGATCATTAACAATTCAAATCGTAAAGTTCATTATTTCAAAGGAAAAATAAAGTGCTTCAAAAATTATAACATAATCTAAAAATATCGTTTTTAAATCTGCTAACAGATAGAATGTGGATAAAACATTATTTAAGTATGTAAAATTATTTAGTTACCAACCACTATTTATTTTGTAACCAATTATATATAACAAAGGAAAAATTTAGCAATATCAAAAAATCGTGCCAAACATTTATAACATCACTAACAAATTAACTTTGTTATTTATTTAGTATTGTGGTCTGATTGCGATTTAATTTTGGATATTATTTTGTACTGTGTGCTTAAATAGAATGCCTCGTGGATTATCGTTAAACGAAAAGGAAAATGTTCAAATTATAGCATTCCATCAAGAAGGAATCAGCAATCATGAAATTTCTCGGAAACTAAAAAAATTAACCCGAGTTACTAACAATTTTTTAAGTAATCCAAAACAATATGGGTCTAAAAAACGTTCAGGACGTAAACCGAAGCTGTCAGAAAGAGATAAAAGATGTATTTTTCGTGAAGCGTCCAATTTTTCTTAATTTTGTGAACAGATTCGTCGCACTTTGAAGCTTGATGTCCATCGGGAAACTGTTAGAAATGCTTTAAAGCGAAACATAAACATTGTGAGAAAGAAATTGAAGCCAGCACCTGCAATTAATGCTGCTGATAAGAAGAGAAGTTTAGAATTTGGACGCAACACATGAACAAAAGACTGGACAAAAGTTAGCAAAAATTCATTAGTTTTTCACATTATTACATTATTTACACAATAAGTTCATCTATTCAAACTTATTTTTAGACCAGTTGGATTGATGAAAAGAAATGGAATCTTGACGGGCCCAAGGGGTACAGATACTTCTATCATGATTTTCGCAAAGAAACTAAGTACTTTTCAAAACGAAATTTTGGAGGGGAAGTATAATGACTTGGAGAGCTTTTAATACCCACGGAAAGCTTCTTCTAGCCTTTGTTACCAGTCGAATGAATAGTGAACTTTATCAAGAAATCTTAGGTGGCTCATTCATCACCTTTTTAGAAGAAAATGATGGTATTTCTTTTACATTAATGCATGATAATGCGTCAATACTTCGGAGTGCCATTACCAGAAACTGGTTAAATTCACGAGAAATCCCTGTTTTATAACACCCTCCTCGTTCTCCAGATCTCAATCCCATCGAGAACATATGGGGAATATTAGTTCGTCGAATATACGACGAAAATCGATAGTACAGCTCTATTCAAGAGCTCAAAAGTGTCATTAAAGATGCGTGGAATTCTCTAGAAGAAGAAGTCCTGATATAAATGTTGTAAATAGTATGCCAAATCGTATTTTTAATTTAATTCGAAATAAAGGAGGCCACATTTGAAGTTTTTGATGTAAAATTTGTGAAATTATTTTGTCAATAAAAGAAATATTTCGTTTGAGGTTATAATTATTTGGCATTAATTAGTATGAATTTTATGATTTGGTGATTATATTTTACAAAAATATTTCTTTCAGAATAACAAACTAAAAATATTGTTTTATATTAATGTAATTCTTCATTGTAAACTCAAAAAATTTTTGAAACATTCGAATTTATTAAAAAATTGATAGACATTTTAGAGAGGTTATAATTTTTTGGAGAACTTTATTTTAATGATCTATTTCAAATTTTGCCTTAGCCAAAAATTATTTACGAAAGTATTTTAAAAGTATTTTTATTTTAAGTATTTTAAGTATTATTTAAAAGTAAATTTTTATTTTAAGAAAATTTTATGGAGGCATTTGAGTTTTATAGTTAATTTATCATCTGTAAAGACATTTTAATTTAAATATTACTTCCCAGATAATTATAAACTACTTATCATTAGCAACAGTTAGAAGAATTTTAAGAATTTTAAAATCTTCTAAAATGAAATATATTTCACTGATTGCTAAATGTATTCTTTATATTTTAAGTTTCGTCCCTTTTGCACATTAAATAATAATCCTTTGGATTGATATTCGAGATATTTCCCAGAAAATTTATGGAACATTTATTATAAGGTAAAAAAATTATTTAATTTTATATATAATTCTAAATGGAATATACGTATGTATAATATATATATATATATATATATATATATATATATATATATATATATATATAAGCAAATTAAGGATATTTGTAAAATAAACAATGGTAATTTACATATCAACTTTTGGAATTTTTATGTTATTAGTAAAAATTTGCAAATTTTGCAAGAATAAATTTCTAAACTAGAATTATTTAATGTAATAATGTTTTATCAATAAAATTAAACTTGGAATTATATATATTTTCAGTTACCGACATCTTGAAGAAATTCACAGTTTTACATGGAATTATCAAATCTATATTCTAATTTCCCCTGTTTTTTTGAAGCATTTAAGTAAAATTAAAATCATTTCATTGAATATAACAGTATACTAATGTACCAATATTTTATTTGTGACATTTAATTTTCATTTAGTCTGTACCGGTTATTTTAAGTAATTTTAAATTCTTCCTACTTTATTGCAACTTAAAAGTAAACTTATTTTACTGAACATATTCTATTTAATTCATATTTTATATTAAAAATAAATCATAATAAATAGAGTAAATCAGACAAATCTGTTAAAACAATGAATCAATGAGCAAAATTTAGTCATAAAATTAGAACATTTTCTGTTCAAGTAAAATTCAGTTATTTTCCGGTTATATTCGCAAGGATTACAATGCATTTTCACGTGTTTTGATAAATAAATTTCATAAAAGAATTCAAATACACAGTAGAAAAATCCTTTAAACTTTAATTGATACAAATTTATTAAGTTTATTACAATTCTAAAATATTTGTAAGTTTGGAGTATGTTTTTTTTATATTTCCTAGTATTATTTTCAATTTTAATCAAAATGCAAATTATATAATACTCGTACGATTTAACTTCACCATTTTATTACTGAATATTCAATATTCAAATGTACAGATGTTGAGTAAACTATTTGTATAATTTATTCCACATTTGAAACTAGTTTCATAATTCAAAAATGTTTGTAAATAATAAATGATTTAGACTGAAGTATGTTTATATTTATGCACTGTTTACTTTTCATTAAATATGAATTTATTTCAGAAAACATCGACTTCATTGTTGTATATTTTATTCAAAATGCCTCTTTCAGAATGTAACTGGAAAATTTATTTTTCATAACAAGATCTTATGCATGTTTTATACTTTTTCTTTTTATTATATTTTCCTTCGAGATATTACTTCCTTTTAGGTTCGCTTTTATACATTTTCTTAACTTAAAATTTATTTACAGTTTAGTAATTTATATACATTTATTCTTTCATACAAAATTCTTAAAGAGCGTTAACAATAAAAAGGAATTTCAGCTTTTAAGATATCATTTTAATTTATTCAAGATTTAAGAAATTATTCGTATTTCAATGGTATGAATTAAAATACAATCGATGGAAAAACGCAATTAAATTTCTGCACTATTACACTAAATCATATTAATGTTTTTCTTAAATGCTTTAGAAATAATAAGATAATTATAATAAAAATCGTTATCTTATTAATAGTTAATTAATTGTTATAACTTATTTTAGTGAAGTATTCATCTCATTAAGATGTTTTTCCATATTTAATTTTATCTTAAGTAGAATGTAAAAATATGTTTTGCTCTCTAATAATAAATATAATATTTAGCAAATAAAAGCATCTTAAAACCTATTCCAATTTCAGCAATTGAAACAAAAAATATTAGACAATATTCAAAATTAATATAAATATACGTTTATCATTCTAATTTTATTTATATGCTTATCAATCAAAACCTAAATTCTTGATTACTATGATATTGGTTTATACACTAATCATGCACAACTCATCTTAGCTGAATTCCTAGAAATAGTTTAATTGTTTTAAGTGGTTGTTTTAAATATACTGAATAGGAAATATAAGTTACATTTACATTTTAGAATAGATTAGAAACTTTAACTAATTTTTTATTAACAAGAACGTGTGAAATAATCTTTTCCTGTGATTATTGCTTAAATACAGTAACAAAAAAACTAATTAATAATATTATTTGAATAAGGTCGCTTATACATTGCTGACCTTGAAGAGTATGTGCAACACCCTGAAGGAAGCATGCAAATAACATGAAATGTACAACATGCATTAGCGGAAGTTAAATATGCAAGTGATTAGAATTTCAGCGCAGACGAACATAAAGCACACTTGTGACGCCACTTCAAAACGCTGTTTAAGACTTGGAGATTTCAACGATTTCAAGTTCGGCAATTGTGCTTTATATATATATATATATATATATATATATATATATATATATATATATATATATATATATATATATATATATATATATAAAACGATCAATTATGCCTCGTAGAAGACAGCGACATCTATCATTTTTTGATCAAGTATCCTAGTTCGACAGAGAAATGATAGGGACTTACCGATATTATGGATAATCTTTCAGGGAAATCGGTAGTCATGTTGTATGAAACCAAACAACAGTAATGCGGATATATGATCATTTGATGCAGGAGAGTAAGACGGAACGACGCGTTCCCCCTAAGTGCATCACTTCACGCGATGACGGGCAGTGCGCATGGCAGTGACGGATCGCTCAGACAGAACACGAACCATAGCACAGAACATTCAGTCAGTAACCCATCATAACGTGCCCCCATTCGAAGCCGTTTACAGCAGAGTGGTCTGTCTGCAAGACGTCCAATGCTTCGTCTACCCTTGACCCAGAACCACAGACGTCTTTCCCGCCAATGGTGCGATGGAAGAGAGATGTGGATGGCAGAATGGAATGAAATTGTCTTTACTGTCGAGTCACACTTCTGTCTGCAAGACAAAGATAGTCGCATCCGATTCTCGAGACACTGTGGAGAGAGAGGATGCTGACCAGCTGCGTTATGCACCCCCACAGTGGTTCTGCACCGTGTATTATCATTTGGCGTGATATTGGATATTACTTTCGCACTCTTCTTGTACGCATTGCCGGTACTTTGAACAGCCAGCCCTACATCTACTAGGTGTTGGAGTTAGTTGTCCTTCCTTACTTTCAGGACTTGCCCACAGCCATATTTCAACAGGATAATACGAGACCACACGTGGCACGAATTGTCCAAGGGTTTTTCGTCAACCGCCAGATCGAATTGCTTTACTGGCCGGCTCGCTCTCCAGATCATTCGCCGATAGAAAACATGTGGTCCATAGTTGCTCAGCTACTGACCCAGATTACATCCCTAGCTGCCACACCAGATCAACTTTGGCAACGTGTGGAAGCTGTGTGGTCTGCTGTAACCCAAGTTTCATTGACATCCAAAATCTTTATGAATCACTACCGTGGCGTGTGGCAGCGGTGATCTCCAGCAATGAAGGCAAGTCAGGCTACAGATTTTGGCAGGAATCTCACTTCACAGAAGTCAATAAATATAATCATTTGATACTTATTCAACATGTTATTTATAAAATAAATTTTGTTGTGGTATCTTTATTTATTTATTTTTATTTTTATTTATTTATTTATTTATTTATTTTGGTGTTGCAATTTGGATGGACAGCAGTGTATATAAATGCAGAAAAATCTTTAACAAACACTTTGATTTAAAAAATGTCTTTTAAATTATTTTTAAGAACTTTACAATAGTTTAAGTTAGCGGAAAAACTATTGAATATTGAGAGTATTGCCAAATAATAAATTTACAATGATAACAATGCATAAAAATAAAGCATTTTTATTGAAATGTATTTCACTGATTACTAAATATATTCTTTATATTAAGTTTCGTCCCTATTGCATATTAAGTAATAATCCTTTAGATTGATATTCGAGATATTTCCCAGAAAATTTATGGAACATTTGTTATAAGGTAAAAAAAGTATATATATAATTCTAAATGGAATATATATATGTATATATATATATATATATATATATATATATATATATATATATATATATATATATATAGATAGATAGATAGATAGATAGATAGATAGATAGATAGATAGATAGATAGATAGATAGATAGATAAACAAATTAAGGATATTTGTAAAATAAACAATGGTAATTTACATATCAACTTTTGGAATTTTTATGTTATTTGTAAAAATTTGCAAATTTTGCAAGAATAAACTTCTAAACTAGAATTATTTAATGTAACAATGTTTTATCAATAAAAATAAACTCGGAATTATGTATATATTTTCAGTTACCGACACTTTGAAGAAATTCACAGTTTTACATGGAATTATCAAATCTATATTCTAATTTCCCCTGTTTTTTTTAAGCATTTAAGAAAAATTGAAATCACATTTCATTGAATATAACAGTATACTAATGTACCAATATTTTATTTGTTACATTTAATTTTTGACATTGATTTACCATTCTATTACTGAATTATTTATTACTAAATTAACCCTTTTTGACAATTAAACATTGATTATATTTTAAATTTGATGAGAAACGATTATTTAATTGCTTTAAATAACATTTTATAATTGTCATATTTAAAACAATAATTGATTTTATATGGACCGTTTCCAGAAATTTCATATCATTTTTCAAAAAATCTTTACATTTGTTTAATAGTAAAACATACCTGTTGAAACCATTTTATTACGTTTTAGACAACTAGAATTTCTTTTATTATGGTGTATTTAGTTTACCCTCATTTTATATTTTGTAAGTAAATTTTTAACATTTTATTTATTCTAGTTCCTATAGTTATCTTAAAACCAAATCAAAAAATTCTTAAAGTGGTAGTTAAAAGATCTGTGTAATATTATATTATTTTGAAATAATTCTATTTGTCACAAGTGTTCCATTTTTGATTACTTCAGAGACTTTCCGTATTGTGACTCTTTTGAACTTTTTAAAATAGTGAATTACACATTTTGAAATTTAATGACTCTTTCGGTAAATATTTTTTTCCAATGGCGGGCACACTTGGGTGACGAACCCTATGGCACAATAAGGCTAGAAACTGCTACTCATTTGTCGTTTCCCAGCGGGCACCTGTGAACCAAGTCACGGAGGCGAGTAGCGTTGCCCGCACCATACCCCCTCAAAACCGTTTATAGGGTGGGCCACATCTGTGATATTTTATACAATATCACACAAGAAAGGACAGAGTTACACAGAGAGAACTGAGAAGGAAAGAAATATCCATGCCCGAACCGGGATTCGAACCCGGGACCTACAGCTCCGGAGTCAGGAATCGCTAATCACTCAGCCATCGGTCGGCTTCGGTAAATATAAATAAGTATATAATCCACAATCACAGAATTCAACATTTTTTCTGCTATACTAATTTCTCTTTTTTAGAATTAAATTTATAATTTGTGATTTGGCCAATGATCTTGAAAATAAATAGAATTTAGAAATAAGATATCTTAAAATTTGAGTCTTCTCTATATTTTGAAATAAATAATTAATAATTAAATAACTAGGACTAATTAGATTGAGATTTTCTTTTTCCTTTTTAATTTATTAATAATATATCAAACATAATGAAAAATTGTATGCTTAAATTATTTTATCCTTGATATTTGTTATGATTTATTTCAATTCAGAAACTTAATTTAATTAATTGTTAAATTATCTGTCTTTTTATGATTTTTGAGTAAAGCATACGAAGTATTTGAGATTTCTACGATTAATTGATTGTAAGAATAATTTTAATTTTCTGTTTGTACTACCCGAATCTTAAATTTAATATTAAATAAATTTATGAAACTAAAAAATGATTTTATGTTCAGTAAAATGAATCATTTCGTGATTATTTTATATTTAATTATAATTTTATATATTTTGTATTTAAATAAATTGATGTCATCTTTCATAAAATACCAATTTTATAATTAATTTCTTTTGACCTTTTAAAGCTTCATCTACTACTGAAAATTTTATTAATACTATGTTAAATTATTATTGTATTATTTTTATTTTAACATACTGTAACCATTTCAATAATTTGAAAGATTTTAATTAGAGATTTTCAGAAATCGAATATATCTTAAAGCAATTACACATAATACTTCAAAAATGGAAACATTTAAAAAATTGTGTGCTGCCATCTAGTGACTCTTAAAATAATTGCTGTTAATGAAATACTTGTGAAAGTACTCTACTGGCCATTAAAATTGCTACACCAAGAAGGAATGCAAATAACAGAACGATATTTATTGGACACATACATTACAGTGGAAAAAACAAGTGATTAGATTTACAGGAAATTAGGATGTATAGATCTTGAGAAATCAGAACCCAGAGCAGCCATCTCTATCTGCAATAACAGCATTTATCCACCTAGGCATGGAGTCAAACAGAGATTGTACGGCATGTACGGGGATCTTAGTCCATGCAGCTTCAACACTATGCCACAGTTCATCGACAGTAGTGGATGGTGAGTGATGGCGTGCCAATCGCTCGGCAACCATTGACCACACGTTCTCAATTGGTGACAGATCAGGAGAACGTACTGGCCAGGGTAACAGTCGAACCTGTTATGTATCAAGGAAGTTCAGAACAGTACGGGCAACATGCGGTCATGCATTATCCTGTTGAAACAAAGCATTAGGGAGGCCTCGAAGATAGGGCAGATCCACGGGCCTTAACACATCGAAAATGTAACGGTTGCTGTTCAAAGTGCCGGTAATTCGAACAAGAGGGGATCGAGACGTGTATCCAATGGCACTGCATACCGTCACTCCAGCAGATGGGCCAGTATGGCAATATCCAATGGTCATGGGTCCAATCTAACAGTCATGGGGTCTCGATCGACGCGAGCAGCAATATTGCGGTATAATAAACCGCAATCGCGGTAGGCTATAATCCTTCCTCGATCAAAGTCAGACACGTGCTGATAGGCATTTCTTCTTCTTACACGAGGCATTACAACAAATTTCTTTGCCGAAAACAACGTTGAAACGGAAATTGAGTATGAGAAAACTGCTGTCAAATCTCTGGTTTTATACACATTGTAAATGTCGCTACTGTCACCTGCTTTGTATGAATGCGCTAAAAATCTAATCATTTGCATATCACAGCATGTTCTACCTGTCATGCAAATTTCACGTGTGTGGTGTGCCTCTTTCCTGGTGTAGCAATTTTAATGGCCAGTAGTATACATACAATTAAATTTAAGCATGTTATAAAAAATAAATAATTATTAAATTTACTAGCCAACACTAAAATATAATTTTTTACAGAATTTTATGGCAAACGGAAATTATTTATTTTGCATTTCGTTGTAAAAGTAAATTTAAATCATTGTAAATTTGATTTATGTCATTGTAAATTTAATTTATATCATTGTAAATATAAATTTGTAGTTCATAACCATTAACTGCAAAATTCTAAAATAGTGTTCCTTCGGTTTAATCAAATTATCTACTGTTAATGTGATTCAATTTTATTATCTTTTCAGTTCTCAACTCTGCTTTATTATGTACTAACTATTATAAAAAGAAACGTAACATGAATTTTTGCTTATCAAACTTAATTTTTAACTCATATCAGAAACCACATCATTATTAATTATAATAAGTATGTTTAGCCAAACTTCCCCGATATGGTATCTTGAAACGCGAACTTCATCTTACGTCTTAAGCTAAAATACTAGAATTCTCATGCAACATGGTTCTATTCCAATGGGATAAAAAATATTGAAAAATCTTTTGTATCTTAGTTTTTTATATTACATAATAGAATTTATGTTTTATATATTTAAAAATTAAATTATTTTAAGATAATGACTGAGACAGAAATAATGAACAAATGTGATTTCACAGTAATATATAAATAAATTATAAATTACATAATTCCCATTCCTCTCATTACATAGAGGGAAATGTTATGCTTCACACCAACCACAAAAATGAAATTGCAGCTATGTTGGAACTAGCTAAGTAAATAATATATTCTATAGTTATTTGGGGAGTTCTAGATATTTAAGTATAAGGAATTGTTGTAGAAATAATTTGATTTTGAAGACGAAAACACTGAGGAAAAGTAAGAAGCTAAAATTTAATTTACAAAATTAGAACTAAAATTGTTGAAAATCTGGAATCAATTTTCATGAATGCTGTTAAATAGTTTTTTGAGTGGCCACATTAGGTCAACAGGGCCAGAAAGTCTTTCTGGAGTGTCACTGGTGTAAGGCTGATCAGGCCTCCCCGATACATATTCTTGATTGTCTGAATTTTACTGTGAACGAGGTTTTGGAGAATCGTATTTTATTTTTAGACTTTTTAATGATTTTTGGTTTTAGGGAGATGGTTTAGCTTAGCTACACCATCTGGGATAAGAAACAACAACACATCAGTTGAAAGCAGATACTTAGTAAATTCAAAAAATACCCGCAAAACTGAGCAACTTCATATAGTAAAATTTACAAACACCATATAAAAACCAGTAAGATAACGAAAATTGAAGATTTCTTAAAAGACGTAGAATGTGAAATTATTATCATTCAATAGTTAACATTTTCTCGTGTGTTTGTTCTAAGAAGTGGTAAGAAAGAAAATTTTTATTACATTAATATAATATTAATTGAAAATTTGTTTTCTTTGTCTGTTTATGTTAAATACCTTTATATTAGTGCTAAACAGAAATTTGTCGCTGTGGAATTAAAAACTGTTTTCAATTCATGAAATGAAAACCTTCGTTCGCGTTGGCTCTGTCTCTGATTAAATAAATTATAGTACAACACAATATTTTCTAATAATCTATCTAACTTAATATAAAAGAACAATCTCTATTATACAAGAACGAAAACACTTATTATATTGTTGCTAGCTTTTCCTACATTTGAAATAAATCCAGGATATGGTTTATCATTTTAAAAATTAAGAAGAAACGAAAAATACAATATTTCACTCAAAAATAATTTTAGCCTTATCATTCTTATGATTTTCAAGAAGAATAGCTCTTATGAGTATATTAATTTACCATTATGCTAATGTATTATTATTGGGTTGTTCGAAAAGTAATTTCGTTTCTCATGAAAATGAAAAACGTATAACGAATAAATAGCGTATTGCATTGCATATTGTCCATTCTAGTCCAATAGCTTTTACCATCTTTCTGGTAGTAGCACGATTTCACACTCATAAAGTGATTGGTTTTTACTAGCAAAAAGCTTATCCAGGTGGGAAAAACGAAATGACTTTCAGAATAACCCAATAGTTTAATTATACTCTATATCTACGCGTATGTTTACCACATTAAATATCAGAATTATCTAAGAACACATTATACAAGCAGTTTTTGTCATTTAGTATATTGAAACAATTTGCATCTAATTATTATTCATGTATATTATATAAAAATTATTTCTTTTATATGAATATTTAAAATTTTGCTACGAATCAAATAATATAAAACTGTGTGATATCACACACACACAATTACTTTGTTTTATCTATGTATTTAAGTCTATAAAAATATACTTTTAATACAATTTATCTTTCCCATTTCCTTTTAAAATGTAATAAATCATTTCAATACTAGAGCATTTATATTTACAGAAATTTCAATCCTAATTCCTAATAATTTTTCAGATGATCAATTACTTGTATATATTTTGGGCGTTTATTGATCATGTTCTTGTGAAGAGAAATGAAATCATCTAAAACTTTTATATAATGTGGTTCTATGGCATGTGTAAATCAATTATATAGGTTTCGTTTAGTTCATTAAATAAGCGAATCTTTCTAATTACCTCAGCGCAGCTAATTAAATTAAGAACTTATGAAACGTAATTACTTTGAATAAGGTTTTTTTGTTTTCATTAAAGCTTTGCATATGATTAATTACATTTAAAAGCTAAAGAAAAAAATTCTTATAAAAAAGAGACTGAAAAATACTCATTTCTTATTATTTTTGCAAAAATATTCTAAATTATCTAGATAAATATTTCATAAGCATCAAAATCCATTTTGGCTAAAGCTCGGCTGAATATGTATTAATTACATGTTTAGAAATTTTAATTAAAAAATCATTTAAGCATTTTTTAAAAATGTATAAAAATTATTAAAACTGTATTAAAAGTTGATTCGAAACACTTTTCACTAAGCACAATTAAATCTTTTTTATTCCAAATATTTAGATAATTTCTTTTGCTAGAAGGAGCAAATAAAAATATACGGCATTTAATTTTTTATTTATCGTTTACATAAGCTAGAGGCTTTGCTTGCTGGTATTAAAATTTGCTTTTTTTAATTTAAACAGACAAACATGAACCTAAATTATTATTTTTATATATTTTCTGGTAACTCTCTCTCTTCCTTTGGGTAACAATACTTACTTAAAATATTCTGATATTACTATAAATGTTTTTAAAAAACAAGGTTTAAAATCAGAGTTTAATAATCGATCATGTATCAAATTCCAACAAACTGAAATCATAAAAATACAGATTTTATTAAAATTTCAAAAACATATCTTATTTCTCTGCATTTGTTATGATTTTTTCCGTTCATGTTGATAAGACATTCACGAGAAATAGAGCATTTTTATGCAATTTTATCCATTCTTTTTATAAAACTTCAAAATGTAGCGGTATAAAAGAAATTCTACATAAATTCTCGGAAAATTCTTCTATTATGTAAAATAACTTTTTAAATTAACTAGATATCTTCTTTCTCAAACACAATCTAATAGATTCATTCTTAATATATTTTTCTCTTTAACTTGTGAACTTCATTATTTCATGAAAAATGTTTGCAAGTGTTTTTCTGTATAGTGAGTTAATAAAAGTAAATATTTTATCTATTTGAATAGAAAAATAATAAATAAGTTATAATATTTTTATATAAATAAGGAATAATATTTATAAAATAATTTTCATTATTATTCCTTTTTTTCCGAATTTTATAAATTTTAAGATAAAATTAAAATTATACATTCACATAAATTAACATTAAATCTACTCAAATATGTTTTATTCTAAATGCTACTGTTTAGTTTGTAAAAATCATAGATAATGTCACATTGTAAAATATTATAATTACGATGTCCTACTTGAAATATTTCTTACTAATAATAATCTAGTACCCTAGACTTATTCTTTACACTTACAAGCAAAGTTTAATGTATAAATTTGAAATACAATAATTTATTTATGTTTTGGCACAAATATGGTTGTAGTGTACAAAGTAGTTTAATAAAGAATGAAATATTGCTTCATATTAATAACTTCTACTTTAATTATAGAGGTGCTCTTTGACACATTCCCTCAGTTTTTGACAAACTTTAAAGAATAATATAGATTATTATTATAATTTATGTTATATTATTAAATACTAAAATATATTTTTTCATAGCCTCTATTTTTATTCAAAGATATAGATGCTCTGTTTCAGTAATCAGAATTAAAAAAAAGAAATATCTAATATTGTTTCAACTGACACATTTTATTTAACATTTCAAATCAACACGAAATTATCATTCTTGTAATTTTTACTTAAGAAAATTAATTTATCAAGTCACTGATGGTGTAATTATGACTTGTGAAATTTGTTTAAGTAACTTTTAACTATCAAATAATTAGATCAATATACTTTTCAAAATTAATTTGAAAAATCCATTATACTAATATATTATTACAACAAAATATTTTTCGAAAATATCATGTCTTGATACAGGCGTCTTTGCACCTTAATATTTTCTGTCAAAATGTATTTAATGTGATAATTTATTTTTCACATTTTATATTAATATAATGTAATAAAATAAATTATCTTCAATATTTTGACATGATTATCTTTTTCAAATATTCCATTTTTGTAGTTAAAAATTATATTAATAGTGCTTAAAACTACTTGCAATATCATCAAATATTATGTTAATCTTGAATTATTCTGAACTAATCATTTTTACTTATAGGGCTCAACTGAAATTATTTCAGAAAATTAAATTCTTTATATTGATTTTAATTAAATAACGTAAAATAATAAGTTAAAAATCATAATACTCTGAAATCAAATTTATGCAATAATTTATATATTCCCCCTCAAAGTTTTAACAGAAAAATTAAATTACTCAATAATTCTTTTAATCTAAATATATGATTGCCGCATTTATTGTTTTAATAATAAAATAGATGTTCTTTTACGCACTTGAAGATTTTTTCTCTGAATCTGTGATTGAAATCTTTCATTTTCTTAAAAAATCATTACTCTCAATTTTTTCAAAACATCTCATCCAAATTTATTCAAAACATCCCTAAATATTTAATTAAAAAATAAGTTTCAAAGACTTAATTTCTATTAATTAATTTTCTACTTTTTCAGCAATAATTTTGAAAGTATAGCAAAATGGTTATTTAATGGAAAACAATTTTTTATTTTACGTAATTACTTTTTACATACATCCGATATCTTCCAGTTATAACAATATTAAATATTCCATATTTAATTTTCATTTTATTTTTCCAAAATCTTATATTTTAATTAGGTATATTTTCATTATTCGTACGAAAAATAATTAATTAAATTTAAAGAGGAGAAGAGTATTTTCTACTTAATAATGTTCGACTATATTTTTTATTCCTTTATCAAATATTATTTAATATTTTATTATGACTTTATTATTTTGTATAAGCTTTAAATTTCATATTTGAAATATTTTCGCTTATAATATTCTAATTAATATTCTGGAGTAGCATGTTTTTGTAAATTAAAAATGCATTAATTTTCAAGATAATTATTTCTATAAGCAATTCAGATTGATTTTAATTTTAATATCCAATAAGTACTCAATAATAACGCATGAAAATTTTAAAAAATAAAAGAAATTATCTTCAATTTTTGAAATTCTAAATAAAAATTATTAATGTATTTATCTTTTAATGTGAAAATAGACAGTAGCACAAAATATTCATTTCCTAGATCAATTAAAGCCTTAATTTAAAATTATTTATCCTAGAATAGGAATTTATGGATTGATGAAGCATATTATTGCATGAAAAAATGATCTCATTAAATGCAAATAGATGAAAGCATTTTTAAATTTGAAAAGTCCAATTACTTTGTTCTTGTAGCAATTGAAAATATAAAATCATTTTCTCTAATTCTCTTTTCGATTCAACAATTGTTTCTTTAAAAGAATCTACATAATAAACTAAGTGCTTTGAGATTTTTGTTTTTGGAATTTTACTACATATAATCCAGTATTCATTAATACTGCTATTGATATGCTCAAAACTTCCTTAGAATATTCAGTGGTTAGTTATTTTCCAAATCTTGATAAAATTTTAGCAGGGAAATATATATTATAAATTCTTAAAAGCTGCAAATTGTTTCAAAAACTTCTAAGCAGTTAAGATCATTTAAGTTACATAACTAGAAATATAATTTTTAAATAATAAAAATTCAATTATTAAAACAATTTAGCCAGAATAATTTTTAAATTTTACACATTAATCCTTCTTTATGAGATGTAAATTGAATTTTTATGTGATGCAAAAAGTTTCACTCTGTATAAAATAAATGCATTACAAGGTAACAAATAGCGAAGACATGAATGAGTTAAAAAAAACTTGCAATGAAATAAAGAAAAGAGTAAACGATGTTTTAATATCTTGAATTATCACCCAGGAAAGAAATAATATCTTTTTCCTCTTGTATTTTGTTATAATATATTAAGTGATATATATATTTCTTTTAAATTTATTTTACTTTTAAGAAAAACATTTAGCATTTTTGTGTTAAATTATTGAAGAGAGTAACAATTAAGCTAAACTTATCCTTATGAATCCAGTAATCGAAAATACTACAATTTTAATAACAAGGAAATTGGAATAAAATGATTTATTAAGAGTATCTAACAACAATATAACAACAATATTAGCTCTATTTTTATTTGAAAAGTATATTTAGCAAAACACAAAAAATAGTATATATGTTTATTAACATTAGGAAATATTTTTTACTTCTACAAATTTAAGATTAATATTTATTGGAATAAATAGTGAACATAATTACTGGATGTTAATTTTGAATGAAACTTAATATAAAAATTTATATTTCAACATAATTTACTAGTCTTTATTAAATATATATATATGAATATATTTACACACGTACGCGCGCGCACACACACATGCATACATATATACATACATACACACACACACACACACACACACACACACACACACACATATATATATATATATATATATATATATATGTAAATATAGAAAGTTTTGTATTTACGTCATACAATGATTTAATGGTCATCTAATGTGTAGTTACAAAAATATAGATTTGTAATTTTGAGCGCAAATGGTATATATTTTTGAATTGAATCAATCTATAAATTTTTTAAAATATTTTTCAAACTATAACTTTTTTGAATACATGTAGTAATTTGTATTAAAAAATGCGTGTTAATATAAATTTAGTGTTTTTATAAACCAAGGTAAAATGGTTTTTCAAATGTTATTTTTAAATATTTGATGTTCTATATGTGGATTATCATTTTTAATAATTGTTTTCAGATGATTATAGATTTCGTATATTATATTTCAATGCGTATTATTATATATTATATTGCTAATTGTGTGATTAATTTTATCGTTATATTATTTATGAAATAGCTATTTATTGCATTGAATCTAATATAATTAATATTATTTACATTTTGGTAGATTGTTTCAAAGATACACATTTTAAAGAATGGAGAGAAGAATGAAAAAAAGAAGAAAACTGTTGGGCGAGTGTCATAAGTTAGCATGGAGTTTATGCATGGATTAAAACCTAATATAGAGAGGAAAGAGATAAAAACAATATTTAAAGATACACCAGAAAATCAATTTGGTTATACATGTAAATGTTATAAATGAATTGCATAATATTAGATATTGAATGTGACGTGTTGTCCTTTATTTAGTAAAATTAAGGAACATCATTCCAGAATGAGAAATTTTAATCTTCAAGTCTTCGATAGTTTCATAGTAAAGTTTTGCAGGAGTTTCTCCTAAATTTTCTTAATCAAATTTAGACCCGGGGAACATGCTGGCTTCTCCATTAATTGAATTGTTTCAAGCCTCCCCATTAATTCTGTCATTAATACTCATTAAAAAAATAATACTAATGACTGCAGTGTAAATTTCTACTTTGTTAGTAGCCGTCTACATTTGGACAACTATGTTTCCAATCTTAATAATGTACAGTTTTGTATGCCTGTCTATGCTGACTTCAGCCAAATTATCAGCACAACAAGTCTGTTATGTGATATTTTGCGAAAGCATATAACTATTCTTTATTTATTTTTCTCCGAGTCAAAATATATCATATGTCACTTTCAAAATTGAACAAAAATTGATGGATAAATTTAATTTGATTTCAATATATTCATTTCTAGTCTCGATCATCACAGCTCAACTTCTTTCAGAATCCATGGTGTCTTAAATATAATGGTATGCGAGACATTATTGTACGCTCTATACGCCATTCAGATAAAGTATATTTTACACCGAAAACCGAGGTTAAAAAATTTTGTTCATATAATAATGAACTTTGATTTGATGGGATGTATGTTAACTGTATATAACAGATGCCATTTGCAACATATTTAGTAAATGGTCTTGTTGATCTTCTAAATATTTAATAGTCTCTATTTTTTAGAATACATTTAACAATCTTAAAATTGATTATTCACTCATTCTAATAGCATGTCAATCTTTGTCTTTCCAGTAGCATTCTTTATACTTCTTTGTGTTTGATTGCATTAACTCTTTTGATAATAAATAGAGTCATATATTTTTTTTCTATTAAGTCATGTTGAAGTTGTATTTTCAATTTATCGTTTCTCAAAATAAAACCAAAATATTCTACTTTAACAAATAAAGTGTTAAGAAAAAGCATCTACGAATTAATAGATTTTGCATTATGTGGAACATTTTAAAAATACTTAAGATTAATTTATAATCAGAAATATATCAATAGCCATAAAATTACGCATACTATTTCATAATTTTTTCAAACTGTGTAGTTATTAAAGTTTTCTAAAAAAATTTGTAAAATTGCTTGATTAAAAACCATACATTTCTGAAGGACACCATTAAACTTTTAATTTACATAAGTGTGTATTTGTGTGTGTCTACAAATAAATCATAGATCGTTATCACGTTCTTTATTATTAAATGATTTATAACTTTTTTATATTTTTCTTTTAAAAATTTTTGAATAATCAAATATTAATTAAATCCTTTACTAAATACAGATGATCATTTTTTGTTTATATTTTAGGCTTCCGATTTTTAGTCCAAAAGCGCTATATTTTAAAAATATCATTTACTTCAGACTACCCCACGAATTTTCAGTTTGAATTTCTTCTACAAATTGATTGATTTAATTAAGAGAATAATATTCTACATTAAATAAAATATAGTTTTTGAAAGTAGAAAATATTATAAGGAACACTGAAGAGAAGATTATACAAGTAGTTCAGGGTTCAAGCGTAATTAAAATTCCTGTTCTATTTTTTCAAAGCTATTTATTTCTAATTATAAAAAAAACATTTAACTTCTCATTAGAATTCATACTATGAAAGGTATAAATTGTGCAATTATCTTATATAATTCAAGATTGAAATGAATTAATATATTCTAGACTCACCTTCATATTTTGTTTACATCATTCACATAAGTGCAATGAAAATAACAATGCATTTTCAAAATGTATCTAGTCAGCCGCCGTAATTTAGGAAGTGTTGTACAATTTTTAGTATGGTATTTTGTATGATTGTAAGGTTTTATATGATTTTTATATTTCAAAATTATACATTTTTCAAAAATCCTTTTTTATTTCATGAAAAATATTTTTAAAGAAGTTAAAAGATATGTACAAATGTTAAATTAAATTTTTAAATGATGATTTATGTTTACTTTTTTATTTTACTAATAATTTGATAGTTAATTTTGTAATTAGTCATTATTTCAGTAATGCCTTCTCTAACACTGCATTGTTTGTTAATCATGTAAACAATTTAACAATTATTAAAATTTTTTTGCAATATTTCAAAGTAATTAATGTATTTTTCAACCAAAAACGTTAAATTTTTCATACTTGTGAGATGTTTAAATTCCTTCTAATCTTTAAATATTTTACAATAAGCGAGATTAGCATATAAAAATAGAATTTCAATATATTTAATTGATATTTATTTTTTTAATTATAACAAAAATAAACAAATTGTAAATTCAAATATTATTATGTAAGTATAGTACAAGTTTTCTTTAGGAAATTTTACTTTGAATGGTTAAAAAATCGTTGACAGTAATAATATATTGTTTTTAACGAAGAAAAATTATAACAAAACAAGCCTTTCATATTTTTATCTGTTTTTAATATGTCATTTCGCAAAATGCATAATGAAATATACGTACATATACAATATACACAGATATATGATTTTATAAAAAGTATAATCTAATGCTAATTTTCTGAAATTTATATCAAAAATGTCGTTATGAAGAATTTATTTTTAGTGCAAATATATTTGAACGAAAATATATACACTTCTTTTTTATTATTGCTTTTTACATGATCTTAAATAAAACATAAATTTAAACACAGAAATTAAATGGAATGAAAGGGAACTGTTTGCCTAATTCAGCTAACCTTTATCTTATCAGTTTTAATCAGCAAACTTAAAATTAATTCTTGCAAATATAACAGCGATTTCTATCTTATTTCAGTTAAAAAAAACTTTTTTCCAAATTAAATATTAAAACGACTCATTTAAGATCTTAAATGAGTCAGATATAAATTCGACACTCATCAAGTACTAAAGGTTTCGAAGTTTTTTAAAATATTATACTTTTATTATACAACGTTAAATGATGATTCGAATGATTTTCTCACGAGAAATAATTTTGATTGCACTTATCAAATTAATTTATAAATATATATATATATATATATTATTCTTATAAATCATTTATAATCAGCAATATAAGTGTTAAATTCTGTAACCTGAATAATATTTATATATATTTATAATAATTTTCGAATAATTAAATTATTTAAATTTGTTTATTGAAAGTAAATATAAGTTTAAAACAGAAAATTTGCAATTAAAACAATGCTAACTTCTTGAAAACGTATTATTTTTATTCACGTATAATTGTATTAAGAGTTTACGCAAATGATTGTTAATTACGAAGTCTTGTCTTATTATTACTAGTCTTGTTTTATTATTACTTTATTAGAACAGCAAGAAGAATAAAATATATTCTTTATTCTACATTTTCGTTTATTTTTCAAAACTTTTTAATGTATCACTCTATTTCTAAAAACTTTCTTTTTATGCAAAAAAAAATCAATTTCAATAAAAATAGTATGCATAAAACAAGTTACGCAGTACTAAAACTAATAACTGTTTGCACATTTGGATAAAAATTTAAATTTAAACTAATATGCAAGAAAAAATTTATTTTACTTTTTTGAAGACTTGTGCATGCATTGAATTATAATTTAACTAGGTTGCTGATAATTTAAAACACTTTTTATTTTAAAATGTGAATGTTTTTAAATTTAAATTTCATGATAGATAAATTTGAACATTCACAAATCTGTCCTAAAATATTATATCCCTGAAACAATTTCTTCAGTTGCGTGATATTCTCTTTTCCACTCTTTCTCGTCTTTTAGAAAAATTTGCCCCAAATGTTATTATTTATATTTAAATAACACAAAATTAATCAAAGATAAATATAGAGATTATTTAAGTCGTAATTTTTCCAATACTTGATTTATTAATTAAAACATCATCTGCAAACTTTCAGTGTATTATCAATTTTCACATTTAGGATATCATTACTTTAATATACAAGTATAGTTTATAGTATTTAGTAAGTAAATTTAAGATTCTCGATTTTCTCTATGTTATCAGATTGCGAAAAGTCACTGATATCATACGCGAGAAACAATTCAATTTTTCATACACTCTTTCTGCATGCAATTTTTAATAAATGATCATTTGTAAATAAACTATATAGCTCGCAGACAGTATCTGGTCTGGTAAAAATTTTAAAAATATTGAATACTTATGCACTTTAATAAATTGCTGTAAGTGATATGATAATAGTTACATAAAATTTACTAAAAATTATTAACAAGACAAGTATAAATAAGTATACAAGGTGTATTTTAATATTATATTGTAAAATAAAGGCATTGCTTTGTCGCGAAAATAAATAATTAAGAAAAAAAAGAAATTTAATTATTAACAGAGTTGTGCATTCAAGGAAAATATTCCAGTGATTATAGACTGTTTTCCCTTACCGCAAGAAATAAATGCTGAAAATTCTGAAGTGTATGCAGAAAACAAAAACGCAACATAAGTTTTTTAACGGAAGCTATATCCGAAATTGCGGCTTTTCATTTTGAACGACATTATCCTTTTAATGAGCTCTTCATTTAAAACATAGAAATTACATTGTTAAAATATTAGCAGATGTCATTACGGCTGAAATCAAACACACATATTAGATATGGTTTTTTAGGTTTGGATTTATTAGACTTTAAACGCCTCCTTCCCCTGAATATTTGAAAATACGCTTCTTTATGATACCGAAATAGTTCCTTAAAAATGCATTATTTCTAACGTATCAAATTATAAAATAAAAATTCCAATAACAAGAAACCATTTTATCGTAATGTAAAAACTATTGTTAAGCTTTGTAAAAACAATTTTATTCTGTGAAGTGATTAAACAAAGCATAAGCAGTAACTTCTTAATAACACCTTTACTTGGAAGTTGAATGTAATATAAATGTGTGAAAACATCTTTACTAACAATCCATTCAATATAAATAAAAGTAATTAGCCTTTAATTGATAAAAATTTCCTTAAGTAATACTTAAAATTAAGTAATACTATACTTAAAATAGTAATACTTAAAATTAAGTAATACATATTAACAAGTATTACTTAAAATTAAGTAATACTTAAAATTAAGTAATACTTGTTAATATATATATATATATATGTATAGATATAATATATATATATATATATATATATATATATATATATATATATATATATATATATATATATATATATATATATATATATATATATATATATATATATATATATATATATATATATATATATATATATATATATCCCATTAGTCCAACTGCAATAAAATTTGATAAATGTGAATTTTGAAGTATTTTGAAAAATAAATTCGCATAAATTGAATATTTTATTTTACGATTTAGCCAATACAAAAAGAAGAAGTCAATAATTTTTTGATCCATTTCTAGATGCAACCTACATTTTTAAGCGAAATATTACTGTTTCAATTTACTCATATGAACAAGTGTAACCATGAACATTGAAATGAAATCTTTTTCATAATAGATTTCATTTCAATGTTCATGGTTACACTTGTTCATATGATGGCTAGACAGCTAGATGGGCATTTAGCACACTTTTTTAGAATCAATACATAGTAGTTTGAACATCAAAATATGAAACTTTCAAAAACTAAATTAAATTTTCATTTTCACTACAAAGCGAGAGAGATTTTGTAAAATAAGTATGCCAGAAATTCTTACAACAAATAACAAATGGAGAAATAAATAAAACTTTCAACACTTTTTTGTGGAATTTTCGTTTAGTATTGATTTATTCTTAAAATAATGTTTCAAATTATGCATTTAAAACTTCTAAAAATAAATTTAAACTTAAATACATAAAAGTATAATGATCATTAGTACATTGAAAACATAACAAAATGAACCCATTCTTATTTTATCCAACTGAAATTAAAAAAAAAAAACATTTGATATCCATGAATCATTACTAAAAAGTAGTTGTGATTCCATTAGATATATTTTCAATCAATATAAAAATTTTTACTACCCTATAGTTAAATTATGTTTTACTGTTTTTATTTAAATTATTTAAAAATTAAATATAATCATCAATTTAAGTTTTCTAAATACATATATTTTCTCATGTATTATTTTCAAATGTTGACTTTTTCCAAGAGCATAATTTAGTGCGTTTTTATATTGTTATTATTATTTATTGAGATTATTAGACTATCTTTATGGAAACTTTTAAGTCACATCCATTATTGCATCTTTCCTTAACAAATTTTGAAAATAATCCAATAAATGGAATGAAGTAAGTCATCGAAATCATTAGTTAATATGGGTGCGTTAATTTATTGGATTGAGTTAGATATGAAAGAAATTCAAAGTATGGAATAAGACATCCATATATTCTTGCGTTTTAAAATCTATTTGGACATATCAGAAAATATTAAAAACTGAGGATTTTTATATTAGTTCCTTTCATGGATTTTCCTTATATACAAAAATAATTTTTCGTGTTCATTGTATAAGGAAATATAAATCTCCTGAAATTCAATTCATCTTTTATTTCTAATTTTTCATATACACCATCCTAGAGTTTCGTACAATATATACTGGATATATATTGTTGTCTTTCTAGTACGCATTTGATAAATAAAGACAAAATAATTGTTTAATCAAATGTCAAATTGCGATGTCCATTTGGAACATTCTCCAAACATTCTCACAAATGGTTGATAACCCTGTTATTATCAAATAAGTGAATATAAGCATCGCAGGAAGATCATTGGTTAGGCTAAATTTGAATTTAATTTAAATTAGTTTCCATCTGGTGACAAATGATGCCTTTACCAACTGGGAGTTCAGTTGTCAGAAATTGCATAGGCAAAATTAAGCTTAATGAACTTTAATTTGCGAGTAAATATATTCGTCGAAACTTTAAATCTAATTTAAGCAACACGATCATTCTAATAATCGAGTAGTTAATTATAATCAAACCATTAATTTGTTAAATGGATTTTCTTTTTAAATACAAATTATTTAGAATTTTTGCCTTACATTTTTATAAACTTAAGAAAATAGATTTTATAAACTTTCATGATATCTCAACTTGAGTTTCATATTTGAAAAGTTTATAATTCAAGTGTCTTAAGAAATTTAAAATGCAAATACTGTTAACTTACAAATTTCGTGTGAATTAAAATTCTTTCTTAAAAGCTAATAAATTAATTCTATTAATTAACTGTTACAGTAAACAAATTTTAATGAAGAAAGGATAAAACATAAAAATACAAGTAATAAAACCATAAAATAAATAAAAGAATACGTGGTGTTTGTTTCTATGCAGGAGATAGAGTTTAAAACATTGTTCAACTTTCCCCTTGGTGAGATAATTAATAATAGTATAATAATTAGTGATATATTAAAATAATTACATTCATTTCTTAAATTGTCTGTCATTTGAAGAAAATGACATAAGCATAATTGTTAATTTTTATTACTTTTTTTATTGATCAAGATGAGAAACCTCCAGTAACCTTATAGTCAATAATTAGTAAACTTTGAAAAACGTTGTTTAATATTCAATATGATAATAGTTTAAATAAACATTGAAATATATTTTTTAAATATTAAGAAAAAATATTACTTTTCTTAATATTTAAAAAAATCTTTCCATATTGATGGAAACAAGTCTTATATTGATATCGATTGAAAAATTACTGTATTAATGATTTATAAAAATTTATTTTACAAAATATAAAAATGTAACGCATTTAATCAAAAGTTTCTATTTAAAAATAGAAATTTTCATATTATTCTACAAGTTATATTAAATTTTCCAATTTTAATATAAATTGAAATAGTCAAATTAATAATTTATAATAAAATGTTTCCATGATTTCTAATTAAGACTGATTATGTTATAATTTTCTGATATATTTTGGGATATACACATCTAACAATACTCTTAGATGAATATACATCAGAATTTTTCACGTTATCAAATCATCCATTACTTACAAAACGCGACGCTAATTTGTTTAACTGTACATTTCTTTAAAATATTAAAAAATTTCTTTGATTCATATAAAACTATTTAAAAACATTTTTAGAAATAATCCTTACATTTTCATAAATAGTAAGTTATACTTTTTCGATTGAATGCTGAACTTAAGTTGATGTCTATAAAACAAAGCACAATTGCTGACATTTTTATATGACAAAGTTTCTTCAAAATCACTACCAAGTAATTTATAATATTACTAACATTATACATTTGGATGATTGAAAATTCCTTATTGGAAAGCTAGATACACTGTCATTAAAAGTAGAAGCCTTCATTCTATTTTTAGAAGATATACTTTTAATTATCATTGGACACAATGAAATGGTATCCTTATCTCATTTAATGTTAAATTATTAATTTATGACCTGCACTATTATCTAATGAAATCCTGTTAAATGTTCATCATACTGGATATTAAATGAGAAATAACTTTCTTTTCAACCAAATAAATAACTTTAATTAAAAGTCCATGAAATTTCTAACATCATTTCCCATTTAGAAAAATAATTCATGATTATGTTTGCGTTTCATATTTGTAACTATAAATTCTAATTGCAGCATACCTATGACTTGTTTCTATTTTACACAACACTGAGCTTAAGTCATTGAATTCTAGTTTATTTAAAGTTATATTTATATTATGAAACTTGTATACTTTATTTTACCGTAATTTATATTCAATTCAAGAAAATTATCATTATAATTAAGAAGAAAACTATATAATGCTGTAGAATAATACTGAACAGGAATGAAATAAACAAAAAATAATGGCAGATATAATAGGATTCCGACAGATGGCGCCAGTATCTGTATTGAATATGATTTTAAATCATTTGTTCCCAAACTTTTTTTCTCGTGGACCACCTTCAAAGTGTTACTATTTTCGGTAGCCCCCTGGTGATACATTTCTACTATATTCTCAAAACTCCTTAAAAATATCGCCCTAAATTGGGGGTGTTAAGAAGAAAAAAATTAGACATTTTCTTGTGTCCCCTTTATTAAAATAATACTCGTAGTTATACAAAATTATAAACATTTATTATTACAAACAATCAACAATTGTCAAAATATCAACAATAAATTCTGAAATGTAAATCAACAATAAAAAATAGTTATACTTTAAATGAGACGAATGTACTTGATGAATTGACAGCAAATTATCATTGTTTAGCTTCAGTTTTGTAAGAAGTAATCTCAAATCTCCCCGTACTGTTCCTTTTTTTTTGTTAACAGATTAGTAACGGCACTTAAACCTCTTTCGACAAGATATGACGAGAGAAACGCTATAAAAATTTTGTCGTAATTTCCCACAGCCCAGGATATTTTTCGGGGATTTCTGCCGGCAGCCAAAATGTTTGATAACCTTTTTTTAATTTCACCTTCAGCAACCCTTTTCCTCGCTGGTGCTGATCTCAAGTAGCTCCTCTTTTAATACCACATTCACCTCTTCCGTTTCATCAAATGGGGTTTTGATCCATGGTGGTATTTCCATCTTAAGAATATCATCAAATCTATTTTTGAAGTCATCATGCAGGGTATATAAATGTTGAGCGTAAGTCTGAATATCCTCATCGAGACATTCAATCTGTGACAAGTACGGAAACTGGGAGAATTCGCGGCGACTAATATTTTGCTTCATTAATTTCAATTTACCAAGAAAAACCAAAATTACATCCCTTGTTTTTATTAAATTAAGGCCGTCCCCTTGTAACTGCAAGTTAACGTCATTGAATGTTTTAAACAACACTGTTAAATATGAAATGTCCACTTTATATTTGATCAGATTTTCTTTTAAATATGGTGCTTTAGTTTCCAGAAACTCTATCAATGATTCGAAAAGTGAGTTAAATCACGATAAGCATGCACCTTTTGATAAACAGCGTACTTCAGTATGTAAGAGCAATCGTTTGAAATCATCATTTTCATCGCACAATAGTGCAAATGAACGGGTATTCAAAGCATTGCTTCTTATTTTATTAACTGCATTAATCACAAACTGAAGCGATTGGTGCAATCTATCATTCAAATTTTTCGCTGCAAGGTATTGTCGGTGGATGACACAGCGAATTGCAATTACTCCTGGTATTATTCTTTTAAGATGGCTTATAAACCCACGATATTACCCGAACATGGCAGAAGTTCCATCTGCTGCTACCGAAATAATGTTTGTAAATGGAATAGACTTTTCAGTAAAAAAATCACTAGGACATTAAATATCGATTCCTTTAATGTGTTGTTATTGTTGTTGCATGCCTCCAAAGGCCAGTAGTGCTAGACCAGGTCCATGACGTTGTACACTCTACAATAATCCAAAACCAGAAGAGGGTCGTCAACTAAGTCTTGCCTGGAGAGCCCCAGGCACTCAAGGATATGTTCAGGCGAAGCCTGCTCGGTAGAGCAGTTGGTACAGGTTTCAAAGGTTCGGGAACCCTCGGGAAAGTTTAGAGTTTTAAGATGTCCACTTCGAAATCGGGCGAGAATAGTTTGTTCCTGACGACTTAAATCGTTGGTAAGGGAGCCTCAGGAACCGGAACTTTGGTACCAGTAATGTACCGGAGGGACAATCCAAGTCATATTGTTCTTAATTTTTTCTCTGGAGTGAATCTCCTTGAAAGTGAAAGAAACTAAATTAACAGAGGCCTTGCCAGAACCAGTTTTCACCAGAGCATCCGCAATTTCATTTCCCTCAATATCGACGTGGAAAGGAATCCACTGCAGATGAATCTGATGAGATCTGGAAAGCCGTTTTAACTTGTTAGCTATTGTCACTCCAACATTGTCTCTAACACTTTGCCAATTGCACAGGTGCTGAATTGCACTTCTGCTGTCAGACAAAATCCAAACCTCCTTTCCATAAGGAATAGATGAAAAAACCTCAAGGGCCTCATCAATGGCTATCAGCTCACTGCGTAAAACCGACCAGTGATCGGGATTTCTCCTCTGAAGCATTAAATCATGGTCTTGAGATTTGACGAAAATACCACTGCCGGACCGGAAAAAGTCATCTCTTCTGCCGTCTGTGTAGACTTGAACAGCATCATGTGGAATCTCTCCAATTTTCTCAAGGACCGATTGCCTCAAATAGGCAGGAAGGTCTGTTTGTTTATTCGCATGTACTGGTAATTCGAAATGAAAGAAGACACCGTCTAAATCGTCCACCGGGCTAATACACTGTGATATGGTTCCACTGCGTCATCGACAAGATTAAAGAAAGCCACTTGGCTGAAGGGACTGTATCTCTTAAGCCTCTGATTGTTACACCAGTTTTTAAAATAGTTAGAGTTGCGATCTTGTGAACCTAGACCGCTATGTTTGTTGTGGTATTTTATTAGGCAAGCACGTCTCCTAAGACTTAAGGGCTGTAAGTCTGCTTCAAAAAGAACAATTTCCCTGGGACATGAGTTTCTAAGCCCAGTGATGATCCGAGCTGCACTAAGCTGGACCTTTTCAAGTTTCTGAAGATTTGTATCTGAGGCACTACAGTAAATTGGAAGGCAGTATCAGAACCATAATGTGTACTATTCATGGATGGGGAAGAATTGCAGCCTCTGTTAGTAGCTTGACCAGAGCACCTAAAAATAGGTAGAGGACCGACTTAGCTCCATTGCCCCAGGCGTTAGTTGAGCATAACGGAATGCCCTGCCAGGAGAATACACTCCCGACGTTCTTCGCCCACTCCGCCCAGGAACACCCCCTCGCCGGCAACTAGAGCTCTAGGCTGCTACGCACACTATGAGGAGCCTGTGGGACTTGAGGGGCCTTTAATGTTCGACATCAAAGTGTTTGCGAATAGCAGCTCTTCATAGATTTCTTCGTCCATAACAAATCGATCATATGCCAATAATAATAATGCTTCATTACTAGGCAAAGTAGACTCGTCCAATTGAATATAAAAATGAGTGGTTTGCAGACAATTACACAAGAAGCTTTCTCTATATCTGAGCTCATTTTATCAATAAGTCTTTGTACAGTGTTGTTACTTAAAGTAAATATTTTGAGTACCTCAAATGGAGGTTTGTGCTGTATAGTTTTTAAAACCTTTTTCAATAGCGGATATTAACTCTTCTCCGATGGTGTGCGGTTTTCCAGATTTCGCTATAAGCAACGAAATATTGTAAGATGCCCGCAAGCCTACATCGTTACTTTAAGACGTTGAATAAAGCATACTATTTACGGTAGGTCTCTTTTCATATTTTTCCTTCAATGTTTGAAAGTTTTTCAGATCTTTACCAACTTTTTCAAGATACCTTCTTAGAAGGTCTTCCTGCTTCGATGGTTTCATAGAGTCATTGCTCAGAACTTTGTTACATAAAAGACACATGGGCAATCGTTTGTCTGCCGTTGATGGAAGAAAACCAAGTTTCAAATAATCAACACTGAACTGTCGACATTTCTTCTTAGATTCAG
The DNA here is from genome assembly GCA_037975125.1 of Latrodectus hesperus. Taxonomy (NCBI): domain Eukaryota; kingdom Metazoa; phylum Arthropoda; class Arachnida; order Araneae; family Theridiidae; genus Latrodectus; species Latrodectus hesperus. The sequence goes on along the minus strand of CM075860.1, from coordinate 71,223,686 downwards.
CCAATTTCCATATCAGTTGTGACCTGCAAAAAATTTATTTTTTAGGTGATTTTAACAGAATTTGGCTATTATAACACAACAGAATAGAATTATTGCATTAAAAATTGCCCATGGAAATGGGCAATTTTTAATGAATCTTTAATGAATCCCTAATATCTTTTATGAATCGCCATCGTCTTTTATGAATCGCCATCGTCGAGTAAATAAATATTTTTAAGCAAAAAAGTAACTAGGTACCTAAAGTTTAATTTTCCCTGGCTTTTTCTTCTTTTATAGTCCCTGGATTTTTCTTCTTTTATAGAAGTTTTGAATAATCTCTTTCATTTAATTTTTACTACATAACTACCTATTACACTGAAATCGTAAAACAAATATAGTATGATTGATAAATTACAATATACAATAAAAATATGTATAACAAATAGGCAGATACTTTCATTTTTTGGCTCTGCAAACACTGACATCGATTCAATCACAGTCACATATGTCAAAATCCCAGAAACAAATGAGCAACGTTTTGTTCTTGGTATTCATGTTTATACTAATGTAGATTGCAAGCACAGCGCAAGTCGCATTTCATCCCTTTACAGATCTAAACAAGCATTCCCGAACGAGCGGGCGCACAGGTGGCACTTTGGAAGTCTCGACATGTGGTGTACACTTGTATTATTATCTATTGTTCTATTCAATTCTGTGTTTGAACTGAATCTCGAATATTTTTGAGTACCCCTACCTAGTGAATGATGCTACCTGCCTACGTTGATAGGTAAATCCAAGCCAAATTTTCTGTTCTTTATTATGAAAACCATAAAATTTTTTGTGGGCTCCCATTTACAACTTGTGAACCCCTGTTTTCTTTTCACGTCTACGTGGACCCAGTGTGGTCTCCTATAGACTCCTGGGGGTCCACCTGAACCACTTTGGGAACTCATGTTTTAAACGAATGCCCTCTAAATTGTATTATATCAACTTTCACATCTGTTTGTTATAATATAATAATAGTTTAAGGACAAAAAAGGATAACAATTAAGGATAAAAGTTTAAACAAATATTAAAAAATTCTGCTTGTTTTTGTATATCAAATTTTCTTAACTTTCTTTAGATAGAACTATTCTCTATTTAGAAAAATATTGTATTTCATTTTATAAATAAAATATAAATGATCTATATTAAGAAAAGTTATTAATGTCTAATAATGATATTATTTAAATAAATTGAATTTTTTTCTCAAAATACTTAATGCATAGCATTAGCTGAAATAAATAATTTGATTTTAAATCTGAAGGGATAACTAATTAAGCTCTACGCCATTTAATGAATATTTTTAGTTATTTAGTATTCAGTATTTTTGCTCATTTGTTTACAAATGTAACTTTGAAAGTTATTTCACATCATATTCAGAGTAATAGCACAAAAATGAAACAACTTCTTCATCTTTCTTTTACAATTATCAAAAGAGGAGATTTTATTATTTCGTAAAAAAGAGTGCTTATTTTAACAAAGCTTTTTATTTTCAAACAAATATTTTTCGTATTCCTAAACACCAAATATTGTAATAGTTTCGTAAAAATTACAGTAAGGAAAGCAATAAATATTTACATATGATACGATTGTACGAGAATAAACGAGTAAAAATTTCATAAGGCGTGACAGAGAATTTAAAGATTTATTTATACGGGAGAAACAATAAATGATGAATATTTGATCAACTAACATTTTCAAGATGTGATGTTTACAACTAAACATTTTTTCTTAAATAGCTTATTTCAATTATTTTTTGTAATTTTCACATAAAATATGATGAAAATTTTAAAGGAGGGTAGTAAACATATTAGATCCACCGGAAAGCTCAGCCCGTTTTTAGAATAAAACAAAAGAATAAATTTTTATACCTTAAATGAGCTTTATTAAGTAACATAATTACCATCATTACTTATGGTTTCTTGCCTATAATTTGTATATCCCATTTTTAAAAAAAAATTCAAATCTCTAGCGGCTAAAAATTGAACCAGTGCTTCTCTGATATTGTCTTCGTTCTTGAAATTTTGCCTTTCAAACAGTTTTGTAAGAACAAAAACAAGTGATAGTTTAGGGTAATAAAACTGGAGAATATAGTGTATGGGACAGAATTTCCCAACCTAGCTCCGCAGTTTTTTGATGAACTTTTTTCTTGGCTTCTTTCTTGGACTCCTATTTTTTGGAATATTGAGAACTCTTTTCTTGGACATCTCCCTTTAAATTATCCAGTTGCTGACAATACTTTTCCGAATTCAGCTTTTGCTTCAATTTTTAATGCTGATGATGTATTGGTCTTCAAATGTCCCACCATTTATACAGAAATCTCCTACTCAGAGTCAAATTTATTTAAAGTTGGAGGGCTAAGTTTTCCGCAAGATATTCTATTTTTGTTACGATGTTTTTTTAGGTAACCAACTTTCCGTCCTCAATTATCATCCGGTTCAAGAAGGGCATAGTTTTGTTCCGAACAAGCCGAGATAGGCATGTGATGACTCGATCATGAAATTTCTTCTGACTTAATTCATGTGACACCGATTTTGAATATTTCAGCACCAATTTTATCTTACGAATATGGTTCGAAATAATTTGCTGAGCTGAATTAAGCTGTCTGCTATCTCCGATGTTGTAAAAAATTAAATAAATAAAATAACCATTCAAATTTTATTTTATCTATGATTTTACTGTAACATAAAATTTCTTTTTTTCAATAAATAGACCCATATTTGAATACCTAAAGTAATTCTAGAATGTATTCATAATTAGTTTAATTTCAATTTTATCTTACTAAAATTATTGATCTAATTCTCCTCAAAAATGAGAAAATAAATGAATTAGTAGTTTAAAAATTTACCCTCATATTTGCAAGATAACTCCTAGTAAAGTATTTTCTATTATGGATAGAAAATTGTGAATTATCATTTCAGCTATAAGAGTCTAAATTATCTATATTATTTATTAAGACGCGATAAAGTATTCCTGGATATCATTTTCATAAATTATGAACTTTTCTTGTTGAATATGCTGAGTAAAATACAAATATTTAAAAATAACATTAATAGGTAAAGAAAATTATAATGTAATTAATATTTAATTCATTGTTGTTTATATATAACAGTTCTTTATTGTAATTATTCTGACCAAATAGTATATCAAATGATTTAATTTTAAATAAGAAAAAAATTTCATTTTATTCTAAGAAGGAATGCTAAAGAACAGTATTTTCTTGAGAATTTATTTTTTTTAACCTTACACTTATTCTTTTCTCTATTTTTTGGGAATGAGTAGAAAAAGGCAGCCTTGACAAAAGGATTTCATCTATTAAGAAAGTTTCTTTGTGGTAATTTAATATGATTTTGATTCATCACATGTCGATGTTTTGGCAAAATTATTTAAGTAAACCAATATCTTCCAAGTATTTCAGAAATCTAATTCGAATTGTATAACACATTTTATTACTAAACTAATCATTTAGTATCTTAAACCATTTAAAGGATTGGTTTTTTATTGATTTATTAATAAATTAACTAAACGCCAATCAATTCACTAAGAATTTCGTCAAAAATAAATAATTTTCTTATTCCCATTTTTTATTCAAAAATTAATACTTAAAATTTTTTAAATGGGACTCTTTATTGCTATATAATAAATTTTTAGTTTTGTATTTTTCATATTACTCCACAAACTAATTATTCGAAGTCTGAAGATTTAATTTTGTTCCCTATTCTTTTCTTTTCTAATAAATTTAAGGCTATTGCAAAATGCCTTAGAATTTTCCATTCAGAAAAGATACAGAAACATTTTGTTTCATAAGGTAAAGGAGAAAATATTTCCCAATGAGGTATTTAAATTAGAAAATTTATTTCTGGCTTCACTTAAGGTGGTGAAAGTAAGTAAATTTAAGAAGAAAAAAAGTAGTTAGATAAAACAACAATGATAAATAACTTTTGTGCACTTATCTACATTTAAGTCTTTAATGTAGCTAAGTGCATAAAAGATAACATTTAACAATCAATATATGATGACTAGATAGACACTGAAGTATAAAATACGAATGAATATCTGTCAATATATCGTCAACACCACATAAAAGTCGATGTTAATTTATTATTTTTTTCAGGAAAATAAAATTTAAATTAAATTAGTTTTATGATTTTAATTTTAAAAATGTAGTTTTATAATCATCAACAATTTGCTTTAATCTGGCCGCTAAGATTATTTTACTTTTTGGTATTTCAAAGTTCAGATTTATTGGCTATATACAGAGGACACCAACTGGATGTACCATTGAGACACTGAAAGTGAATCCTTGTAATTTAAAAACTTTATGAAGTGAAATAATAACTCTACCATTATAATTACACCTTAAGGATTAAAGATCGATTTTATATACTCTAGTCGCATTAGAAGATACAAATGCCTCCGGTTTCTATAGGCAACGAACCCGTAACCTTCCAGCCACGAACATGATGCTTTAACTTAACTGATTACCATGACCTTATAATGACCAAAAAATTTAAGTAACAAATTATTCATTTGGATAATAATTTCTTTTTACAGCATTCATTTCTATGTATGACTTCCGGTTTTAATATGTAATTATAGTAATGTTTCCTAGAAATTACAATAAAAATATTTATAAATCTTATATGAATCTATTATCCATATGATTCTTGAGAATGGAAAAATTTTATCAGAAGATTTATTTTTCAATATTAAATAATCATGCATGTCATTTATAAGTTAAGTTTTATAAGTTAAGATTTATAAGTTAAGTGTGTTAAGATTTTTAGGTTAAAATTTATAAATTTATTTTCATTTTATAATTTTTGTTTATGTTCTCATGTATATATAAAGAAGCGTTTTCAATGAAACTTATCAGGATGTAATATAGGATATTATGTGAGTGACAGTATTTATTAATAAAAATATTATAGGTGAATTAGAGTTCATGTAACTTTTATTTAGTAGATGCACACCTCACAATAAAATAAATAAAAAACTTGTCTAAATATCGTTATTTGTCTTGCATTTTCTCTATCTTATTAGAGATAGATTAAAAGTATTTTATGTTTGCAATAATAAACAATATTAAATACTCTTTTGAATTTGACATTTGAATTTAAACTACGAATTGAGAATAATTGTTCCACCAATCAACGTATCAAATAAGGAAAAAAATTCAAAAAAATTAAATCTTTTTATTATGTACATAGCAGCCTTTTCATAAATTCTTTTATTTATCCATAAGATTAACTGATCAAAATATTTCGTAAATATACAGATCTTTGAGAATTTTTATAAAAAATAAATCGAATACTATAAATTCAATATAAGTCAAGTAAAGCAAGTTAATATAATATTATGAAGTTATAAAAATGCTTATATCATTAAAATAAAAAAGAAGCTACAGTTTTGCTAAGTTGTCAATTTGTATGCATATAATGATTGAATGTTTTATGCATCATAAATAAATTTGAAATAAGTTCCAGAGATTATGATTTGGTGTAATTTTAATGCGTGACTTCATATAAAATTGTACTTTTTGATCATATGTAAATTATACTGCAAGATGTATGAAATTGGCTTAAATTTTTAAAAATGAAGGCTTGTGAAACTTGGTAATTTAATCTTTTACACAAAGCAACCTAGAACTAGATAAATTTTAATAATTTGGATTTGGTTTTAAAAACTTTGATGTTGATCAGTTTCGCTTTTAGGTTTAATGCATTTTGCTAAACTCAAATGATTATGCTAAATAAAAATGTTTTGCTTAAATTCTAAATATGACAATGCTGATAATCGTAGTTAGTTACCGATAAAAAAATGTGTTTCATTTTGCCTGAAAAAAAAATGCTCGTATTTGCTACCCTATTACACACATACAACAGTAAACTCTTCTTCTAATTAATAAGTTGTAATTAAGCATATTAATAGAACATAAAATCTATGCTTATAAGTTTTACTAATATTTCTAAGAAAATGCCAGAACTATTAGAAATAGATTTTTAAGCAAAAAATAATGTATTTTTACAATTATTTTGTAATGTTCATTACTCCAGTATACATAGGTATTTATTCTGATTAAAACTCAGATTTACCGATATTGAAACTTTTGTAAAATCGGAAATATATGATAATGCAATATTTAATGAAATTACAGCTAAGAAAGAAGAATGCACATCAGTAAGATGTTTCTTGTTTTTATACATATTTAATTAATTTTAGTAAAATACAATAATTTCAATTTTTTATATAAATAAAATTTTTGTTTCTATTTTATTTGGAAATTTCCATAAGAGTATCTGCTGCAAATAAACCCAATAAATACTTCTTTCAGCGATGATGTTTATACATGGTACAACTTAAGCAAATATAATCATAACCATATAAATATTATATGGTTATCATATTCTATCTAAAAATATTTTATGTGGTTTTACAAAAGTTTACATAATTAAATAACTTAATCAAAAATATTTTCGTATTTATTCATTATTAATATATACTGGTTAAAATGAAAATAGTAATGATCAAAATTTTAACTCAGAAAATAATATTCAAAAATCGGGTATCTCAATATTTTAATCATAAAAAACAAGTTAATTCCATTACACTACAAATTTTATGATCATAAAATTGACCAGTGATAAAAAAATATGGGAATTCATTTCATTTTACATTATTTTTCATCAACGTAGCAAGCTAAGAAATTTCTAATGGAAAAATCAAATATTTTCCCTCCTTCGAATCCTAAAAATAAAGTAAACGCCGAGAATCCAATATTTCATCCCCTCAATTAGAAGCTTCCATGAACTAAGATCGAGGAATAAATTCCTTTAAAAAATAAGTCAAGGTAAGGAAGTATCTTTACTGACCGTGACTCAGGAAATAACCAGTATTATTACCACTTCTTATTTTTTTAACTATTAATGAAAATATTTAATTTTTGTATAAAAATTTCATTTTGTATATTGAAATATTATTTTTGGTTTTATTTAGCTTTTGAAAATAAAAATACAAATCCTCGAATAACATATTTATGCTTATAGTAATGTATTAAAAATATATACTGATAGTTATATGAGTATATATTTTTAATACATTACTATAATTTTTATAATTTTTAATACATTATTATGCATTTATCACTTCCAGTTAAAGTTTTCTTATTCTAAAATATTAAATACATGAATGTTCGAAATCAAATCAAAACGCAAACTGTAGAATGTAATCATAATAAAAACTATAAAAATACATTTAATTCCTTTGATATATGTAAAATTAAAACCCATAAAACAAAGCACTTATATTACATATTTTTAAATTATTCATAATTATCTAATCATTAATAGAAAAATACGGCTTATGTTTCAGCTTTTACTGTCGTAAAAGGCTGTAGGAAAAAAGTTTTTTTCTAGTAATAATGATTGCGCCAATTGTATATAAAAAAAGCTTAAAATATGTTGAAAACTTTAATAATGTATTCAGATTTGTGTTTAACTTAATTTCATCATATTTGCCGAAACCTGCTTTCGACAGCTGAAACAAACGTACATATTTATTTTTTTATTTATTTTATTACATTACATATATTCAGACTTGTATGCTTGATTCTTGAGATCCGCTTGTAAGTCTTCGTCGATAATAGGACAAATAGCACAATGGCAGATGTACAACCACAGAAGAATAACGAAGAAAAACACCCAGGGCCACGGTAGGAATCGAACCCACACTCCTACGCTCTCAAGCGATTAGCGGTGATGCTTTAGCCCCGGATACGAGCCCCGGATAATCTTGTACCTTAAGGTTAACGGGTTTGGAATACTCGCCCATCACTAAGTGCCTCGAAATTTTGAGCCATCAAGATGACGAGGGGCACACCTGAGCTAACAATTTCCTCTCCACCTCTCCACCACACCAGTGGTAATTTGGACGTCACATATTAAAGTGGACACGTTCCCAACTTAGGCCAATGAAGTTTCACTTTGATGATCTGACGGGAAGTGGAGTGAAGATACTAAGCCATTGGAGCTCGAGCTGAAACAAACATTTGATGCACGTTTATTTAGTATTAGTAAGTTAAATTAATCCATTTCTGAAACGTATTTATACTCTATTATATTATTTGACTGATATATATACTATATTATTTGACTGACCATGATAAAATTTTTTGAACTGTAAAAAAACGTTTGTCCAAAATTCTACACATGCCTTTACAGCTTTTTGCAATTCGGTTCTCATATATTTCACTATTTGATTAAAACCTCGGATTCTCAATTTTAATTTCTCAGAATACCATGTTTCTTATAATATTAATTTTTTTCATTCCCAGAAATTCAAAGATCTATTAATACGATGATTTTACTTGATCATCTTATTCAAAATTTTGAGAAAATTCTAAAATTAGAGGAGATTATTTTTCTAAAATTCGGTGGATAATTTATTAATTTTTTTCGCCTTGTTTCTGAATTTTTCGAAATTTTTCAACATAAAAATGCCCGAAATAAAAGTTATTTTTTGAATCTAATCTAAAATTTGTTTTTTATGATAATTCTAGAATTCAGTGCTACGCATTTGTAATTTCAAAGGAAAGTATTAAATAAAATCTCAATTTGAAATAATTTTTTAACCATTCTGGAATTGATAATGTGAAACTTTATTTCATTTCTAAAACCATAGAAATTTATTGAAAAAGATATAAAATGGGCAACTTTAAACTTTCAAAACGTATATAAGGAAATAAATTCCAAAACATTAATTGATTTAAAAATTTCTGATTTTATTTGTCAAATATATTTTAGAATAAAAATTATATTTCAGGTTTTTGATATAAAAAACAAATAATTATCAAATTAAGATCAAAAATAAAAGTTTTTATTAATACTTTGCCATAAAATAAATGTTAAATACATTTCTTAAGTAGTACAAGAAAAACTTTCTTAGCTTCGTTTCAAGCATTAATATAATAAGAAGAAGTTTCAACCAATATGAAAACAAAGAAACCATTATAATAGCATATAATGGGAGTTTTTAAAATATTACCTTATGTTACAAATGGATAGAATGAAAAGAGGATATCTTGTTTTTCCCTTTTTGGCCAAAATAAAATTTAGTATATTTTCATTGCTTTACATATTTTATACAAAAAATAACCATTATTTTGCCATTTTGAAACGAAACGAGTTAATAATTATTCATTCTTTTGAATCATGAGATCATTTATATTTATATTGTTTGTTTGTTGCCCATGACACTTGGCAAGCCAAGCTCGCTATGCCATTGGCTGTGCGATTTAAGTCTACAGGATGCGTCTTTCGTTTGGATATGAGCACCACGAAGGTGAAAGTACGACTTTTGCTCATTTTAAGGTGCCTCGTAATTTTGAACCACGGTCAGGTGACGAGGCCACACCTGAGCTGGCACCCTCCTCTCCACATCCACGCCACACCAGCGGAAGGACTTTGAACGTCACAGATTAACGTGGACACGTGCCCAACTCAGGGAGCTCCAGCAACACAGTGAAGGAGTGTATGGGGTGGTCACCCTCCCAACCACTGCCCGCGACAAGTGATGCTTCACTTTGCTGAGCTTACGGGAAGCGGCGTGAAACTACTGAGCCACTGGAGCTCATATATTCATATATGATAAATTAGTAGGTTTCAAAATCATAAGAAAGTTAATTTGTGTAAAAACAGATAAGTTTGTAAATTTCGTAATCTCATATAAAAAATTTAAGGAAACACTTTTTTAGAATAAACAATAAAATAAGTAGTACGTTAAGTAAATAAGCAAATATCGACATTTATTACTAACTATCTTTCAGAATAATCACGTTTTGAATTGCTTTTACATACTATCTTTTGTTTTACATTGAGGATAAAATAAATAAGCACTTAAATAAGCTTTTTTACAATCAAAATTATTTTTCCCAGAAGAAAAGCATCACTCTGTTAGATTTCTTTTCAAAAATAAGTAGAAAGCCATGAATTTTTCTTTCTAAATTTTATTATAATTTTTATTGGAATATATAGTTGGATCAAATAAAAAAAATCATATTCTGTTGGTATATTTTATCTTTCATTTCCATCAAATACTCAAAATAATAATATCCAGACCTTTTATCAATTTGTTTGGGAATTATATTTTATGAAATCTTGCTCTCTCATAAGCCTTTAAAATTTTTATCAATAAAACTGAATGCATACTTTTTTCCTGATCATTTTCAGATTGAAATTTAAGGTATCCTTTCATTTATCATTTCATACAAACACGTTTCTTTTTTATACTAAGAAATAAGAGAAATAAAATGACTAACAAGAATACCACCATAAAAAGATTACATTTTTTATTTTACAACAGTAAATTTTTGCAAATAATATTTTTTAAATTTATATGCCTTTAAATTTAATTTAGAAAAAATGTTACAGTATTGTAAAAGAATTCAATTCTTAACTTGTCTAAATTTTTCTTCATTATTTTCATCTTCATCGAAACTAAGAATTAAATATATTTTTCAAAATGAAAAAAGGAATTTAGATTTTGCATAGAATACAAATTAATCAATGATTAAATATATTGAGAGTAAACAATAGAAAATTTAGCTCCTAAAATTACAAAAAAGTAAGCATTGCTAAGGCAAATATATTCTCTTTTTTATATTATTATAAATATATATAAAAAAGTATTAACCGAAAATTCTCGAAAAGAAGTACATGAATTACAATATCTAATAACAAAATGAATTAATATTCTAAAGGGCATTGGAAAACTATAACTAAATATTCATTCTAAAAATGAAATTGTTTTATAGAAACATCAATCAAGTTGTTCCACAATAAAATTCAATTAGATCTTTAAAGAATCTAAGTATTTTGAAGATATTTTAAATATTTGATATTAATTTAGATTATTTCCCGTTAAATTTATTTTTTTTTGCAGATAATTTAGTTTAAAAAATTCAATAATTATTCCTGACGTACTTTTGTAATATAAAAAGAAATTATTATATAATAGTTTCCGAAATAAATTAGCATATCCTTTTACGATGGTTACTAAATTAAATTTATCCTTTTATAAATTTATCAGATTATTTAAAAGAACTTTGATAAAAAACTTGAATAAAATTTTCTTGACTTCAAAGGCAAATATTTTTTTAAATAGATAATAATAAGTTATTCATGTTTAAAAATTTGGTCTGATTATTATATTGATGTGATTATTATTATATTACCATTTAAAATAACGTAAATGAAGAAGTGTTATGTATATATATATATATATATATATATATATATATATATATATATATATATATATATATATATATATATATATATATATATATATATATATATATGTATATATATATATATATATATATATATATATATATATATATATATATATATATATATATATATATATATATATATATATATATATATATATATATATATATATATATATATATATATATATATATATATATATATATAAAATATAATACAACACAAACTATCTTAAAATACTTACGAAGAAAAGATACAAAATACAGTAATTGCTTTGAATATTTCTATATAGTCGCAAATCTTATTTTTAAGCAATTAGCTAAATAGAACTAGTCATTATTTTTGTTTGACTTCATTTAAGCAAATGAAATAAAGATATATACAAACAGGTTAGAAATTATAAATTAATTTGCATATTGTATTTAGTTTTTCAATTTCAAAACAATAAATTCTTTAGTGTCTAGCTTTCTTTTAAACATATTAATTATGAATAAGTTTTAGATCTTTAAGGAATATTTTTTAATTTAAACATTTTGTTTAATTAGATTAATTAAAATAACTAATACTGGTACACATTTCATATTTATAAAAACATAATCACAGTAATAATATACTTATTCTTTTTCCATTAAATGTCTCTTGATGATTGCATTTCTTAGTAAAGTTTTCTAATTACAAAAAAAAATTAAAATTTAAAATCTGTGCTTTTGTTATTATCGAAAATGAAATAACTAGAAAATTAATTGCAATAAAGTTTTAAAAAATTAAATAACAAATCATGAAAAACCCTGTGTTTATTTAAAAATATCGCTCTCCATAAACTTTAATTTATTTCAAATAAATTGGAGAATATTATCATTTGCTGACATTTTATTTATAATAAATTGGTACATTTTAATACTTCTAATTATTTGTAAGCGTTTTATATTTTTTAATGTTATTCATTTGCAATTTTTATATAATTTTTCCGTTTTTTCAGTATTAGAAATCGTATTCAGATAAAACTAAATTTGCAAAATGTTTCACAATGAAACTCAATTTATTTGTTTAATGAAAATGTTCTTCTTATATACTAAACTATATGGATTAATTACTATATTCTGATAAATTAAGTTTATTTGTTATGCAAAAATTTATATGTTATTTACTTATATACTTTTAAATTAAAAATCTTTGATATAAAAACTTATTAATAGTTAAAAAAATTTTTGCTCTAAATTATAAATAAATAATGACACTGTAACGGAAAGCAATAGAATTTAACTAAATTTAACCTTTATCATATATTTACAAAATATTTAAAATATTTGTTTTATGTCAACATTTAAATCGAAAAGCTTATATATATAATATATATATATATATATATATATATATATATATATATATATATATATATATATATATATATATATATATATATATATATATAAGCAGTACTATTATTAGTAATATAAATAAAAAGAAACTATCAAACTAATAGGTGATTTTCAGGTATCTTAAATTTATTTATGAAGAGCCGTAAATTCTAGCTTATAACATAAATTTTAATGGGGAAAAACGATCGAAATTAACAATGATGTAGTATATACTTCACAAGTAAAAATGGAATTATTAATTATTTAAATAAAAGGAAGAATTTTAAAATAAATTTATGCATATACCAAAACACTGTTTATTTTGAAAAATTGCATGCCTTATTAACTTAAAAGAATATGTGATGGAGTTCATGAAATTTCATTAAATTTGTTTTCCAATTACATTTTTAGAAAGTTCATAGGATTCTGCTATTCTTTCCCGTGATTCTTTAGTCTGATCAATATACATGCATAAACACCTTTCATTTCCAGTATATAATAAAAACAATTTAACTTTTTCAATAAAATTTAAATTATATCTGGCATGATTCTCTTCCAAGCTTCACAGTCCAGTTCTGTACTGATTAGAATCGTAAATGTTTTGTTGTGATTTGAAAAAATTCAAACATAGAAAAGAAATAATGATCTTAATTGCAAGGAATAACATTGTTTTATCAACGTTACACTCTTTTATTAATTTCTTCGCATTATTGCCTTATCTCAAATGGTGTTTTTATGTACATTTGAATTAAATATAACTTTTTTACATTTAGAATAAAAATACAATTATTTTTATCGAACATACACCATTCTCCTTATTATCAATTCAATCAACATTAATGAAAAGTTTAGGTAAATGCATCGAATGAATAATTTTTAACGATAAAAACTCAGCATAATTACATTTTAGATTTATTTTAAAATTAAATAAGACAGGAACATACCTAAAAATATTAAAAACGTAATTTTAATTAAATTATATGTCGGCGTTATACGGCTATCCTTAGGAGTGATCAAAACATGAAAATATTAAGATTGAAAGATGATATTTAAGTGCCCTCCACTTCACTAAATGGATATTCATGGATTCTTAGATCAATTTGCATTGAGTGACCTCTCTATTTAACCTCTCTATTTGCAACGAACTTTCTTCATCATTCCATGATGATAGTTTTCATTAAATATAATCTTCATTCACACATTCTTCATTTTATATTAAATGTCTATCGTTTTCTGTGCTTCGATATCACAAAATACATAAAATAAAACAGCAGCATATAGGTTCCGTTTGGAACATTATTATTAGTGTTTCAGAATTTATCACACACATTTCGAAAATAAACCAAATATCGTTATGATTACATTTTTGTATGCTTTTACTTACATGCAAAGGTGACGTGCAAGTTTTCATATAATTTTAATGATCGTTATATAATTAAAATAATTAATGTATGAATTTTATAAACATATAAATTTTTAATGTACCTAAAATATTTTAATTCTTTATAAGTACTTTAAATATGTTGTTGCTGAATATAAATATTTGTGTTCCTAGAAGCCCTAGGAATATATATTTCACTGAATAATACTGATAAAGACAGTGGACTCGTCATTTTCTGCGACTCTAGAGTTACCCTGGAGGCGATTGGAAATGGCGACTCCAGAGTTCGCACAAGATATCCAACATTATTTAGAGGAAATTTTCCACCTGGGAAAAAGTTGTACTTTCCAGTGGATACCTGCACATGTTGACATTGAGGAGAATGAGGAGACATACAGGCTTGCAAAGGAGGTGAGAGACATTAGCTCGGTAACACCCAGCACCGTAACTTTTAGAGAAACTAATGCAATCTCTAGATACAAACTGAAAGAAAAACACGTCAAAATGGAGCATCAATTATGTGTTATCAACGCAGACAGTATTATTACCAGGACTATTTCCAGACTTAGAACCCCCATACTTCTATGGAATGATTACGAATATAGACGGCACCAGATCTTACGAAATAATATAGGAAATGCCCTGAGGAGGAACTCTTCCCGGAACATATTTTTTAACTGCCGGCTATCATAATTTTCCTTTCAGAGAAATATTTTAATGATAAAATTGTACAGATTTGCCAAGGCTATAAATTCGACACTTGGAATTATCTGGTTCGACTTCAAATGGACACGATACCAAACCAAACCAAAAGTGTGTATTGGCAACTTAACCATATTGACATTATAATAAATAAATTATTTTTTAAACAGCTCTAATTATTGCCTAAAGAATTAATTATTTCAATTCATTGAAAGATAAAGAAACTTGCATTTTTGACGTTATTTTTTTTGACCTTATTTTAATATTTTAAAATTTTATTAGCTTAATTTTATATTTAAAATTATATTGACATTTTATTTAGTCCAAATTAATTTAAACAAGATTCTAAAGAATATGAACACTTTATATAAATTTCAAATGTTATTTAACTTTAAATATTTTGACTGAGTCAAATTAAAAATTTTAAATATTATTTAAAAAACTCTATTTAATATTTTAAAAGTTTTACTAGATCTATAAGATAAAAAATTTTACTAAAAACTATAAAATATTTCTCTAAATATTTAACAACGTATATAATTTCTTTTATATTAAAAATTTACATTACTCTGTCATTTTTATTATTTTTTGGCTTTATACATACCATATACATTTGTTAACATTTCAAAAACTGTATTTTATTCCTTCACATCTTATAACTTTTCTTTTTTGATCCTAATACGTTCAGCAGACAAATGTTATTCACATGCATTTTTCATCTATTCTTTCTCTATAGATCAAGAAATCTGATTCAAAAAGTATACTTTTTCTATAAGCTCTTCTGATTTTATTCAGTCTACAACCATTTTTTAAAATAATTTGGTGTATACTTATTTTCAAATCGCATACATATTTCATTCAAAATATTACTTCTTGTAAAGATGTCTTTTTAAATAATTCATAAATTATTTTATGTTTATTCATTCTTTTGTTTCGTCTCATAGGTATATTATCTATTTAAATAAAATAAATCTTTATTGTAGACAGTAATTTCTAGTTTTATATCAGTTGTAAATAAATATTTTCGAAATAAATCCTTCCGAAATTCTCTCAATTCTTTTCCATAAAATTTAAAATACGATTATATTTTAGAAAATTTAATAAATAAAAGCATTAGAGTATAAGAAATGGTTTTTATTTAGCATAACTAAACATAATAGCATAACTATAATTAATTTTAGCAGAATTAGATGTAAAAAATTATTTTATAATCACACAATAAGTTCAGAAAATCTCTTATTCTTAAAAATCATTAAATCTTTTTATATAATGATATGAATTTTTCCTCAAACATCAAACAAATAAATTCAATTAATAATGACCAAACTATTATAAAGAATTAACTTTTTTATATAAACCATGCGGAAGATTTTTACAGATTTAAAAGGTTTATGAAGTGTTTAACTTTATATAAAGTGTTTTATAAAGGAAACTTTGTATAGGATTGTAAAAAATTAAACAGTCTCGATTATATTTTAATTTAATGAAATTATATTTAGAAGAATATAAGTCCGTATTTTGAAATAAAATTGTTTTTAGCAGATTCTATTTTTTAAGAAAATAAGGTACAGTGATAAATAAATTGTTAAATAAAAATGTTGAATTATTATTCAATAATAATATATTTAGCTCAGCAAACAGCATTACATTAATATGTGATTAAAAAAATCGGATCATTTTAAATTAAAACTTAAAGTTATTAATGATTATTACAAAAAAAGAGTTGTCAGAAACGAATAGACTATGAAATTTAATTGAATTTACAATGTACTAGAAAATTTAAAAGCAAATAAGCTAGAGAGTATATACACAGTAAAATATAAAAACACTTTTTTTAATTCTATGCATTCTTACTCCTCATAATACTCTTTAAAGATTTGTTTTTAATTTTTTAAAGTTTATTTACTATTTTGCTCGGATTATAATGATAACACTATTTTTTAAATCTGGGCTCAATTTCTTTGGATTGCATCTCGTTATTAAAAAAGTTCATTTCTTAAAAGTCATTATCACAGAATAATAATGCGATTGAAATTTTATTCTCTACAATGGAAAAGGTATTTTTTAAGTATTAGTTATCGTAAAACGATTAATCAAATGTAACATAATTGTTTAAACATTTCTATTTATAATCATTTTTATGTTAACAAAAACGGCTTTAACGTTCATAAAAAATTATTAATAAAAAAATTGAATAATAAAATAGTTTTAGCTATTTTGCTTTTCAATAAATTTTAATTATATTTCTTATTTTCCCCTTATAATCATATAATTGGATTCAATTTTAATAATTCTTTTGAAATAATTTTCATTAAACCCTTTTATAAATAGGCACAAAAATCCTACGTTTAGAAATTAATAATAAAGTAATATACTGAAAGAGAAATGAAACTTAATATTAATAATAGTTAAATAGTTACAAGAATAATTTCTAAATTAATACATCAGTTTTAAGCTCCCTAACAATAAGATTAAATTTGTATAATTTTTAAGCAAAAATAATTTTAATAGAGGATTATTTTTACTGAAAATGATTAAAGTTAATATTAATACAATTTTTTGTAAGAAAAAAATATCAATTGAAAACTCATTTGATTTTTTACTGCGGTCAAATGATTTTATGTATACTAAAATATTCATCAAACATAAATAAAAATATTCGAACAATATAAGTTCTTTTTCCTTACTTTTTAAATTCTGTTGAGTGTCACGATACATTTTTATTTTTATCACATCATTAGAGTTAAGAAAGACTGTGTAAAGTTGATTTTTGTCACTAATCTGAAGGTTTGAAAGTGATATTTGCCAATGATATGTTTTCTTAAGAGAATATCTTTGTGACTAAGGAAATAACTCTACAATAAGCACTATGTGTTGTTTTATACAAAACAATCATATAAAATAACATTTATCTGATTGAGGAGATGGTACTTGAGAAGTTTTAAATATTTAAAAGAGCACGACGGAAAGCCATTCATTTGCTGTTTTCCAAATTAATTACACTTAGGTTCAAAATTATGATAATATACATAAAAGCTGGAAATTTTTAACAAGAATGTCAGTTTAATGCGTGAACACTTTATAAATAAATACGTTATTTTGTAATTCAGGAACAGGTAACAAAACTTGTGTTAAAAATAGGTTGGTGAACAAAAGAAACCAAATAAGGACATGAGGCATTTTAATTACTCTGTTTCAAATGCTCACTTGTTTTCTAATAAAATGAATGACCACTTTACTAAGCTATGAAATAGCTACATGCGCGTTTTTACTGTTAAAAAATTTACTAATCAACGATTATAATTATCCTTTTTCCAAAAAAAATGCACTTATACGCCTCGGAGAAGGGTTTTGACACGATGAGACTTTTTTACTCTAAAATAGCTCTTGATTAGCATTTGGTGAGTTAGAACATCCATAAATCCTTTATGAGATTGAAGTTCAGACACATCATTGACCATATGATACAGTGAACTAAGATGTCTCGAGATAATAATTCAGTATAATTTTACATAGCTAAACGTTAGCACAAATAAATACAAATCAGCTTTCCAGTGTTTGTAAAAGAAAAAGCCAAACTTAGATTTTGAGAGTGTCCCGTCTAAAACACTTTACCCTCCTTTTATGATCAAAAAGACATGGGTCAGTGTATGACTGTCAAACATGATGTCCTCTTATGTGGGGAAGTCATAGTCATAAAAGCCATAGATTTCTCACATATTTGCAAGATGATATCGCCTCTCGAGTTCACTGCAGATGAAAATTCATTTAGAATCATTTTGTTTTTAAATCTCGATTCATTGAAGTAGAGGACATTGAAGAAAACATCATATATCTACCAGTGATATCCATGATTAGATGTGATTTTTTATGAAACTTAATGCATGAAAAAGGAAGAGCTTTTTTTATAAATCTGCGTAATAGAAACATAGTCTTGTTTTCAACTGTAAATGCTCATCTCAGCTATAATCAATAAATGATTCGTTTCTATATCAGCAACGTGAACTTCATATAGATGCTCATGAAATCGTATCTAAGTGCCGCATATTTAAAGAAAAATATTAAACATCAAATGCATTGTGATCGCGTTCTCACTTCCTTTATTAAGTGAAATTTATCATTTATATTTTGCTTAAATGAGCAGACTTTTTCGTAAAACAAGCAACTTAATCATTAAAATGATGATTCACGTTCTGCAAATATCTTTCCTACTGAATCATATATCTTTTACAGCTAGGTGGGCTCAATGTCAAATTGTGCAGCAGGAGACATTTCCCCTTTCAGTGCCATTCAAAAAATTTGTAAAATAAAAAAAAAATTACTAAGTTATTTAAAATATGTTTTATTATACATTTTACTTAGTATACTTACATTATATATATATATATATATATATATATATATATATATATATATAATATATATATATATATATATATATATATATATATATATATATATATATATATATATATATATATATATATATATATATATATATATATATATATATATACACCTAACTTTATATATTTTAGTCAAATCCAAATATTTTAAGTTTCTACAATGCATAGCATAAAAGGCCAAATAATAAATTAAATTTCTTTATTTAGGTCATTCAATACACAATAAAGTCAAAAATTCATATAAAGACTAACTTTTAAATTATTGTTCTGTGAATTTTATTTTGATAATAAATTTATACTTTTATTCAAATTCAATGAAAATGGCCGCATACATACACATAAATTAAAAATTCAAAAATAATGTGTTTGCGTTTTATGCTTACTGTTAGAGAAGGGAATAGTTGTTTTACAGGAATTAAAATTTTTCTTTTTAACTTCATAAATTCTTTTAGGTTTCTTTTAGAAATTTTTTATTAAATAAACACTTTAATAAAAATTAAAACATCTAAAAATCTGAAATTAAATTTTTTTTCTTCATATCTTTAGCTTTTACTTTATGCTCATGATTATTGAGTTTTGATATTTTTCATTAAAATTAATTTGTAAAATTTGATTTTTTATGCAATAAAAGCAATTGTCAAGTAAAGAAAAATCTTTAATACTGAAATACAAATTTTTCTAGAAATATATGTATTAGTTTTTTAAAGAAAAAAATATTTCGGAAAAGTTCTTAAGATATTAGTTTTATTAAAGTAAGAATCTATTTTTACACTCTCATTTATATATATATATATATATATATATATATATATATATATATATATATATATATATATATATATATATATATATATATATATATATATATATATATATATATATATATATATATATAAATCACATACTCATTCAGTTTCGAAACAAAAAATTTCATTTCATATATATGACGAAATTTTCAATTCGAATATCTTACTCACATTTCAAATAACAATATAATATTTTTGTTTTTTAAGATGCGTGATAGCACTACTTCCCTAAAAAGTCATATTGTTTAAAGATTTAAGCTTTAAAATTGTTAACAACATGGTTATATGCTCAGAAAAACGGTGGTTAAATTAATTGAATATATATATATATATATATATATATATATATATATATATATATATATATATATATATATATATATATATATATATATATATATATATATATATATATATATATATATATATATATATATATATATATGATTATTTATTTGCGAAAATCCTTAATAAATATTTTTATAATAAGCAGAAAATATCATATGATATATAATAATCAATCTGTGTAATAAATATATATATATATATTTTTATACCGAGTATTTTTTAATTTGAAAGATATTTATGTTGTTTAAAAATTTTATTGTTAAGTCACTTTAGTCATATTTTACATGAATCAATTCATAAGCATAAATATGAAAAGAGGTCTTAAAATGATATAATTGAAAGCATGTTTAATACTCTATTTGCAAAATACTTTATTTCTTATAACTTTAAATTTAGTGATATAAATAAATATTAACATTTTTAAATTATTAAAAGCAGTTATATTTAAATATTTTTAAAAATAACAATAAGTTTCTTATTTTTTGTTGCTTTTTTATATTAGTTCTTTATATGATAAAAACAAACTTGTATGTTTAAAATAATGTTATGTAAAAATTTAATATAATTATCAAAACGTTTTCATTATTCATAATGTTTTTCAAAAGAATAATTTTTCTGTCAGAATGTTTTTGACAGATGGAAAATAATGTTTATTGTTGTCTTTATTTAACCCTTTTATTATATTTATTTAACTTAGTCTGCATTTTTTTATCAGAAAAACGTTGAATATTGTACTTCTTATATAACATTTTTTCGTATTTCTTGATACAAATTTTTCAAACAACATGTTATTTGCATGCATTTTTCATTCAATGGTTTGAAAAATTCAGTATTGCATTATGAAGTTCTCTTAAATCCTTTACATTTTTCATGAAAAAAGAAAACACTTTTTTAGGAAAAACTGGATGCATATCTTATGTTGTTTATCTTCTTCAAAATTCATATACATCTTTTGTTTCATTTATCATTTTATGCAAATTTCTTCTTGCTTTGTTGAAACAAACTCTAGTAACGATGTTACCTCCTTTTTCATTGCATGTTAGAAATTTTTTGAAGATATAAACATTTCCTCAACTTTTTTTATTTAAATTGAAATTGTTGTTGATAAAAAGCTACAAGATTCAGCTTACAACTTGATTTAAAAATATTTTAAATATTTTGTGCCACTTGGAAAATTTTCTTAAAAATGGAATGGATCTATGTATTCTGTCTAAAAATGAAATCAATGAGAATAATTTAAATCTAAGTACATAACCAGTGTTAAATGTTTAATTTTTTACTGCTTCTTAACATAAAATATTGAAAATCTTTACTGCTTCTTAGTGAAAATGTTTTAAGTTAAATTTTACTTGAATCTATAGTAGAACATAACTTATTGTTAATATATTTTGTTATGATATTAAGTGATAAATTTATTATTATAAAAAAATCGTAAGAAAAATTCCTCATATTTAATACTATTCCGTGATAATTTTCTATGGATATACTTATACGAATAGCTTTTTATTTATCACGCCATTGCTTTTAATAATAAACACATTGGTATTTATTATATTATAGGGAACGTTATTACAAAAACTATTCTAAGAATTCCGTTAGCTGTTTTGCAGTTACAAATAGTTTACGATTTCTTTATCATGTACAGAAATTGCTAATATATATATGAATAATATCAGCTAACATTTTTCTGTTAATATAATGCAATTGTTAAATGATTGTTTCTTTTAAAAATTTGCATATATGTGGACATCAATAAATTTGCATTTGTCGACTTCAATATATTTGCATATGTGGATTTTAATAAATTGGCATATGTTGACTTCAATAAATATGTTTACAGTATTTAAAAATCGAGAAAATCTTTTATTCGTTATTTTGATAGATTCTTTTTAATGTTTTATTTTGGCAAAAACAAAATTGTTTTCGGAGCTATGTGCATACTAAATGGTTTTTTTCGAATATACTATTTAATTCACAGTAGAAAAGTTTACATAAAAATAATATTCAAAGAATTCCTTTTTTTAAATTTAAATGGTATTGAGAAATTCAAAATAGATAAAAACAAGATTTCCACTCGTTTTTATATCACGATTTATCATGAACATATGATAATTTTACATGTTTTTATTTTATTCAATTATGCATTTATGTATTAGTAAAATGTATCCTTAATAATCGTGTGTTATCACTTGAATGAAAATTGTTCTTCTTCATTAAATATTCAAGAGAGACATTATTCAAAGGACATTTAAATAACGAAAAGCTTAATGAAAGATAGTATAAGATAATTATTATCATAGTAATAATTAATAACTTTCTAAACAATATGAATACTGATAAAAGTAAGATTATGTAAAGTCATTAACTTTTCTATTAAAAGCATAAAAAAGTATTTGATTTTCCATTAAGCCTTTTAACTAACGTTTTGTTGATAAGAGATTCTCATTTTATCTTATTCATATATATTAAAAGGTTTAAAAGATTTGCATAATAATATCCTCATAAATATTCTGAATAACGTAGTACGTTTTTATTACTTGTTCATTATTTCTATTTAATTATAATATGATATTGATGTATTATAGTATATATTAGAATAAGAATAAGATAATATTTCTTGCTTTAATACAACGTATTTTCAAATGATCTGAACTATGTATGCACCAAAATATTTTAAAAAAGAAAAATAAAATATTGCATTTTATTATGCTAAAAACATTTTCCATTTCTTTTGTAAATAAATATTTTACTTTCTATGGAACATTGATATTTTTTTCAATTGTGCTTATCATTTAAAAACTGTATTTTCTTGTATGACATGAAAATTAATCTTACTTGTTATAAAATAATAACTTTATAACCCAAAACGCAAGTTTTAAAAAAGAAATATTAAAAGATAAACACAAAAAAGTTTATTTAATTTTCTTAAGTTACAATTAAAGAAATAAAATTCCTAAATCCTTATATAAACTAATCTTTAATAATTTAAATTTGTTATTATATGATAAACCAAGTCAAAAATTAAATTTCGTAAATAACGAAAACTGAAATTGGCGCTTAAGATATTTAGCAACTTTTATTTTAAGAAGACTTAATGGAATTAAACGTAACATAAAAACTCTATTATGAAGAGAGGTTTAATTAAAACAGGAAACATATAAGAATGCTTAAATTTAATTAACAACTGTTTTAATTCCTCGGGACAGTTTCCACATAAATTTTTATGAGATCTTTTTTTTAAGTTTAAGAATTCAAAGAGCAATAAAATCTTTAATAATGTTTGTTAAAAATTATTCAAAGACGAAAAAATAAATTATTTAAAAATGTTCATTAACATAAGTTACAAATATGATAGTTTTAGTTCAAGCTGAATTTATCCTAATCAGTTAATCATTATATTTTATTACCGAACGAAAAATGACTAAAATTAATCTGATTCTTTTTATTGATGAGTTTCTTTGAATGCAAATTTTGAATCTGTATAGAATATTCAATGAAAATATTATGGAAATAAAACATGCTCTTTTTTTTAGAGGATTTATTTTTGAAACAACAGAGTGTGCCATCATGTAGTAATAGAGCCTTTTTTTAAACCTCAGTATTGAAACTATTGTTAGAAAAATCATGTACAAGTGATGTAATTTTTGTGAAACTGAAATATTATAGAGGAAAAATTTTATTGAGAGTAAAAATACATTAATCTAATTTTAAGGGACTATCGGCCTATCAGCTATGAATAGAGAAGCACAATATTTTTTTAGTTTGTAAACTGCCTTCTGACATAACAAAAATATTTATCACCGATTATTTAAATCACATGTTATATGTGAGCATGCAATGTAACATTTTAAAAAATTAATGATGAAAAGGAGAGAGAGAGAGAGAGACCTTTGATTATATTTTATATATATTATTGTATATAATCTAATATATATATATATATATATATATATATATATATACATATATATATATATATATATATATATATATATATATATATATATATATATATATATATATATATATATATATATACATATATATATATATATATATATATATATATATATATATATATATATATATATATATATATATATATATATATATATATATATATATATATATATATATATATATATATATATATATATATATATATATATATATATATATATATATATATATATATATATATATATATATATATATATATATATATATATATATTACATTATACACAACACTCATGAGTAAAATAATATATGATATATTTTTACACCTAATTAACTTTTACTAAGCGAAACTGCAAATAATTATGATTTGCTTAGTTAAGTTGTAAAATTCAGTAATAAAACATTGAGTTTTTCCAAATTAGAGATTTTGCTAAGCGTAAGATAATATTAATGGTAAAAATTTAAAATCGGGTACCTCTTGGTTCTTTGGCGATTTTTTTAAGCCAAGATGTGACTAACAAAATGGCCGTCACTCGAAAGCTATACAAATATAGGGTTACCAGGATTACATGAAATTAAAGTTTATAGCTAAAATGGAGCACCAAACCAACCGGTACCCGATTCTACATCGAAACCATTATATTTAACTATATATTTTTATTTTCCTGAAATCTCTATAGTCATATCATTAATAAAACAGACTGTATTTCTAAAAAAAATTAGCTTCCAAGTTGTGGGGTTTTCCATGGTCACTAGAAATAAATGCAATTTATGTTGCTCTTTGAAAGAGCTACAGTCTACATGTAATTATTTGAGATTTGTATGCTGAATTGTATCTTATGCGGAAGATGTGAAACAAATAATTTTATTACGAGTGTTAAAGGAAGTTTTTTAACAATAACAAATTAAATTGAGAGAAAACTCGTTGTGAAAACTTGCCGTATAAAAGATAAAATCGTAATCCTTCGCTGGTTCATTAAATTGTCTCCGTTCTTTTCAGATAAATGATTCTATGTAAAGAACACTCATTCCATTTTTGGACATACTTGAGCTTAAACTAGAATTATGGATCAAAAGCAAGTAGTTAACTTTCTAGGGATGAAACTGCAGTTTAAATAGATTTTCCAGACAAATGTACCTATCAATGTTTTTTCGCTGCATGATATGCTGGAAAACAACTTTCGTTAACAATATGACAAGTACTAAACTAAATATCATTCATTTTGCAATGTAAAATTAAATTGAAGATAAAAGAATGAAATGTTAAGTTATCTTGATGTTAAGTTGATATCAAGGTAATTTTAGATTTCAGTATTATTAAGTTGAGGACTTTATGATAAGTAGCTATCTAAATATTATTCATTTTAAAGTGTTTCAAATAAAATTAAAAATAAAGTACTGTAATGTTAGGTTGTTTTTCTTAATAATATTTTGATAGGAAATGAGAAAAAAATTGGTTTCAATAAAGTAAAATCTAAAAATTATGAAGTTAATTGAGGTTAAATATGGCGTAAAATTAATTAGAAATTTATCAGTCAATCAAAATCAAAATATTAGAAATTTTCGATTATAGCATTTTCTATTATCGTGGTTTTAACTAAAGAAAAAACCTTGCTATGAATGCTAATGAAAAACTGATAGTTGGAACTAGTTTTTGTACATTTGGTAACAAAAAATGGTTTTAAAAGTTTTGATAATATGAAGAGTTTGAAAAATGAAATACGTTTATGTTAATCAACAAAAAGAACACGTTTGCCTAAAATATATTGAATTAATTAAATAGTTCTTGCAATAATTGACTGCGAAATATTATACGATTGCCTTTAATTTTAACATAGTGAATCCTAAGGGATATGTGTGTTTTCATAGGAAAACATTAGCAGATGTAATGAAAATTTTCCTGCTAATAAATGGAAATCGTTGTTAAAGAATTAGAAAAACCAAAAAAATTATTTTGTACATCTGAAAAGTAAAAGAATTTGATTAGCTAAAATCCAAATTCCAATATAAATACACGCATTAGTATTGGTCCTAGATCAGAATATAAACTAGTTACCATTGAAAGATAAAATGATTTTGGAATGTAGAAACCTTCTTACAGAACTGGCAACTAGAAACAAGGTGATCCTTGTATGGGTGCCAGGGCACAAAAGTATCGAAGGTAATTAAAGGGTTGATGAGCTTGCTAAACAAGGATCATCTTTTGTTCTCATTGGTGCAGAACCTTTTTGTGAGATCAATTTGAAGACCGCAAAAACCAATGTTCTTAGATGGGAGAGATGGAAGATGTATGAAGCTTGGCTCAACACTCCTAGTTAAACCCATGCTAAAAGTATGATCTGTGGATCATTAGCGAGGATTGCCTCTGAAATTCTTAGATGCTCTAGGCAGAAGATACGTTTAATCGTAGGCTTCATAACTGGGCACTACTATTTCAGAAAACACCTCCATAAAATGGGACTGTTTCAGCAAGACCCTATCTGCAGGAAATGTCATACCCAAGAGGAAACGGCCAAGCACATCATTTATGAATGCGAGGTTCTTGCCGTCCCTAGATTAACTTCTTTAGGCATCATCCATACAAGAGAGTTACACTTAGATTCCATTAAAGGGTTATCGGACTTTATTAATAAAGTGGGTGACCCGAGTTACTGGAACTAGGAAACATTGGATTTGGAGTTAATGGTACAAAATGCTGATTAAAGCAGAGGTGCCAATGACATACAAACCCAACCTTGAAGAAGAAGAAGAAGACCATTAAAAGAAGAAACAATTTCACAATAAATATCACATTGCAAAAATTAAAATTTTTAGCGCTGTGTGTTATTTCTTAAGAAGTTTCTTTGATTAAATTTTTGCTACGTAATACTTTTGTGAAAATTCTTTGTTTTCGAAGCATATTATAGAACCGTACATTTAGTTTCACAATTATAAGTGTAAATATATTTGCTTTTCAGCAAACTAACAATATTTATTTTGTGTTGATTTTTCTTTTACTGAGGGAATTACATGATGGTTTAAAACTTAATGAGAAATAGAAGGCTCAAAAGTATTCTATCAGGCAATTACGAAAATATTAAAATAATTATCTCTTTATTATATTAAGAATAAACTTATAATTGTGCTGAAAACAAAGGATTTTTATGTTGTTTGATTTGTCTGCATGCGAATAATTTAATTTAATTTTAAATTTCTCAGTTTCATTACTCAAACATTGATGTTAAAATATAAAGATATCAATAGAAAATAATTTGATTGTGAAGTTCAGTATTTAATGCATCTTTTCTCCTTTTTCTAAGGAAAAGTGTAAATTTAAATGTATTTCTTAATACGGTCACTCGCAGGTTAATAAAAGAACGAAAAATGACACAAAATTAATTTAATAAGAAATTTAATTTTAATAAATGTTCTTTATCTTTGTATGAAATAAATATTGATCATCTTATGTTTCAATTTTTGAGAAGTTATTCAGATTTTTAATAATGATAATTAATTTTTGAAAGAGTGGAATTTTGATTTGTATTTAAAATACTCTTAAACTTTGGGACAGAAAAAATGTGACAGTAATAACATGGACATAATTATAGGAACAACGTAAGACATAATATTTCTAGAGATTATTTTGTAATTGAAATACGTTATCTCTTAAGAATTATATAAAACATGTTTACAGATATGCCAGGCTAATATAAATTGTTTTCATTTGTAAATTAAAAAAAACTTATGTCGATTATGAATCTTATGATGAATGTAAGTGTTTTTTAAATTTGTATTA
The DNA here is from genome assembly GCA_037975125.1 of Latrodectus hesperus. Taxonomy (NCBI): domain Eukaryota; kingdom Metazoa; phylum Arthropoda; class Arachnida; order Araneae; family Theridiidae; genus Latrodectus; species Latrodectus hesperus. The sequence goes on along the minus strand of CM075860.1, from coordinate 71,195,642 downwards.
ATCATGAGTCGTATATACCAAACAATTATCTTTAACTTATTCTACTTAACACATGATGACTTTAAAAATCTTTAAAATCATTTTTGGTAAAAAAAAAATTAAGAGTTACTTAATATGTTTAGGAAATTTTAATTCGAATGGGAATCTTAAATATTTATTTGAGAAATAAATGAAAATCAATGGCTTATTGAAATTTTCAGTATTTCTGCTATTATAAAAATTCGATAAAACTATAAATGACATTATAATTCAGTTTTGTTGCATTAGATGTTAGCGTGATAAAAATGCATTTAGTCATTTTATTTTTCATATGTATTTTTGCTTTAAAACGTCCTGTTATATGCAAGCGAAACGTGGACATTAAATGTTGATATACAGCGAACCCTGAATCATTTGAAAGGAAGGTACTAAGAACTATCTATGGGCCTGAACAGAAACAGGGTTGCTGGTGAACCAAATATATTTTTGAATTGTATAGACTGTATAACCAGCCCCAGATTACCTAGGTGATCCGATGCAACAAGCTCAAATGGCTTGGCCATGTCTGAAGAAGCCGGGAAAACAACCCCACTAGAATATCAACGTTTAAGAGTTCCGAAGGATCACGTGCCCGAGGAAGACCACCAACAAGATGGCTCGTTGACATTGAAAATGACCTCAAGATATTAAAAGTTAGGAAATAACAAAGTATCGCTCTGGACAGAATGGGCTGGAAAAAGCGTGCTTTAGAGGCAGCTAAGACCTGTAATAGGTTGTTACGCTATTAAATTAGAAGATTTCTGCCTTAAATATTATTAAAAAGCCGGCTATTTTGAATTGGAAAATATGTTTTTAATATTTTAGAGAAGATATTCCGAAAAATTTTTTTAAAAAAAGCTAAATTAGCTACTTAATAAAGCAATTATTTTTTTTATTTTATTAAAAATGAACAAAGTCATATGAATCACAAAGTATTTCCTACTATCTTTTTTTTCCTGTTTTTATTATTTGTTAAATAATTTGTAAAATTTTTAAAATTATAAATATATAATACATAAAATTAAGCCCGAAGGTGTCGTGGTAGCGTTTCCCACTCCCATGGCACATCCTCAGTTTCAATTCTCGGGCGCTCCGTGGCTGAGTGCATCACCGCTAATCGCTTGAGAGCGTAGGAGTGTGGGTTCGATTCCCACCATGGCCCTGGGTGTTTTCTTCGTTATTCTTCTGTGGTTGTACATCTGTCATTGTGCTATTTGTCCTATTATCGACGAAGACTTACAAGCGGATCTCAAGAATCAAGCATACAAGTCTGAATATATGTAATGTAATAAAATAAATAAATTTCAATTCTCGAACTAGGCAAAATCGAGTCAGAGCCTGTCATTTCTTCAGTAGGTCTATAACGTGAATTGCAAGCATGCAAGTGAACTAAGCACTGTGGGTTTGGTTTTAGGCTGAGTCACCTTATAACCTCTTGGGCCTTCGGTTAGAAAAGCAGATATGGGCACTGTAGGCCTTGGCTCACTTATGAATTGCCATGCCTCTGATTTAGTTTAGTTTTTAATTTTAAAAATTATAATAATTTATATTTATATAAAAAAACTTAAAAAAAAACAGATTCACTTAATAATAATTTTTTACTATCAACTTATTCAGAATTATTGACTTCCCAAAATTGATTTTTTTAAAAAAAATTATTTTTATAAAGAAATTTAACGGCAATTATTATTGTGATTTTTAAGAAAATTTTTAGTTAAATTCAGCATATAATTTATATATTTTCTCATGTAAAATGAAGAGAAATTTTACATAGTATCAAATTTTGTAAAAAATTTTAACAAATTATTCCTGCTCTATCTTAAGCTTCAAATATTCAAAGTTTAAGCTTCAAATATCTTAATATATAAATAATCATTTAAATAATTATTAAAATACAGAAATAAACCATTAGAACATATTGCCGATTGATTATCTCCCACTATTAGAATAAAAAACACTTAAATTTCGATCAAAACAAACCTTAAATTCCTTTCCCAAATGGATAATATAATGCAAATTAATGGGAAAAGTGTGCTTAAGCAAAATACATTTTTTAAAGAAAATAACATTTTAATCGCTTAACAGAAACTTCATTGGGAATAATACTCACAATTAAAAATCTAAATATTATGTTATTCAAATGATTATGAAATGTTACTCGCAAAAGGAATTATATTTGTTTTCAAAATTCGATAGCATGCATTTTCTTAATAGAGTAGCTTGAATAGATACTATTGTTTACTCTGATGTGATTATGATGACTAAAAGGGATTGTAAACATGAGAAAACTGGTTGTGCTGGTTGTAATTTAATGATATATTTTATATTTGTAGGCAAAATTAAAATATTTTTAATTATTTTCATATAATTATTAATTTTTACCATTGAATAGAACTATATTAATATTATTTGCTTCAAATATCTTCACCAAAAGATTTAATTGTGAAACTAGCGTAATTGCGTAATTCCATAGTTTAAAATTAAAAAAAATGCATAATTTTTTGAAATTATAAAGAGTATTCATTCTTCGTCCATGATTTAACTTTCCTCAAAATGATATATTTAAATGTATTTTCTAATTGTATTATCAGTTTAAATAAATGTTCTCTGTCTTTTAAATTTTTCTATTAATTTACATTCTTCACCTATTATAATTTTTTACAAGGCAGCAATTTCATATTAAATAATTTCATAAGGCAAAATACAAAAACTAATGTTGCATAAAGTATTACTAATTTTGCAATATCATTTAAAATTTGGTTTCATTTGAAAAACTTAATATAACAAAACATGAAAAAAGGCCAGTTTTGATTCATATCATTTCTAGACTGGATTCGAACTTAGGCCAAGTAGTATGAAAAATATAACGCGCAAACTATCAAAACATTGATGAGATGTTATTTTTAAATAAATATTAATTCAATAAAATTAGAATTTTTGAAAGATATAAACTAGAGTATAGCGTATATATATATATAAACCAAAAATATTTAGTAATTTATTCCTTCTCGTTAAATAAGTTTTATCACTTTAAGAAAATGAAATACAAATACGAAATATTATTGTGATATGCATTATTTTCCAATAAAATTTAACACTTAAGTACAAGCAAAAGAAATTTTTGGAAATTTCCTTTGATATCAGATAAAATACTTATTAAGGACAGATAAAATAATTATTATCTGTAATATTAGTAGAACTGCTAAAAGAAAAAACGATAAGTGACTCTTGTGTCATGAAAACAAATATTTAAACTAATGAAAATAAAGTATATTTATATGCAAGCAACAGAGGTGTCTCAATATTTTTTTAACTTTTTAAATATTTAGTTATATCTGGGAGAGAAAATAAATTTTAAATAACAATGGCAAAATTCCTTATAACATTTTAACATTTTTGAAAGAAAGATTAAGCTGAAGACCAATAAGTATGTGAAGTAAATTCAATCAAGATAAATTCCTAATATATTTTGCATTTATAACACTCTAAAATTTTACAAAATTCAACTTTACTTACTTGACATTTTAACTAGGATAAATATTGTGTTCCTTCAATAAATAAATAAAAATCGTTTGTCGTTCTTTTATTACATTATTTTAAAAAGTATTATATAATATAAGTATAGAGAAATCAAATGGTCATTATTCAATAAAATGATTAGTTTTTAGTTACAAAAAGAATCGAAAAACTATATATTAATGAGTGAATGAACATTCAACCAATCTGGGTAGGGACGAAATATTAACTTCAAAACTTAACAACCAATTTTAAATTTTAATCCATATTTTTGTTCTAAATTTCTTCATAGGTAAACTTGTAAAGTAATTTTCTATATAAAATCCTAATAAGAGTTTTTCTATCGAAATCTTGATATTTTTATGTAGGATTAATTTTTAGGAAATAGGGTGACGTTTGAAAAATAAAAGCAGTTTTTAAAACATTTTCTGCAAAAAAGTACTTTCGAGTTTTGCATTGATAAAAATAACTTGCGATTATGATAAAAAAATAATGAAATTCATTTTTACAAATATCTTGTAGATACCATTTATTTAATTTCTTTATTTATCTTTCAGAGAAAATTTATTCAGATTAAATGATTATTATTAACCACGAAATTTTTATTAATTCAATAAATTTTAGGACATAAAACTTTATAATATTTATAAACAATAGTGATTTAACTTAAGTAAACACACAGATAATTTAATAATCAGCTTGTTTTCATTATTATAATTTTAAATGTTATAAATAATTACGTTTAAAATAATATAAAATTACAAGTAAATTGCTGCATTATTTGGTATAAAATTTCCTTTACAGTGAAAGAAAAATAATAAATCGAGATTTTTTTGAATCTTACATTAAAATTTCCCTTTCAGGTAACAAAATCTAAAAAAAAAAGGTTTTAAACTTTGTAAGCTTTCTATTTTTGTTATTATATTAAATCTAGCATTTTTATTCAAAATTAAATTATGCAGTCTAACTGGCGGATACATTCTTCTAACAGACTGTGTGAAAAAGATAAGGAAAATTACTATTTTAGATTAAACATTTTAATTAATTTTCGAGATGTTTTACAGAGTATATTAAACCTTCTTTATATTCGTATAGTATGAGCGAAGATTTATTTTAATTTTTATTTTTAGTAAAATTTTAAATTTTATTTTCAGTAATTTCATATATTCTTTTTCTTTAGACATTTATATTTTTTTCATACCTACTCATTATTTCGGATCAGGCTTATCTGCTTGCACGTATTTAATATATTTGCAATATTTCAAAATTGAATATAATTTTAGCTTATTTTATAAATTTTTATGTAAGGTAAGATGCTATTTTTAATCATATAATTCTATATTTCACATGAATAAAAACTCTGAATAAATAATGAATTTTCTTCATTAGAAATATTGTAAGCTTTGAAATCATTTTAAATACAAAATGCAACTTATAAAAGTAAGAAACTGAGTGTCATTTTTTTCAACCATTTTAATATCTTAAATAAACAGTAATCTGACTAAACATTAAAATTTTGTCTGAAACATCTTGAAACTAATATAATCCTTAACCATATAAAATGTAACAAAAAAATTTAGTATATACAATAAATATTTGGAGAGAAAGAGATAAAACATGCATTCACACATTAGGCAAATATTAAAACTTATCCTCAATCTTATAACGTAAAGCTTTTTTATAGCAATTTAGTAGTATACGTGAACGGTATTTCAATTATTGAAAGCTTCTAGACGATTTGTTAACTGTCTAAAATTGCCCATTTGATTTCCTAAAAGATTTATCATATAAATAGTGATTTATTCAGACGTTTCACTAGGTAGAAAATCTAAAAATTTCAAGCAAAATATATATATCCCATTTTCAATGGTTGCAGTTAAATCTGAAACTTATTCTCAAAAAAAGCGTAGTCGTACAGTCAGTCACAAAAGTCTACGTACAACCCTAAAAAAGGGCACATTTCAAAACCGAGTTATATTTCAATTTGCAAAATCGAATAAATATTTCCTTTTTCACTAAAAACTGTGATTTACAAAATTTAAAAAGTTTCAAACAATCATCTACTGAGAAATTTTGTGAATATGTAAAAATTAGCGCGTCACAAAAGTCTGCATACACACGGTTGGTAGAGAGAGAAAATTTACGTATGAAGATTTGTTGAAGGTTACTTAAGTTTGAGGTGGCACTTTTGTAGCTAGTTCATCGTTAGTATTTTCCATGATATTACAATAGCAAATTGCTTTAAAATGAGCCAGGGAAAGGGAACATCCTTCGAACTTCGAAATTTGGTAGTAAAACTGAAATGTAATAAGAAATCTTATACTCCGAAATTGCCAAAATTGTAAACAAAAGTCGGTCAACTGTGCAAACAATCTACAGAAACTTTGTTAAACGCGGACATGCGCTCAACAAATCTCGATGTGGTCGTCCAAGGAAGTTCAATGATTGAGAAGCATGAGCCATAGTAAGAAAAGTGAAGAAAAATCCAAAAATTAGCGCTTTAAAATAGCGGATCTAATTGAAACAGAAATTGGAAAGCAGGTACACCCAGAAAATGTTCGTAAAATTCTTTGATTGGCCGGCTTCAATGGCAGAGTTCCCAGAAGGAAACCATTCGTATCATCTGTAAACCGAAAGAAAAGACTTGCCTTTGCTTCTGCGTGTATTGATAAGGATTTTGAGTTCTGGAAAACAGTTTTGTTCACCGACGAGAGCAAGTTCAACATTTTTGGAAATGATGGCCTCGGAAAAGTTTGGAGGAAAAAAACACAGAAATGAACCCCAAGAACTTGACTCCCACCGTAAAACACAATGGGGGCAGTGTGATCGTTTGTTTTGTCATGGCAGCAGCTGCAGTTGGCAATCTAGTTTTCATCGAGGGTACTATGGATCGTTTTGGATACCTGAAAATTTTGTAAGGCAACCTACATGAATCGGTCAGAAAATTGGGACTTGGAAGCAACTTTGTCTTCCAACAAGACAATGATTCTAAGCACACAGCAAAGATTGTGAAGGAATGGCTGCTCTACAAGACGCCCAAGCAGTTGCATTCACCTCCACAATCACCAGACCTTAACCCTATCGAACACATTTGGGAGGAAGTCGACGGAAAAATACGACAACAACCCATTAACAGCGTCGAAACCCTAAAGAAGGCTATGCAGCAGACTTGGTCCCAAATTTCACCTGAAACAACAAAGAACCTGGTGAATTCGATGCCAAACCGAATGCGTGCAGTCATTGCTTCAAAGGGAGGGCCTACCAAGTATTAATGGTATTTTTATTTTTGTTTATTGCCAAAAATTTGAGTATCATGTCTCTGTATGCAAACTTTCGTGACCACATAATTTGAAACTTTTATTTTCATTACGTTTTAACAAATATGTTGATAATTTTATTTATTGAGTTATTTTGAGAAATAATTGTGAAAATAAAATTGAATTTTCGAAGTTATGGGTTATGTGCAAAATGTACAAAAATCAGTGTGTACGTAGACTTTTGTGACTGACTGTATCAGTAAACCACACAGCATGAGTAGTTGTAATTTTTCTATTAAAATTTGTATAAATATTGTAAAATATTTCTTATGTGGAGAATTTGGTATATATTCTATCAAATTCCTTTCAGAAAAAATATTATTTTTGGAAACATTCTACAACAAAATTTAATTTATAAAAAAAAAAAAAACTAGAGATTACGTTTCCGTGAATAATCCTCACAAAATACATAAGGATGTATTTATATGTATACATAGTTAGAGTCATTTAAATCATTTAGTCAGTTTTATATAAGAAATTTAGATAATATATTTACTCATAACTGAATTATATAATTACTAAGTATTTTACGAAAATTTGTTTAAATAAATGCTCATTTTCTTCGATTTAAGTGACTTTTCCCATAAAATCATATTTACACTTTGCAAACTTTTTAATCAACAATGACTAGATTCTATATTAATACATAAATAAATGTGTTCATTGTTTCCGCTTGATAAATAAAAAATATGTTCTGAGTTTTAAAATACATTTGATAATATACAGAACTTACAAACATCAAGGTCATAAATAAAGTTTCAATTACATTTGAATTTGATCATTATTATTTAAAAACGAACTTATTCGAAATAGATAGCAATGATTTTCTAATTTCAATTTTTATGCGAATGATAAATTAGATTTCATTTTCCATGCCTATTAATTTGAAAGTTAATGTTAAAACTTGAAAATTTTTATATGTTTGAGTATTTACTCAAATTCATAAAAAAACTGACCATGTGGTATATTAAAAATTCACATGAATAGATTTTTATATATAAAGATATTATATTTGGTATCCAATCTTTAATAAAAAAATGCCAACATAATTTATGGTCACATAATTCGACTTTTCAGAGAAAACACATGATTTCTGAAATAAAAATTCTGAGGAATGATATATATATTTAAATATATATATTTATATATAAATCACTTAAGTAGCATTTTGCAAATAAAATATAATTTCAAAATATTTTATTGCTTACCTCATACAATATTTTATGTTTATCCTATATATAAAACTGAGAAGATATATTGGATTGAAAATAAACCTGAAAAATGTATTTTTATACATTTAAAAGACAGCTGTGTAAGAATTCGTCTGTAAAATATTGGACTGAAAAGAATTTAGTAATATGATTCTTCATATTTTAAGACTTAAAATAGAAAAGGGATTTGATTTTAACCGTATCTCTTAAAAAAGTGCATCTATTTATATCAGACAATCATTTTAGAGTAAAAATATTCTTTGGTTATGCTAATAAATACTGTGTGATTTTCTTTGTGAATTTAATTTACATATTCTTTTAAATACACTTAAATGAAACAATTAGCAAAACTTCAAAACAAAGAAATTTGTCATTCAAATGATTTACTGTGATTTATGATGTTAAATGAATTACTGATTCATTACTTCGATTTAGTACAAAATTTATAATGTATTTTACATAAATATCAAATTGCTTTGGAATTTTCCTACCTAGCAAATGAAATAACAGCGACTTGAATTTACTTCAATTTTAAAAATATTGCTAACAAAATAATCTTATCATTGAGTTAATCATAATTTAAAATATCAACGATGCTATGGGTAAACTATTAATATTTTAAAAAATCAAGTGTGTGTTTTTTGAATTTCTTACATTTATGGACATTTTTTTAATTGATTAAAACTTAAAATACATTTTTAAAAAAATGCATGCAAAGCATAACATTGTTTGTTTTCTGTTTTTGATGTAATACACCTGAACAAGTTTGGATCACTTAAAGCAAATGATTTGATAATATGCTAATCATGAAAAATTTATTTCATGTTTTTAACATTGGTATAATGATTATTTTAAGAAATATACATTCTTCATAATTATGTAACTGAGTGATATTTAGCATTTCCGAGTTCTGATAAATAGTAATTGATTACATTTACTTGACACCTACTCTTTATGTTTTAAATTTAAACATTTCGAGACTTTTTTATTTATGACAATAATGCAATTTTAAGAAATTCTTAATACTATTCCGCAACACAACCTGATTCAAAAGTCTTCATATTTAAATACATCTTTTTTAAATTTAATAAGTAATCATTTTATTGAATATTGATTAGGTTTAAAAAATATTGTAAATGCACACAATGTAATTTATAATGTAAATATAATTCCCCTTTAGGTTTAAACAATCACAAGAAAATCTCATTTAAGAACGAAATCTGAGAAATATTATGAAGACAGAATTCTACATAAAATAATTAATTTTTTTATCATAGTCTTAAAAACCAGAAAAACCTCTGGAGGGAAAATTTAAACGAATATAAGAATTACACACAAAAATCGTATTTTTCTTATGAAGAAAAAGAAAGTTAAATTTACGTGCAGTGAAAACCTTTTTTATATCAAAAATATGATCTAATGAAAATTTTAAAAAATAATATTAAATGCAATTTTTCTTCTTAAAAACTATTGCCCAATAATTAAACTCAAAACTTTGTACAATTAAAAATATATAATCATGAAATCAACTTAATTTCAAATTTTTATTGCAGATTTCATTATTAATTCAAATTATTAATAATACTTATTTGACTCCCTTTAAGTTGTTTCTACCACGAGTTAATTCATTTTTGCACTGTCTCATTCCACTGCGCAACACTCAAATTTTCCTGCTTTTGGGATTATCATCTGTGCAATACCTCCAAGAACAGAGAAAAAATATTTGTAATTTCTTTTTCCTGCTTTTGAGATTATCATCCGTGCATAACTTCCAAGAACAGAGAAAAAATATTTTCGGTAATTTTTTTCCTGCTTTTGAGATTAACATCTGTGCATTACCTCCCAGAACAGAGAAAAAATATTTTCGGTAATTTTTTTCCTGCTTTTGAGATTATCATCTGTGCATTACCTCCAAGAACAGAGAAAAAATATTTTCGGTAAATTTTATTTCCTGTTTTTGAGATTATCTGTGCGTTACCCCCAAAAACAGAGAAAAAATATTTGCGGTAATTTTTTTCTCCTTTATTCTAGCTTCCTGCAGTGTAATTTATTTTCATAAGATAACAGAATTTAATGTTTTATTTAGAGTTCTGAAAAACATTATTTTGCCTTCTTTGCCTTTCTCATACAATACCTCTCGGGCCTTACTCTTTCTGATTCTGTACATTCTCATACATTACTCTTTACATCAGCATTGGAATTCTGATGCAATGAAACCCGAATTAAATGCTCATTAATTTAGTAACTTAAGAGCTTTTTTAAACTATTAAACACTCCATTCAATTTATTTTTAGCTAATCTACTCATGATGCCTAATTTTTGATGCAAAATTTCATTTTGAGAATCTATTAATTAAATTATTTTATTTTATAGATTTATTATTAAATTAAATCTATTAATTAAATTAAATCATTTTGAGAATCTATTAATTAAATTATCTATTAATTAAATTAAATTACAGAATTTCATGCATTCAAATAGAAACTAAAACTTTCATTAGAAGTGATTATTTTTTCATTCTTTTAATTTTTGGGTATTTAGCATATCATCAATACAAAGTACCTAATGTAAAAACTGATTCTGTCTTCATAGAATTAATTTAATGCGTGCCTTTTAAATTCGTAATAAGATTATAATTTAAAAATGTTTTGTATTGTGTAAACTTTTAAGTAATAAATTGTAGAATTTCGTTTTTCAGTGAAAATTCACTCAGAAGTGATTTTTTTAATTCTTTGTGTTTTTGTTTATTTTTATATACCGTATATAATATCTAATGTAGGCTTTGCTTCTATTACCATTGCATTAATTTCGTGATTGTTTTTCCAGTTCCTACCCCGCGTTGTTTTTAAAATATAGATACGCTATTTTTTCTGATGAATTCTAAAATCCTTAAGCACACTGTTAGTAAAAAGTAAAATAATCATACATTCAATAAAATATAAAATGATTTAAAAGTAAAGTAACGGAGTGGATACATTCAACCAATATTTATAACTTGACCACTTTTGACGTTTTCTCTAGTAAATCGAATTACAGAAACTCAAAATCAGATTTTTCTAATAGAACTAAGCTACCTTAAAATTGTGTATGACTAATAAAACATAATTCAAAATATGTTGTTACCACGTAAAACGAGAAGCATTTAGGTTAAATGTATTCTTTTCACAATGTTTTTAAATCATATTCTAAATACTTCCTCTTTTTATTTATACCTGAAAGACAATAGAAAATTTGTTTAAGCAAAAATAAAGAGAAAACTAGAATTAAATTAAGAAGTGTAAATGTTTTTCTTAAAATATAAAAGACGTTTAAAATAATGGACAGTTAAAAAAAATTTACTCCAAAATAGGTTCTGAGTGGAATTTAAAGTGATATAAAATGTCTTTTTCTCTTTCTTTCTATTCTAACTCAATTCAGTTTTTCTCATTCACCTAAAAAGATAAAACATGACAAACTCAAAAAAATGTTAGTGTGAATGGGGTTCTTTTGTGAATGTTCAGATATATATATAATACATATGGATAGAAAAAAAACCAAAATATAGATGTTTCTTTTCATATGTTATTGTGCTGAATCATACTTTTTAAAAACTTTCTGACATTGTAAAACAGTTAACTGAAAATTTTTAAAGTAAATTTTTTTTAAAAAAAAACTGAACAAAAATAATTAATTTTATGAAAATAAATTATAAATAAATAATTTACAAAAATGGAATTGTAATAAAATTAATTTTTTTACAAAGAATTGTGTTAATTGCATTTTAATTAGCAATTCATAAGAAAACTTTCTATTTTTCTTAGAAATATAAGGAATTAAAAGTTTATAGGGTAACTGCATATAGTTTAGTATAGAATAAATTTTAAGAAATTGAGTCCATAGACGAACATAATTACGCTTTGAATTTAGCGCGGGATTAAATCAGAAAGATTGAGCTCAACTCAATGTCCATAAACAGCATATAGGAATGAAAGTTCACATAATACTACATTCAGATGGCTTACAGTGTTTCACATAAGTCATAATTCTATTCAGAATGAAAATATATCGAAAAGTCGTTTTCAAATTTAATCAAGTATCTTCTTTGAAAAAACTATGATGATAATCATTGTATTTATTAAATAAAACTGAAAGAATTTAACAGATGATTCGCCGTTTTATATAAAGCTAGATCCATAAGAAGAATTTCATATGGGTCTTTAAAAATGATCCTTGGCTTACAATGCTAAGAAGACAGAGTGTCATGTGACAAGTAAAGTGTGTCACTTTCTTCAGAAATACAGAAATGACTGCAACGTTAAAGCAGGAAGGACAGAAGACATTTACAACTGATACACTGCTTAATGTTTCTCAGAAATTCTTTTAGAGTGAATGTATAAGGACTTATGCTTTATTCTGTGACCATGCATTTTTTTATTCATTAAATTTCTACTCAAATCGATGATATTTACTAAATAAAAGTTAGTAAAGAATAAAAATATATTTATAACCTTTACATATTTTATTCATATTATTCATATAAAAATGCTGTTTGCAATGATTTGGAAATCATTTTCATGAATAAAATTTGAGGTATAATATTGGACACAATTAGGTGATATCTAATAACAAACTACTACTTTCTAATATATAATACTAATAATAATATATAACTACTACTTTTTAAATCTAAAAAATACGTATATGGAGGAATATAATTTATTTCAATGTCCCATAGGTAGCAGGTTAATTTTCAAGTTATTACATAAAATTTAAATTTCTACAAATATTAACAAGTAATCTTCCTTTCTAGATTTCCGCAATGGAAGCAAATGAAAACAGATTTTATAGGTAATCATTATTTACTTTTTTCTTCTATATATAATTACATTTCATTACATAAGTTAAATAATTTGCCAATAATAATCTGTTTTGCAAGCAAGATTGGACATGATACAGCAAAGCATTTTTTAAAATCTTATCAAGTCAACGATTATATTATGTGCCCACATATTCTTCTTTCCTTTTATTCAAAAACTTACCAAGTGTGACCCATAAGGCCTTTTGTAAAAATATATGAAGTGGCAAATGAAATATAAAATTACAATTATAAATTTATAAAGTAATTTCTAAATTAAAAACTAATTATTTGTGAATATTCTTGATATATTTTGATCTTCACTATATTCTAATATTTTTTATCCAATGGCGGGCACACAAGGGTGACTGAACCCTATGCCACAACAAGGCAAGAAACTGCTACTCATTTATCGTTACCCAGCGAGCACTTGTGAACCAAGTCACGGAGGCGAGTAGCGCGTTACCGGCGCCATACCACCACAAACCCGTTTATAGGGCGGGCCACATTCATACAACAACACAGAAGAAAGGACAGAGAAGAAAAGAAACATCCATGCCCGAACCGGGATTCGCACCCGGAACCAACAGCTCAGGAGTCAGGAACGCTAACCACTCAGCCAATCGGTCGGCATATTCTAATATTTATAGCATTATATTATATAAATTCATTATTTAATCGCTTGATATATCTGGATATAATCAAGCAATTAAATAATGAATTTATATAATATAATCTTTCAAGGGCCTGGACACGTTAAAATTTCAATAGATTTCTTTGTGTGATAGGGAATACCAGATCACTTTCAGAAAAGATATCACTCAGATGTCTGTGTCATCATTTAATTGAAGTTCAAAATTACGAAATTTTTCATTGAGTTAATTAACCTTTAATTGATAGGAATTAGGCAGCTGGAAATGTAGTGTAGAAATCTTAATAAATACATTACTTTTCCATTTTATCCTAAAGAAATAGCGTGTTGTTTACGGAGAAGGGAAAATAATATAACGTAGATATGATAATTTTATTGCCTTAAAATTTATTTTAAATTTAATACATAATCAATCAAATTTTTTTATGAAAAAAATTGACTAAAAAGTCACAAACAATGGTAAACAAACTAAAATTCTTAACAAAGCTAAAACTAGTTGATGCAAGCGATTGCTTGGTGATAATTTTGCCTTTTAAAAGAAGCATTACAGTCACAAATCAAAAAGGGCAAAAAACATCTGAATGAAGCAAAATTTAATTTTGTCTCATTAAAAAAAAAGATACTATTACATTATAACTACGCAATCGATCACTAATGCAATAGCTAAATATTTTCCACCAGAAAAAAAAACATTGGCTTTAAAATAAGCTTTATCAATAAGTGATAATTGTTTAGTTTATATAAAATGTAAATAAAACGGTTGTATTAATTTTTAACAATTTCTGAAAGTGTAAACATTTTTAAAGAATACATGATGCAAATGGAATGGTTATGATAATAATTTACAATTTTTTTCTTTCCTGTTACGGCGGTTATCAAAAGCAGGGTTATAATGGAAAAGTACCAAGGATTGTAAATATTGTATACTGGAAAAGTGTGTTAAACCTTTACAAGTGATTTTCTTTTCTGTGTAAAATACTTATTGTGGCCTAAGTGGAATTAATTATGAATAACTTTGAAAATACTACGCTAATTTGCCATTTATGGGGAAAGACTTTTACAAAAATCAGACATTTTCGATTTCATACGATGTCTATGTTTCATACGATGCAACATAGACTACAGCTTCAGTTTAATCGTGAATACTGTCAACATTTCACAGTAACTAGTCACCTCAAGTAGGAATTGAAGCAGAGTTGAAGTATAAGAGCAAGCTTTGTGAGGAAAGATACTCACGAGCATATGATCGCAAACTTAATGAGAAGATTCATAAGGAAGAGCAACATTATGAGAGCATGCAGTATCATCAAGCATTCTCTCGGTCATGTAATCTCAAGCGTCACTCACTCAAGCGAGCTACCATACGTCACGTACTCTCTGACTCAAGAAATTACAAGATTCGGCATGCATGTCGTGTAATCCAGCAGGCAAAATTCTGTGTTTGGTGATTTTTTTGTTTATCTGGCAACCTGATTTTTACTATGTCACACAGATGGCGAGCTGTAAGTATTATGAAGGAAATTCTTGGCAACATTTCTTTGTCACCAAATAAATTTCATAATTTGGCATCCTGAATTATTTGGCAGTTGTGCCCAATGTTTACCTAGAGATTCATACAGGGAAGTGATCAAATGTATGCAAGCATTGTAATAAAATATTTACTAAGTCGAGTCATTTGAAGAGGCATAAGAGAGTACACAAAAAGAAATAATATAAGAAAAAGGAGAATGATATAAGAAATCAAGAATGTCATCTCTTTCCGACTATCCAATAATTTTATTCAACACAAGAGAAAACGTCACGAAGTTGGAAAAAAACAAATAACATTCGGAAAAGCTTGTTGAATGCAAACAAAGTAACTTACAGCTTTTCTGGGAAGATTGTATATGAAAGTTATAATTTCCTCAAGATGATTTATCCATCGAGAATGAACACACTATTTAAATTTGAAAAAGTATGTAATTGCAGTTGCAAAATTTAATTTGTGTTTGCATTTTTTGTTATTTGTGTTACTAAATATAGCTGAACTGCAATTACTGAACTTATTGATTCAAAATATTTAAGATTTTGCTTAAAATATTTTAAAATACATTCTTATACAAAATTACAAGAGATTTTAATTTAATATTGATTTAAACAGCTGTAAAATGCTTTTTAAAGTTTATTGAATTTTAAAATGTGTTCATACATTGGAACATCATTTTCCAGAAATTGATATTTATTGCATTTAACTTTCTATACTGATATGATTAGTTTTCTGATATGTAAACTTAAAAGTGGGAGGATGTTGGAAATCTTGGCGATCATCAAAAAATAATATAATTTTCTTCGCCAATTGAGAATTGATGACGTTAGTTTGAAATCCCATGCTCCCACGCGAAAAAAGTAAACAGAGTGCTCCTATTTTTTGATCCGTAAGGAATATGCATGCGTGCACGCCGAAATTAAATCTTGTAAATAATTTCTTATAAATATATCTATCCTCCTATAATGTTTTTTAATAATAAATAGATAAATATATATATATGAGAGAACTTTTCTTAGATCATTTATGTTGAATGTATTGAATACTTTGGAATCTGAATCCCAAGACGAATAAGGTAAGAGTAAATTTTCTCTCACAAATTGATTACTTTAGGTAAACAGTGTTATTACCAAAATAACTATTTTTTTTACGGTTTCCGATTTGTAACTATGAATATTTAAATGATTATTGTATCCTTGTTCACAAAAAATTGCATTTAATTAAAAGTTTTCAACATGTATTACTTTCTGTGTATAAAAGGGATTACAGAAGCACAAAGTGAAGTTAAACTTATACGAAGAATATCACGAAATGATAAACTTCTCAATTAATAATTTAAATATGCAGACAAATATGAACTTTTATGATTATTCTCCAGATTTTCTGGTAATATTAAAAAAACTGTTTAACGAAAACATTCACAATTGTAAATAAGCTGTTGTATTTTAACCCAAAAACACTGATTCCGATTTTTTAATAAAATTAAATCAAAAGGTCAGTACCTTTTAATTTTATTTCTTGAGAAACTGATATAAAATAACTGACACAGGTAAATGTAACTGACATTCTGAGGAAAAAAATTATTCGTTAAAAAGAAACTTATCTAAATAATCTGTTTTTTAGGTATATTTGTATCTGGCTTCTTTTCCTTGATATTCAAGAGGGATTTTGTTTTTATTTTCTGTCTATTAATAGATATTTTGTGTAAATTCTTTAAAAATCTTAAAATAATTTATAATGTATTTTAATAATAAATTCCAGTTATTACCATTGAGTGTGTTTTGTTATTAAAAATGCTAAAATATTAAATAAATTTAAGTAGTAAAAATATTTTTTACTGAAGAAATTAATTTTGGGTTATATTGTTACCTAAATAATTACTAGTTTAAGATAAAATTTTGAAAACTTCAATGGTTCATTTCTAACTATTTAATAGTCTACATAAAAATTTATGACAAA
Organism: Latrodectus hesperus; assembly: GCA_037975125.1. Classification (NCBI taxonomy): domain Eukaryota; kingdom Metazoa; phylum Arthropoda; class Arachnida; order Araneae; family Theridiidae; genus Latrodectus; species Latrodectus hesperus. The sequence continues at coordinate 71,178,610 of CM075860.1, read as the reverse complement.
CATAACAACTTTACCATAATTAAAGCACCAACAAGATAATAAATAATTCATTTAGAAATAAAGAAAATCGAATTACTCGTACTTCAATATGCATAAATTAAGAAGAAAAGCGAAAATAGAATAATAAATATCAGTGCTTTCAATTCCTTGCTTAAAAAAATTAAAACAGCAAATCAATATTTAAATAAAAACTCACATCTAATGCAATCCAAAACGCCAGTTTTAAAACTAGGTTTTGTATGAAAGGGAGAAAAATGTTTCTTTCCTTTTTAGAAAAAATACCTACACACGAGTATTTTGCTGCCGCGTGCGTTGCTGTTTCGTGTTTTTATTTAGTCTAGAAATTTGAATACTGATACCGGAAATGATTTATATAATAAAAAATCTAAGTATTTCAACTAAAACTTTTCTTTTCGCATTATAGTTTACAATTGCTTAATTGAAGGGGAAATGATTCAGCATTTAATTTGTCGAAATATATAAAAGTAAGTTTGAAAAATGCATTCTCTTTTTAAGAACTACTTCATCGTTTTTAAATCTGATTTTGGAATTTGATTTCTTTTATTAAGTGTATTTGTATCGAGTCTATAAATGAAATAATTTTTCCGCTGAAATTTTGTTTGAAGTTGAAATGAGAGTGCCCCGTGGTATAAAGTGAATCTTAAACTAGAAATTGGCATTTAGCGAAGCTATGCTTCATTTCCATGTTTGGATATCAGCATCAGAAGTTATTTTAAACCGTAATTTATAGTAATTTAAACTTATTGTATAGTTACTTATGCCTTGATCCACACCATTTCGGACTTCTGTTCTCTTTAATAAAATAAAATATATTTTCTTCCTCTTTAAAATTCTCATATCTGCGCTGTAGGTAGAAAAAATGTATCTACGGCATTGGATTTCTTATTCTGGTTTTCGATACAAAATCTCGAGCATTCGGTTCCTATTTCGATCAGGGGTATTTGTAGTGTATCAGAATTCGCATTAAAGATTAGGTTTTGGTTAAATTAATCCTTGAGTAAAAAAAGTAACTGTTTAGAGGCAAATATCCTCAGGATCCTGGAGTAAAATTAATTTTCATATTGGAAATTTGAATTGTATTTAATGGGAAAATCGCCTCTTTCTATATTTCATTTTACCCATCATTTATTTAAGTGCAATATACAATTCTGATTCAGAACTTTATTAAATTTTTAATTCAAAATTAATGTTTTACAGTTATTGATATAGTGGTATAAATATTTTCATAAATTCTGAAACATATTACTTATTCTGTTTATAATATCGTATTTTTGCTGTGAAAACATTAAAATCATTTATTTTCTTCCAAGTCATTTTAAATATTAAATTGCGTTTTTTATATTTTGTATTTATATATGTTAAATAACATTGTTTTTGTAAAATACAATATGCAAATATTTCAGAAAGAGCTCTCACCACAAAAATGCTAACAATAAATTAATTCTGGAATATTTTTCCTCAAATTTTTAATGAGTTGAAGATTTTAGCCTTTTATAATGTTCTTCTTACATTCGTTAAGTCGTTGACATTATCCATTAATTTTTCTCATGATAAAATCTATTACTATTCAACGGTTTAGTTTTTACAATGACAGTATAATGTTTCATTTGCATCGACGTTTAAATGTAAGGATTTGCATCCCTTATTTCCTGCCATTCAAGGCAAAAATTCTGCGATTTGATTTTTCCCATTTCTTTTTTTTTCATAAGCTTGAAATGCTAATGCTGCTGTTTTTAATATTTGAAATACTGTATTTTACATAAGAGTTTATAAAACTACTCAATTGAACTGAATGTAAATATAAATTTTTAAAAACACTTATTGGCAAAAACAAAAGTAGTTGTAATGTTGCTACAGTAAATTACTTAAATTTTAATGGAAAAATATTTATGAATATTAAATAATTTGATGTATTATGATTTATTTATATTGATTTATTTGATTTATAATTTACTTTTTTATAAAATTATAACTTATTTTATAAAAAAATAATTATGAATATATTAGAATTTCAATTCGAATTGCGTTAATTTATTTCACACCAAAATGGACTGATCAAATTTTATCCATTTCAAAACAGTAATACAAAGGGAAATTTTACGTAAGATAATACTCTATATATACCATGCGTAGTGACTCTTGATCATTTTTAGTATAGACTTTTGTAAAACTATCATTGGAATTACTTAAAAAATTTCTAAATGCGATTCTTTTATTGCAATATTATTTTTGTTTGTTTTTAGTGATAAATAAATTCGATGCATTATTTAAGAACAATGCTTAAGCCATTATGAAAAGGTATATGTAATTCAAATGTTTTTTTAACAAATTAAAATTGTTTTGTCTAAAGTGCTTTCGATTTTTACTATAACTTTCTTCCATTCGTATACTTCAAGATCCTTTTCTCTGGTTGAATATTTTCATGTGATATGTTATCTTAACTTTCTATTACCATCTTCCTTTATAAAAAAGGTTATTTTAATAATAATTAAAATATTTCTATTAGCTGATAGTCATTTAACAATAACTGGGATTGAAACTTGTTTTCACTCTAAAGGGGGCTGTATAATTACTGGGCCATTGCAATCCAATTAAAAAGAAGATGTTTGATTTTCCATTATTTTAGTAATGTTTGGCATCAAATGTCTTGAAATTTTTACTCTTCTTTATACAGTCAACGCTATAACGCGGTTCCCGTTCAACAACGTCCCATCAGTTCTTTCTGTGCACCCGATTAGTGGTTTTAACTGGATATGCTTATATGAACATTCAAGCTTATCTCTTAGCCGTTACGGCATCGGTTTCAATCGTCTCAGAGCTCTTTCACAGTAGGTCTCGTTAGTGACCAATTCTTTCTAAAATTTTGTCTGCACCGTCCATTCGCTTAGCTTTTTGCTGCTTAATTTGTGGTTTATAACTGGACAACACACACATTACACAATACTGTAAATAATATTCTTCATTTGTTCTAATATAATAATAGTCCTAGATTTTTAATTATATTAAAAATCTAGGATAATTATTATGTTAGAACAAATGAATATTACTTACAGGGAGTTTAAAAGTTAGGAAATTGCTTAGCTCTCTATAGAGGAGTTAGAAAATAAAAGCTACAATCGAAAACCAATGTGAAGATGAACCAAGTGAGGAAGACATTTTGCCCATTAAAAGGAGGAGAGTTAGGCGTCTCGTATCTGAAAGCAAGGATGAGTGTTGAAAGGTTACATAATTTTACAAAAGTCTTTCTTGTTTTTTTTCTTTTTTTGAAAAAACAGTTTTTTAGTTTAATTTTTGTTTAATTTTTTTATCTTTTCCTCATATGAACTCTTCAATTCAAAAAAAATATCTTGTCTTTTGTATTTATTGGTCTCCATATTACGCGGTACGATTGATGTGATTTGTACTAATTCTGAGTTTCTTATAGCGCGGTTTCCATATAACGCTGTACGCACTCACCTCGTTATAGGAGGGTTGACTGTACCTATAAAGTGACAAGATAATTGAAATTTTATACCTCACAAAGTTCAGCAGACAGCTGAAAGATATTAGACTTTTTGAATACCTATCGCAATTTTTTTCTAAGATGAGTTTTCGTAAGCAGTCGTTCGTATTCCTATGTTATAAGGAAAGTAATTTTGAAAACTCTCAAGCATTCACATTGATAAATGTACATGCTGAAAGCTGAAGCTTAATATCTATTTTCCTATTGTCTGGGATCAAATGAAATTTTCCTTCCGAAGAGTATGGCCGTCATGAGCTAAGAAAATGGATATTCGACACCTCGAAGTGGGCAACTTAACAGTCGAAGACAGTTGTCTGTCATTTGTACACCAGCCGTGTGTTCTGTTATTGATAATATGGATCTTTTGTAAATAGTCTATCTATATACTTTTTTTATTTTATTTTTATATAATATTTTATAAAATAATAAAAGGATTTTTTTAAATTTCTCTTTAAGCAATTCGTTAATTTGACTCACAACTTATGAAAATTATTTCTGATCGATTTGTTTGTCGTTCAATAATCTTTTTTTTGCACACTAGAGCTAATTAAACTGGGACGTAAAGTTTAAACTCAAGTAATAATATGTTGTTGTTGCATATCTCCAGGGAGTCTGACGGAATCAGACCAAATCTAGGAATCCGTTGAAGAGGAAATCGATGACAAGGCGGGGAGAAGTGTAGATATCGTACCATAGTATATTCGTACAATCCAGGATATGCTCAGGAGAAGCTTGGTGTCCGTGGCATTTAGGACAATAAGGGAAGGTCTTGTTACCCGCTACAAAAGTGAGGCATTTCAGGTGACCATAGGCAAGGCGTGCAATCAAGTGCTGGATTTCATATCACAGGAAAGAGCCAGAGAAAGTCCCGGCTTTCTACCCATGTAGAAGGGGTGAGTTAAAGGGCCAATCGGTTTTAAACTGGGCTTTTCCCAGGGAAAAGAGTTCAAGGTAGGTAAGCGCGGAAGAAGAAGGAGCAGGATGACCTGAGCCCTCCTTTGCTAAAGTGTCTGCTATTTCATTGCCTCCAATGTCCACGTGAGACGGGATCCATTGAAAATAGATATTATGCCGAATGGAGACAATTTTAAGCTTGTGTAGAATAAGTAATAATATTGATACCGTAAGTGAGAAACACAACCAATGAATAAATATTATCTTATAAATTAATAAATTCCAGGCATTTATAAATTAGTTAAATTGCCAATATATCAATAATCTTTTCTTTAGCTGTCACGTGTGTCAAAAGATTCTCAACAAAATTTGAGCTTATACAAAAAAATTGGTTAGCGCTATGTTCTACTGTTCAACAGTTGTGAGTTTGAATCGCACCTTGGGGTTGAATGTTGTTGTTTAGAACCCACTTTAATCTATAGGTTAAAGTCTAGTCAGTCACGTGAAAAAACTGACTTTTGAGCTATAAACAAATGAAACCTTAAGCGAAAAATTGACGTAAGTCTACAAACAGGTGAAATGTGCTTATTAATGTTTCACTTTACTTATCATTTATCTTGATATAATTTCATTTTTGAAAGAATTTGTAATTTTTTAATTAAAAACAATGTCTTCTGATTTTTTTTGTTAAATTATCTTGAATCTCTGAATATTTATGTATTGTTATTTATTTCATTTATTATTTCTCTCTGTTTCAATATCTATTTTGATGGCTATTACAGGAAATCAAAGAAATGAAAATGATACTCAAAATTTATTCTCCAGTATTTTGTTGCACGCGTTACTAAATTTCTGACATAAAGAACATATTATGCAATTATTTTTATATGTAAATAAAAATACAATGTTGAGGTGATTATCAAACTAACGAAAACACTTTAAATGTATCAAAAATCTTTTAATGTGTTGTAGGACTAATCTTTGCTTGTAATAAAGCTTGGATTCGCCTAGAAATCAATTTATACAAGTGCTGACTGTGTATAGTGGACTATTGTATCCCATTGTGGAAATATTATGAAACTTCTCGGAGGGAGGCCGGGGGGGATTCCACATTGAAAACTCTAAAATAACGGATAAGTCGTACTGAACTTGGTGTAAGCCAAAGTATGTTTCCATGTTATTTTCGCATTCATCTAATATTTATTTGATCACTGCATGAATGAGTACATTAATCCTAGAAAATTTCTGTATGGTAAGAGGGACCATTAAATTTTTTTTAGTACTTCTATCCATTGATCCTTCTTTTCAGGGTTAGGATTAATTCAGCAGAAAGCCGCGGTACTCCTGCCCATATCATATCATATGACAGATCCACCTCCATGCTTGTCGGTTAAATGGAGGCCTTCACGATTATACACTTGAACATTTCCCAATGATGTACCCATCCTGTTGCAGGTAAGTGGGAAAGACGATTTGTTAGGCAATATTGCCTTTTATCAATCTACTAGGTTTAGTGAGTGTGACACCATGGTAGACGACGTTTGACATTAACATCTATGATAAGTGACTTAGGAAGTGCCCTCTGCTGATCTATTCATGAAGGCACCTACTAACTAAAATTATCAACACAGGAGATGTTGATTGAGACCTGTGGTAATTTTTGCACCAGTTCGCATTTTAGACATTACAATCAGATTCAATACGTATCTTCATTGCCCTTCTCTTTCTGTCCATAATTTTGCTTGAGCTTAATTTTTGCTTAATTTTGCATAATTTTGCTATTTACAGCGATTGTCTTGTCGCACTCTGTGTATGCTATCATGAGATTAGACACAGTTCTCCACAAACGCATAAAAGTTCAGATGTTTCGATAACTTCCTTAACTTCGATAACTTAACAGTTATAGACGTTCTTTTACAGTACTTGAAAATGAGAGCTCGACATTTTATACTCTTGAAATTCCAAGTTTAATACAAAGCTGCAATAAATATACCGCATTATCAGAATTATATATTTCTATTCATAAAAAGCAATCTCTGAACTTATATAATGTTTACAAAGTACATTCAGAAATGTCATTTAGTTACATGCGTTTTCATTACTTTGATAACCACTTGTATTTAAAGACTTTAAAGATCACAATAATCGGAACGTTCAAACCCATTGCAATAGAAAAGAATTTTCATTTTAGATTTTGGCTTCACTATCAAGCAAATTTTACACTGTAGGGGTGTTATCAAAAACGTGTGTCATTGGTGTTCAGTTATTTCTATATTTATGTTTAAAGCAGTTTTTTATGGAACTAATTTTTGAATAGAGACGATTCGTAATACCAGTGATAAATCAGTTTTTAAGATATCTAATTTCTATGCTTTTAAAAAAATGAATGAAAACACACACATTTCACACCAGAAAACTTCCCTATAATTCATTTTACTTAAGTGAATAAAAATTCACGTTTTGCTTCAACACTTCATTCGTGTACTTTGAAAAATATTATAGAAATTAGTTTGAGCTTAGTTTTTTTATCACAAAAAGAGCAAAATGATTTTCCATTTTTAAGAGATATTTTGAATTCATATAGAATTATAAAAATGTCCTAAGTACTTTAAAAATTCAAGTTTAGAGTAAGTTTATGAAGATATATCGTAATTTTGATTTCATGCATCATCGAAAATAACTAAAAATTAGAATAAAATAAAAAAAAACGAAATTTTTTAGATTTTTTGCATTCATATTGGTATTAGTGTAAGTACTTACTCATACATCATTTTCCTCTCTGTTTTTAAGTTTCAAAGTTATATTTATATATATTAACTTATTTTTAGCTGTTAAAGCAGGTCAGTTTAATTTGAATGAGAAAAATTTCTTACTTACTTTGGTTACGAGGGTTGCTGTTTTTAATTATATTTCTGTCGTGGCCAGCTGTAAGTTGCGAAGTGATCGCTAAAATTTCTAAATATGATCGGATAGTTTGATACAATTAAATATAATTTCATTGAATGTTTTGCCATTTCTGCATAATTTTTTGTTTGCAATAAATTGAAAAATTTATCTCGAGCAAATAATGAAATTGACCGCCCAACATTTTCGAGCGATTATTTCTTCATAAATTTTAACACGGACTAGCATAACATTATTTTCGATAAAATTAATTTATACAGCATTAAAACCTAATTCCACATCATTATAAAAAGTCACTAAAATAAATTCACTCATCAACAGTCGCTTCAAGCTATATTTTCTGTGATTGTTTTGAGAGAAAATTCCTACGTTGAATTCCAGCCATTTTTAAGCAACAACTAATGGAAGTTTCGTTTGCTTTTCTGCATTCATCAAAAGTATTATTTTCTTTGAAAGCTTTGTTAATTATATCCACTAGAGTGGTGCTCGTGAATTCGTCAGGTTTCGATGTGACTGAATATACAGTCTACTAGTTGTTAATCAGATAGATAATAGTTGCAACAATCGTAGGTCATTAGGTTGTTCATTACGTGGTGTCTAGTTCTTCCTGTTAATGTGTGTTAATGTATTGAAATGAAAGAGAGTAAAAAAAATTAGTTCTCTGAAGGTAATCCATTTTTGCTCTTTCTTTTAAATTAATATTTAAAAGAACTGGATATTGCTTCACGAGTATCATCTTTTTGAAAATTCAGTTCTTTTTTTTCGAGTGTTAGAAAACCAGAATTGATAATTTTGAAATATATATATCTCAGTTGCTAAGCGCCGAGCTGGCAGCCGAATGGTTAGCGCTTTTGCCTTCGGTTCAACAGTTCGTGGGTTTGAGTCCCACCTTGGGCATGGATGCTTGTAGTGGTTCGGAATCCACTATAAACCGTAGGTCCCGGTCTAATTAGCCCTCGGGTGCAAAAAATGACCGTTGAGCGACAAACAAACAAACTCAGTTGCTAAGCCTGTAACCTATATTGTAAATTCTATTTGAACTAATATTTTCGCTAGTAAGGGAATAATTTGTTTTAAAAATTGTGCACACTCTCTTCGTTATTTATATTCGCCAAAAAATATTCCATGTCAATAATTCACATTAATTTTCTTGGTAAATTAGTGGTAATATCATAAAGATATAATGAGGCGGTGAATTGTATTGCAAAATTCACGAGTGCCAATTTTTGAAAGTTAACAATCTGCTTTATATTGAAATTGGAAATGATTAGCTTAATAATTTAAATGCAACTGATTTTTAAAGTCAAAGGGAAAATAATTATTAATGTGAACGCGTTATGTGGTATACACTTATTCAACCAGATTATTTGAATTCTAAACGGCTTAGAAAAAACTTGCATCAGGTTCTGAAAAAACATTAATATAATCTTCTGGAGAAAGTATAATTAAACAATTGTTTCACACAAAAACGGATTATATGAAGAATTAATTTTTATATTAATATATTTCATGTTGAAACTGAACTTTGATTTTTCATAATTTTACCTAGTGTAAAATTTTGTATTGTGAACTTAAACTTCAGTTGTAAGATATTGTTTAAAGATGGACGTTTAGTTATGTTGTTAAAATAAATGCAAGTTTCATGATATTCATAGTAAACTATCAATCATTATTAATCATTCAGTGTTAAGCATAGTTACAAAAAGTTACTGTGGATAAATATATTCTTTACCTGTTGAATAAACGTTGTATTCTGTTTCTCTACCAAATTTTCGTCTGCGGTTGAATTGAGAACAGATGTTCGAAAAGCGAAAAAAACTTTTATCTGGACGTTGATTTTTTTCCTTACTTAAAACTTTGATTTTCTTTCAATTCAGAATTTTGATTAAGGCATTTCTAATTAATTTAAACGTAATTAATGCTGAGTTCAATTAAAAAGGAGTAATTAATTCAGTGTAAAGTAACACCAATCGCTCACGATCCAGAACCTACCAAATTTCGAGAACGGAAGCCAATTTTATAGTTCCAGGTATGCATATCCGCCTGTAGCAGAAAAGATTGTATGGCGTCTAATAACCCATTCTTCCTGCAGTCAGTGAGAGTAATTTTATTTTTAGAAAAAATAACGATAGTTATTGTTTTTGATTTTTGAAAAAGTATTGTTATGCACTGTTGCGAGTACATATTTACGCTTTTATCAATACGCCGCTTATCGAAGTGTATCAGAAGAGGAGGAAATGAGTTCCAACTGCAATATTTACTAACAGCGTAACTAAAGGGAAGTTTCAAGTTTTTCACATTTCATTTGATAAGTTTTTACTCATCAAAATCAGATTTCGTTGTAATGTACAAAGAAAAAAATTTTATTTATCGTTAAAAATATTAAATAGCCTTATTTTACTGAATCGCGCAGATTTTTTCTATGAACAAGTGTGCATTTTCTACGGGAATCTAATTATTTTGAAAGTTGGTGCGTGGTTCCGTTGGTTCGTCCTGCTAGTCACTGTAATTTCCTATTAATCACATTAACGCTAATATATTGATTAGATTGAATATGTATGATATCTAGTACTTTTAATAACACAAAATGTTCATTATTTATTTGAATAATGAAAATAACAGTAAAATCATTAGAGAGATCACCTTACATAAATCAGAAATTTGAATAATTATTAATTTTATTTTCAGTTTGAATAAACTATACTATTTTTAGTTTCCATTCCTATTTTTTCTATTTCGAATTTTCCGTCCCTTTTCAAATTTTCCAATCCTACGTTTATTTATTTTATGAATAAGCAATTATGAAATAATTTCAGTTAAATAAATCATTTGAAAACAATTTATCATGTAAAGGAATTATTATTGAAACTTAGTTTTTACTTTAAAACTTGGATATGATTAGAATATCGTAGAATTTGTTAAATGCTTAAAACCCGAACTTGCTTTCCAAATTCCTAATTTTCAGCAGAAAGTAATAATCCTGAAATAAAATTAAGTAATTTAATAAGGAATTTTCAAATATATGTTTCCTTTTTTAAAATATAACGATAATTAAAACAATTTATCTTGTCCATGGAAAAACAATATGCTAATGAAACAAAAAGTTTGGATAAAAAGCTTTGTCAATAATATTTTTATCAAGTTTTTTTAAAGTAGTTAATACGCGTAAAGCTTCTTATTTTGAATAAAATGAGATACATTTTTTGTTTAATTATGCATTTATCATCTTGTGAAATCTCTTCCAAGTTCACACTATCATCCATTCACTGTTGCGTGTTTATTCTTAAGATTACAAATGCTGTATTTTTGTTAATGAATATATGCATTTATCTGAATCTTCAATATTGACAGACTAGATTTTCTTAGACAACAATCAAAATATATGCATAGTAAAAATGTGTGCGAATAATTTAAAAATCGATGTAATTAATTACCAAGAGTCGAAATTGCAATTGTCAATCATAATTTGAAAATATCTAAATTTATTCCATAATTTAAATAAATTATAAAAGTATATTTAAATAATATTTAAAACAATGGGTTTAATGAATATATTTACATATTTTTTTACAGAATATAGGAACAGTTGTTAATGTATTTACCATTTTGCTGAATTGGGTAAGTCACTTGATTTTTTGCGCTAGTTATTTTATTTGTGCAGAGCTAAGTAATTTACTTTTACATAAATTAATACTAGCACTATTGAGATTATGGAGTATATTTGAAAATTTAGTTATTATAAGCATTTTTTAAGGTATAAAGTCTTGATGTTTTTTAATATTAAGTTTTTCAAAGCTTTGATGAAAAATTAAGAATCATTTCTAATTTTCAATAAACTGCAAGTGGATTTTTATACAGGCTTATAACATATTTTGTTTATTTGTAAAATAAAAATTCTTTAAAAAGGATTTCTATTTTACAATATCATGCTTTGTATCTTACGTTTATTAAAAAGCGATTTACCCAAACTGCAAAAAGTAGTCCCCTATTGATTTTGGCAGGATCGAATAATTTTGGATGTCAAAATGATACTCTTTCTATAAAATGTTCAAGTAATTTCTTTTATTCTACGAGCTTCTTTAAATTAAGTTTCTTTATTGAATCTACTTTTCCTAAAAATCTAAGATGATGATGCCTGAAGAAATCTACTGTTTTATTTAGTAAGAAGTACTACAGCAGTAAGAACGTTGTTTTTATTCTATTCCGTTAATGTAAAAAAATAAGTGTTCAACCCCTCTCCCCTAAATCTGAGATTAAAAATATAAATAATTTAATTGCACAACTATTTAAAATAATAGTTTATCACAGCTTTGACAGCCCCTGTACTAGTCTTTTTATTCATATTACAATAATTTGCATGTTATTATTGTAAATTAGTTTAGTTTTTTTAAATGTATAGTACATTTTACTTTAATATAATTCACGAATTGTAAACTTAATTATGCATCTTCCAAATTATTTTGAGCTTCCATGAAAATTTGCAGCTGTTAAAAATCTCACATTATAAAAAGGAGACCTGTTTTTATTCATAAATTCATGTTCACTCTAAATTGGATTTAACTGTGATTATTTAAATTTATTAAATTTAAATGTTAATATATCTCTACTCCATTACTTTCACTTAATAGTTTTTTTTTATGCGAGTGACTGTTAAACGTTAAAAATATCAAAATAAAAACGTGAATGAAAATGAAATATTAAACAAAACATATGTTATATTCTGGAAAAATGCTTGTAAATGTTTTCAATAGAAAATTTAAAGCAGTTTTACTGAAAAATGGATTAAAAGCCGGTTAAAATTTTAACTTTTGCTTACAAAAAATCACAATTTAATAAAATTTTTAAAAGAACTAACGACAATACTACATATTTCTAAATTGCTAATTTTAACCTTTTATATCACACATTGTAGACTGTCTAATGATCCAAGGCTCTTGAGAGGGATTTTAGTATTCCCTTCGTAAATTGCTTTCGCAGAAAATATTTTATCAATTGAGGGCCGTTTTACCATGTCGAAAGGGTGGAAACCTTGAAATCTCCTAAGTAACCATGCCAAAAGACGTGCATTAAAACAAAAATCATGAAATTTATCTTACTTTCTTCATTCACAGGGATCGAAATCAAGACCTTTCGTTCTGAGAACCAGTTTCCTATTGGAACATATCTTGCTAAATTTAACCTTATCATTGTTAAAGATAATAACATTTGTAACAGAAACATCACGTCTCTATAAGTATCTGTATAAATAAAATAATTTTCTCTTTTCCTGCTAAAGTTTTGTTCGATTTTGAATTGAAAATCACTGCATGGAGTGGAATGAAAATTATATCAATGATTGTCTCTGGCTAACTTTAAATGAATATTAAATTTGATTTGGAAACTATTTTAGATTAATTTTTAAATAAATTTCAAAAGTTGTAATTAACCCAGATTTGAACTCTCTGCGAATTGTTTATACGTTGATTTGGTTCCCATTTAAACATTTGAATATTTTGTAATAAAAATTCTCGCTGCAAAAAATAGGACACGCAATTCTTTGCCATATTTTTAAAGTTGTTATATCTGTATATATGCTGAGCCTGAAAATTACTAACATAATAATACCTTTTTATTCTGTATTAAGGAAGTTCAAATTTTGTAAAAAAAATTTTCCTGTTTTTTAAAAATATTGTTTTTATTAACTGTAATGCGCATGTCCTGTGTTTTTCCATTATAAAGCTAATAGGACAATAATTTAATGAGAGTTAAGAGCCCCTAACTCATTGATTTAAACCCAATAAGATTTCTAAATAAAAGAAACTTTCAAACACTCAGTATCTCATTATATCTGTAATAAACACGGTCTCTGAATATATATATATAACACCTGATTTCATAATACAAAAAAGTTCTTCAACACTACTAAGAAAATACTAACGTTAATTTTCTTAATCACAGTTTTTGTCTAAAAACTAAAAACAAAATTTGCACTGGAAATAGTCTCCCAAAAAAGAAGGGATATTGGCACTAGAAAGGGTAGAACCCTTGCCTTCGATTTAACAGTTCCAACGCACCAAATTATACATTGGTTGTGGAGGTTATCAGTGCCCTGAGATCAACACTTTAAAGTACGCACACAAAAAAGACAGCACTTCTGGGCATATAGCTATGACTTGAATACATGCTTCTAGTGATGGGCAAAAAATAAACAAGACAAAAGCCAACCGGAATCATCTGCTAGATTCGTAAATATTAAAAAAAAATTTTTTCAAATATTTTTATTCAAATTAATTCCTTACTGCAAAGATTAACAGAATTGCTTAGGACTTCTTTAGGAAAGATGTTGATATAAAATATGTAAGAATATTTTTAAAATTCAAGTAATCAATAGAGTATTATGAAATAACTGTAATATATTCATGACTGCCATCTTGCAATTGACTTGTGTAACCCATGGGAATTTATTATGCTTGTTGTATTATGATACTTATTTAATATTATATTACTAAGTAATATATATTATTGAAAAAAATATTCTTATGTAAGTTTAAATTTCAAGGAAATAATTCTATATTTCCTGTCGTCAGAGGTACTTCCTGCGATGATTAAAAGATTCGCTAGGGAGCTCTTTAGGAAAGATTATTTTGCAATAATTATAAAAGAATATTCTTATAAAACTCAAATAATCAAATGTTTTATGAATAACTATTGTATCCGTCACTGCCGCCTTGCAGTTGACTTGTAAACCCATGGGAATTTATAATGCTTCTTGTATTTTTATGATACTAATATAGCGATATATATATTATTAAAAAAAGAATATTCTTATGTAAGTTTAAATATTAAGGAAATATTTCTATATTTCCTGTCTATAGAGAGTACTTCCAGCGATGATTAAAAGATTCGCATGGGAGCTCTTTAGGAAAGATTACTTTGCAATAAATATGTAAGAATATTCTTATAAAACTCAAATAATCAAATGTTTTATTGAATAACTATTGTATCCGTCACTGCCGCCTTGCAGTTGACTTGTAAACCCATGGGAATTTATAATGCTTCTTGTATTTTTATGATACTAATATAGAGATATATATGTTATTAAAAAAAAGAATATTCTTATGTAAGTTTAAATATTAAGGAAATATTTCTATATTTCCTGTCTATCAGAGAGTACTTCCAGCGATGATTAAAAGATTCGCATGGGAGCTCTTTAGGAAAGATTATTTTGCAATAAATATGTAAGAATATTCTTATAAAACTCAAATAATCAAATGTTTTATGAATAACTATTGTATCCGTCACTGCCGCCTTGCAGTTGACTTGTAAGCCCATGGGAATTTATAATGCTTCTTGTATTTTTATGATACTAATATAGAGATATATATGTTATTAAAAAAAAGAATATTCTTATGTAAGTTTAAATATTAAGGAAATATTTCTATATTTCCTGTCTTCAGAGAGTACTTCCAGCGATGATTAAAAGATTCGCATGGGAGCTCTTTAGGAAAGATTATTTTGCAATAAATATGTAAGAATATTCTTATAAAACTCAAATAATCAAATGTTTTATGAATAACTATTGTATCCGTCACTGCCGCCTTGCAGTTGACTTGTAAACCCATGGGAATTTATAATGCTTCTTGTATTTTTATGATACTAATATAGAGATATATATGTTATTAAAAAAAAGAATATTCTTATGTAAGTTTAAATATTAAGGAAATATTTCTATATTTCCTGTCTTCAGAGAGTACTTCCAGCGATGATTAAAAGATTCGCATGGGAGCTCTTTAGGAAATATTATTTTGCAATAAATATGTAAGAATATTCTTATAAAACTCAAATAATCAAATGTTTTATGAATAACTATTGTATCCGTCACTGCCGCCTTGCAGTTGACTTGTAAACCCATGGGAATTTATAATGCTTCTTGTATTTTTATGATACTAATATAGAGATATATATGTTATTAAAAAAAAGAATATTCTTATGTAAGTTTAAATATTAAGGAAATATTTCTATATTTCCTGTCTTCAGAGAGTACTTCCAGCGATGATTAAAAGATTCGCATGGGAGCTCTTTAGGAAATATTATTTTGCAATAAATATGTAAGAATATTCTTATAAAACTCAAATAATCAAATGTTTTATGAATAACTATTGTATCCGTCACTGCCGCCTTGCAGTTGACTTGTAAACCCATGGGAATTTATAATGCTTCTTGTATTTTTATGATACTAATATAGAGATATATATGTTATTAAAAAAAAGAATATTCTTATGTAAGTTTAAATATTAAGGAAATATTTCTATATTTCCTGTCTTCAGAGAGTACTTCCAGCGATGATTAAAAGATTCGCATGGGAGCTCTTTAGGAAATATTATTTTGCAATAAATATGTAAGAATATTCTTATAAAACTCAAATAATCAAATGTTTTATGAATAACTATTGTATCCGTCACTGCCGCCTTGCAGTTGACTTGTAAACCCATGGGAATTTATAATGCTTCTTGTATTTTTATGACACTAATATAGAGATATATATGTTATTAAAAAAAAGAATATTCTTATGTAAGTTTAAATATTAAGGAAATATTTCTATATTTCCTGTCTTCAGAGAGTACTTCCAGCGATGATTAAAAGATTCGCATGGGAGCTCTTTAGGAAATATTATTTTGCAATAAATATGTAAGAATATTCTTATAAAACTCAAATAATCAAATGTTTTATGAATAACTATTGTATCCGTCACTGCCGCCTTGCAGTTGACTTGTAAACCCATGGGAATTTATAATGCTTCTTGTATTTTTATGACACTAATATAGAGATATATATGTTATTAAAAAAAAAGAATATTCTTATGTAAGTTTAAATATTAAGGAAATATTTCTATATTTCCTGTCTTCAGAGAGTACTTCCAGCGATGATTAAAAGATTCGCATGGGAGCTCTTTAGGAAATATTATTTTGCAATAAATATGTAAGAATATTCTTATAAAACTCAAATAATCAAATGTTTTATGAATAACTATTGTATCCGTCACTGCCGCCTTGCAGTTGACTTGTAAACCCATGGGAATTTATAATGCTTCTTGTATTTTTATGACACTAATATAGAGATATATATGTTATTAAAAAAAAGAATATTCTTATGTAAGTTTAAATATTAAGGAAATATTTCTATATTTCCTGTCTTCAGAGAGTACTTCCAGCGATGATTAAAAGATTCGCATGGGAGCTCTTTAGGAAATATTATTTTGCAATAAATATGTAAGAATATTCTTATAAAACTCAAATAATCAAATGTTTTATGAATAACTATTGTATCCGTCACTGCCGCCTTGCAGTTGACTTGTAAACCCATGGGAATTTATAATGCTTCTTGTATTTTTATGACACTAATATAGAGATATATATGTTATTAAAAAAAAGAATATTCTTATGTAAGTTTAAATATTAAGGAAATATTTCTATATTTCCTGTCTTCAGAGAGTACTTCCAGCGATGATTAAAAGATTCGCATGGGAGCTCTTTAGGAAATATTATTTTGCAATAAATATGTAAGAATATTCTTATAAAACTCAAATAATCAAATGTTTTATGAATAACTATTGTATCCGTCACTGCCGCCTTGCAGTTGACTTGTAAACCCATGGGAATTTATAATGCTTCTTGTATTTTTATGACACTAATATAGAGATATATATGTTATTAAAAAAAAGAATATTCTTATGTAAGTTTAAATATTAAGGAAATATTTCTATATTTCCTGTCTTCAGAGAGTACTTCCAGCGATGATTAAAAGATTCGCATGGGAGCTCTTTAGGAAATATTATTTTGCAATAAATATGTAAGAATATTCTTATAAAACTCAAATAATCAAATATTTTATGAATAACTATTGTATCCGTCACTGCCGCCTTGCAGTTGACTTGTAAACCCATGGGAATTTATAATGCTTCTTGTATTTTTATGACACTAATATAGAGATATATATGTTATTAAAAAAAAGAATATTCTTATGTAAGTTTAAATATTAAGGAAATATTTCTATATTTCCTGTCTTCAGAGAGTACTTCCAGCGATGATTAAAAGATTCGCATGGGAGCTCTTTAGGAAATATTATTTTGCAATAAATATGTAAGAATATTCTTATAAAACTCAAATAATCAAATGTTTTATGAATAACTATTGTATCCGTCACTGCCGCCTTGCAGTTGACTTGTAAACCCATGGGAATTTATAATGCTTCTTGTATTTTTATGACACTAATATAGAGATATATATGTTATTAAAAAAAAGAATATTCTTATGTAAGTTTAAATATTAAGGAAATATTTCTATATTTCCTGTCTTCAGAGAGTACTTCCAGCGATGACTAAAAGATTCGCATGGGATCTCTTTAGGAAATATTATTTTGCAATAAATATGTAAGAATATTCTTATAAAACTCAAATAATCAAATATTTTATGAATAACTATTGTATCCGTCACTGCCGCCTTGCAGTTGACTTGTAAACCCATGGGAATTTATAATGCTTCTTGTATTTTTATGACACTAATATAGAGATATATATGTTATTAAAAAAAGAATATTCTTATGTAAGTTTAAATATTAAGGAAATATTTCTATATTTCCTGTCTTCAGAGAGTACTTCCAGCGATGATTAAAAGATTCGCATGGGAGCTCTTTAGGAAATATTATTTTGCAATAAATATGTAAGAATATTCTTATAAAACTCAAATAATCAAATGTTTTATGAATAACTATTGTATCCGTCACTGCCGCCTTGCAGTTGACTTGTAAACCCATGGGAATTTATAATGCTTCTTGTATTTTTATGACACTAATATAGAGATATATATGTTATTAAAAAAAAGAATATTCTTATGTAAGTTTAAATATTAAGGAAATATTTCTATATTTCCTGTCTTCAGAGAGTACTTCCAGCGATGATTAAAAGATTCGCATGGGAGCTCTTTAGGAAATATTATTTTGCAATAAATATGTAAGAATATTCTTATAAAACTCAAATAATCAAATATTTTATGAATAACTATTGTATCCGTCACTGCCGCCTTGCAGTTGACTTGTAAACCCATGGGAATTTATAATGCTTCTTGTATTTTTATGACACTAATATAGAGATATATATGTTATTAAAAAAAGAATATTCTTATGTAAGTTTAAATATTAAGGAAATATTTCTATATTTCCAGTCATTCAGAGAGTACTTCCAGCGATGATTAAAAGATTCGCATGGGAGCTCTTTAGGAAATATTATTTTGCAATAAATATGTAAGAATATTCTTATAAAACTCAAATAATCAAATGTTTTATGAATAACTATTGTATCCGTCACTGCCGCCTTGCAGTTGACTTGTAAACCCATGGGAATTTATAATGCTTCTTGTATTTTTATGACACTAATATAGAGATATATATGTTATTAAAAAAAAGAATATTCTTATGTAAGTTTAAATATTAAGGAAATATTTCTATATTTCCTGTCTTCAGAGAGTACTTCCAGCGATGATTAAAAGATTCGCATGGGAGCTCTTTAGGAAATATTATTTTGCAATAAATATGTAAGAATATTCTTATAAAACTCAAATAATCAAATGTTTTATGAATAACTATTGTATCCGTCACTGCCGCCTTGCAGTTGACTTGTAAACCCATGGGAATTTATAATGCTTCTTGTATTTTTATGACACTAATATAGAGATATATATGTTATTAAAAAAAAGAATATTCTTATGTAAGTTTAAATATTAAGGAAATATTTCTATATTTCCTGTCTTCAGAGAGTACTTCCAGCGATGATTAAAAGATTCGCATGGGAGCTCTTTAGGAAATATTATTTTGCAATAAATATGTAAGAATATTCTTATAAAACTCAAATAATCAAATGTTTTATGAATAACTATTGTATCCGTCACTGCCGCCTTGCAGTTGACTTGTAAACCCATGGGAATTTATAATGCTTCTTGTATTTTTATGACACTAATATAGAGATATATATGTTATTAAAAAAAAGAATATTCTTATGTAAGTTTAAATATTAAGGAAATATTTCTATATTTCCTGTCTTCAGAGAGTACTTCCAGCGATGATTAAAAGATTCGCATGGGAGCTCTTTAGGAAATATTATTTTGCAATAAATATGTAAGAATATTCTTATAAAACTCAAATAATCAAATGTTTTATGAATAACTATTGTATCCGTCACTGCCGCCTTGCAGTTGACTTGTAAACCCATGGGAATTTATAATGCTTCTTGTATTTTTATGACACTAATATAGAGATATATATGTTATTAAAAAAAAGAATATTCTTATGTAAGTTTAAATATTAAGGAAATATTTCTATATTTCCTGTCTTCAGAGAGTACTTCCAGCGATGATTAAAAGATTCGCATGGGAGCTCTTTAGGAAATATTATTTTGCAATAAATATGTAAGAATATTCTTATAAAACTCAAATAATCAAATGTTTTATGAATAACTATTGTATCCGTCACTGCCGCCTTGCAGTTGACTTGTAAACCCATGGGAATTTATAATGCTTCTTGTATTTTTATGACACTAATATAGAGATATATATGTTATTAAAAAAAAGAATATTCTTATGTAAGTTTAAATATTAAGGAAATATTTCTATATTTCCTGTCTTCAGAGAGTACTTCCAGCGATGATTAAAAGATTCGCATGGGAGCTCTTTAGGAAATATTATTTTGCAATAAATATGTAAGAATATTCTTATAAAACTCAAATAATCAAATGTTTTATGAATAACTATTGTATCCGTCACTGCCGCCTTGCAGTTGACTTGTAAACCCATGGGAATTTATAATGCTTCTTGTATTTTTATGACACTAATATAGAGATATATATGTTATTAAAAAAAAGAATATTCTTATGTAAGTTTAAATATTAAGGAAATATTTCTATATTTCCTGTCTTCAGAGAGTACTTCCAGCGATGATTAAAAGATTCGCATGGGAGCTCTTTAGGAAATATTATTTTGCAATAAATATGTAAGAATATTCTTATAAAACTCAAATAATCAAATGTTTTATGAATAACTATTGTATCCGTCACTGCCGCCTTGCAGTTGACTTGTAAACCCATGGGAATTTATAATGCTTCTTGTATTTTTATGACACTAATATAGAGATATATATGTTATTAAAAAAAAGAATATTCTTATGTAAGTTTAAATATTAAGGAAATATTTCTATATTTCCTGTCTTCAGAGAGTACTTCCAGCGATGATTAAAAGATTCGCATGGGAGCTCTTTAGGAAATATTATTTTGCAATAAATATGTAAGAATATTCTTATAAAACTCAAATAATCAAATGTTTTATGAATAACTATTGTATCCGTCACTGCCGCCTTGCAGTTGACTTGTAAACCCATGGGAATTTATAATGCTTCTTGTATTTTTATGACACTAATATAGAGATATATATGTTATTAAAAAAAAGAATATTCTTATGTAAGTTTAAATATTAAGGAAATATTTCTATATTTCCTGTCTTCAGAGAGTACTTCCAGCGATGATTAAAAGATTCGCATGGGAGCTCTTTAGGAAATATTATTTTGCAATAAATATGTAAGAATATTCTTATAAAACTCAAATAATCAAATGTTTTATGAATAACTATTGTATCCGTCACTGCCGCCTTGCAGTTGACTTGTAAACCCATGGGAATTTATAATGCTTCTTGTATTTTTATGACACTAATATAGAGATATATATGTTATTAAAAAAAAGAATATTCTTATGTAAGTTTAAATATTAAGGAAATATTTCTATATTTCCTGTCTTCAGAGAGTACTTCCAGCGATGATTAAAAGATTCGCATGGGAGCTCTTTAGGAAATATTATTTTGCAATAAATATGTAAGAATATTCTTATAAAACTCAAATAATCAAATGTTTTATGAATAACTATTGTATCCGTCACTGCCGCCTTGCAGTTGACTTGTAAACCCATGGGAATTTATAATGCTTCTTGTATTTTTATGACACTAATATAGAGATATATATGTTATTAAAAAAAAGAATATTCTTATGTAAGTTTAAATATTAAGGAAATATTTCTATATTTCCTGTCTTCAGAGAGTACTTCCAGCGATGATTAAAAGATTCGCATGGGAGCTCTTTAGGAAAGATTATTTTGCAATAAATATGTAAGAATATTCTTATAAAACTCAAATAATCAAATGTTTTATGAATAACTATTGTATCCGTCACTGCCGCCTTGCAGTTGACTTGTAAACCCATGGGAATTTATAATGCTTCTTGTATTTTTATGATACTAATATAGAGATATATATGTTATTAAAAAAAGAATATTCTTATGTAAGTTTAAATATTAAGGAAAGTATTTCTATATGTCCTAGTGTGCGGAAAGAACTTCCAGCGATGATTATAAGATTCGCATTGGAGCTCTTTAGCTATGTTACACAGAAGATTGTTTATATTGAATTAAAAACGGCACTATATGACATATGGGATAGTTCTGAATTAATTTTTTACGATATACCCTCGTCTAGTTTATGCAATGATGCAAGCGATGATGGTGGAACTACAAAACGACTGGCGAAACCATTTCACGTATATGACTTGATTGTTATTCTGAAGAAATATATTGTTATTAATGCTAATGTGAAGAGAAAAATTACTTTATTTCTTCAATAATACACGATTTTCCGAATTAAAAAATTCAATATGAGTTTATTCGAAATTTCATCCTGTATAAATAACTTTTGTATTACACGTTCAGAATTTTTCTTGCGAAAATATTTTTCATGAAAGCTTCATGGTAATATTTGTGTGAAGATTGTAGCCCAATACGTTGAATTTTGAGATATATTATTTGAAAGAGCTTTCTCTTAAAGATAAATAAAAGTAATCTGTTAATGGTGATTTCGTTCGGTATGTAATATTTACAGTTTTTATTTTATCACAAAATAATATTTTTCTTTTCAATTTGATTGGTGGAAATGTCTCTATTTTCTCATTGACAAATTAAATTTTCAGTAATGACAAAGATTCACTCAACCATTTTATTTTCTTACATATAAAGAATAGTCTTTTAAATCTCGAATTACATATTCTAGATCTTTGAGAAATGTATAGAGCAATTTGTTTTTGTGAAGATTATTCTTATGCTGCGTTTTAATATTCCTGTAAATTTAGCTGTGTAATACGAGCAGTGATATGGTTTGCATAGAGATTTCTCCTAGAAAAAGCTTATAATTTTAACCCATGCATTATATAAATATAATTAATACAAGTTGCATTATATAAATACAATTTATTTAACCACACAAGAGCATTCTTTAATTTTTAGATATAGGAAATGTCCTTGTATTTCCTTTTAAAAAAGGTCTGGAGGGATTATAAAATGACTCACACTATCTGGATTATTTTTTTTCTAAATTATCAAGAATATTCGTAAATTCTTTTAAAGTATGTGGATGCTTTATTTCAAAGATGCATGCTGCCCAATCTTTTTTGTGTATATTGAATATGTAAAAATAACTGCCTAATAATGTGTGTACAAAATGCATTACATGAATATAGCTTTTTTTTGCTGTAGATTTTAATGCAATCCGTAAGTTCTTTCAAACTGCTTAATAAAAAGACTATTTTATCATCTGAGAATATTGTTTTAATTTTGACCTAGTACAGTTGTTCATTTCCTCATATACAAAATATCTGAGTGAGGAAAATAGTGAATTGTAATGTGTGGAAGCATATTATTTGCATATACTTTTTCTGCAAATGTTGATAATTAATCCGTGTATGCTTTCATTCTGTATTATACTAGTGTAATTTATCTTATTCTAGAAGAATATTCTATTCTTAATTTTGAAGAAGAGATGTCTTTACTTTTCATCATTTCGAAACGAAAGAACCAAGTATTCATAAAAATTCATCTTTTAATTTTTATAACTTTTTTATATTAAATATCAATATTTTTTTTAAATTTCTATTCTATGCAGTCAACCTCAATCCAATCCTAGACTATAATTTATCAAATGGAACAATATATGTTTATATTCATATAAATACAATGATAATGAGGTGTGTAATATATATATATTGGGTGGTAGTAAATTTATGTAATGATGGGTTGTGGTAAAATAGTAATGGTAAATAAATTTGGGAACTTTTTTTCTGTTTTTTAGTTCATAGAAGCAATATTATTAATAATTGTTTGTATCATCTTACAAACAACTCAATGATTCTGGCCATTTGACACAACTTAAAAATTATCTATATTTTCTGGCTTCTTAACTCTCTTTTTGCGGTAATTGAATATAATATTCGGTGTAGTTTTGAATGTGAATGAGGTACAGTATCTTAATATTACGCATTATATTTAGTATTGCTTTACTTATATTTATGCGAGTTTCAGTCGTGCATTTACATTTGCTGATTTTAATTATGTGAACATCATTAAGTTTGTTAAATGCTTCATTGTAACATTTTCCTCGTTAATTTATGCACCAAACTAGACTTTATAAATGAACATCAAGTTTGATAAGCGTTACCTGATATTTAGAAAAAGGAGAACTAAAACGGTAAGCATTTCACTACTAAAGAATTTTTTTTTATTGTGTAGAAGTGGGCGCATAATTTGTTATGAATAGCCTGGATTTGGAAAATCAGGTATATGGTTGTTTTTCATTAAAAAAACAATTGAATAAAGAACTTATTTTTATTTTGTTTAGCTCATAATAAGGATTTTTACGGTTCGTTTCAAATCGATTGTAATTTTGATTTGACACATCATAAATTCAATATTTTGCGAATTTAATCTACTGTATACTTAAACACCATAAGTGATAATTTGAAACCACATAAATTTATTATAAGAAACAAAACTTAAGCGAAATGTTTCATTTCATTCCTATTATTGATTTAAAAAAATTTCAGTGAAAGAAGTAAAAAGACTACCATTTTTCTGAGATTAATTTCAATTTAATGGATAAAATTTTTAATTGGCCATATATTTGACCATTACTCATCGTTTTGTAATATGTTGACTTTTTGGAATTAGTATTTTTATGATATTCACTTTTTTTAATTAATATTTTCTTAAGGGTTTCAATAATTGAATACTTTTATCAAATGGACATTTTTTGGCTTCCTAGAAAAATTTTACTTGGAGTTTTTTTCATAACTCATTTAAATATTAATTCGCGAGTATTAAAAAAAGAATAAGCCAATGAAATATTAGAAACAATATATTTAAATTCTTCTTAATTATTTTGTGATTACAATTGATCTGAAATTTATTTAAATTTGAATTTATATATCCTTTTACTGAATAATATTAGATTTTGCAAAAAAGGCCGAGGAATGCCATGACAATATGTTTGTTATGTTGCACGATGTTGTTTAGGTTGAATTTTATAAATTATTTTTCTAAGTTAATTTCTGTGCAATTATTACCTATAAGTTTTCTAAAATATGTATTTAAAATTAAGAAAATGTAAATATATTTTTAGATTTTATTTTCTATCTTTAGCCGTTCACATTTTTTTCGGTCTTATTTTTTGAAATGTATACAAATGTATACGAGTCAATGTCGATATCATTTTCTAAGTATATTCTTTTAAGAGAGAGAAATGAAAATAAGATAGTGTTTTCAATTTTTTATTCAGTTTGCAATTTTCAAAGAATAACGATTAAATAAACAAATTACTTAATATTTTATTCCAGTTTCGTTTATTAAATTAGTTTTTTTGTAAATATATTTGATTGTCATTAGTATTTATGTAAAATAAATTTTAAAATAGAAATTAATTCATACCTATTTATAAAACATTTATTTATTTAGTACTTGCTTAATTATGTGTTTTTTGTGTGAGTAATATAATAACATGTTCATAATTTTAGAGATAGTAATATTCTTGTTTTTAATTTTTTCCTTCCATATCTCTTTGCATGAGATTTCTGGGTACCGCAGAACCTTCCTAGAACTGTTGTGAAAAAGAAATCTCGTAAGTGAAGTTGCAACCTTTTTTTCCGTTTTTGCATTTAATTTTTGTGATTTAATAATTTAAATTGGCATATCATCAATCTGCTGCATTCTCCGTCTAAGATGGAGCATTCTTAAACTTTTCTTTCTCTAATAAATCGTGATCTATAAACTTTTTACAAGAATATTTAATTTGCTTAATATATTTTATAACATCGTCTGATTAAATATTAGTTTTTTTTTTAGTCTAATTTATTTACAAAGATCAAAATTTATTTCGAATGCATTTTTTGTATTTAAATAGTATTTAAGAGTTATATTCTGGATGAAGTTTTATATCAATAACTTCATTGTCTTTTTTTAATTGTTAATAAAATATTCTCTCCACAATCGCTTTTGCAATTTGGCTTTAGCAACGCATCTGCTATTTTCCAACGTTTTATAGATGAGGTTACATACGATTTATCAGGTGTTTATGCTTTTGTCGATGACATATTAAATATCAAAAAATCCCCTAAAGCACTATCAACATTTGAAAGCATAATTTTCAAAATTACCAGAATATGGGTTGTGTATTAAGCGCTTCTAAATGTACTTTTGTTGTTACGTCAATTAATTTTCTATGTTTTTATCTTTCCGAAGGAGTAATTCAACCGCTGCAAAATAAAGTTAAATGCCTATAAAGTTTTCCTAAACCAGAAAGCTTAATGCAGTTGCGAAGATGTTTAACATTTATCGATGCTTTATTCCTAAAGCCACGCATATATTTGCGCAAAGAAATAAAAAGAAACTTCATTTTAATGTTAGTAAATTATCCGAACAATTTACATGTAATGAAAATGCAGAACAATATTTTATGGCCACCCAAAATATGATTGCCAAAGCCACTCTTTTAAGACATCCTATACCTGGAGCTCAGTTGATCTTATCGGTCGATGCCTCAGATTTTGTTGTAGGAGGTACTGAAAGTAAGTTATCGTAAAGGACATGGGAATCAATAGCCTTTTTCTCAATGGAACTGAATAAAAGTCAACAAAAATGCTCCACTTGTGACAGATGTTTGCAGTTTATTCTGCTATAAAAAAAATTCAAACACTGAGTAGCTGGCCGAAGATCTATAATATACACAAACCAACGTACCTACGAAATACAACGTTGTTTCATACTAATTTAATGTGTCTTAAAAAGTGATTTCATTTGCTTATAAAAATTTGCTTCTAAGTAAACGTTTACTGGCGGGATAAAATCTCAACATTAAGAACAAATGAAAGTAGAGAAAGGAAATTGAACCAATATTGTCCAAGTAATGTATTTAAATGCCTACAATCTCATTTCTGAGATAAGTGGAATAAGATTCAAAACACTTGTCAAATGCCGGTACAGCTATAAATTCTCCGTCATAATGTTGAATACAAGTATTCAAACGTACAGAAATGGATCTCGTACTGGCATCAGATGTCAATTTGTTGGCTGCAGAATCGTGGATGGTGCAGTTAATTAATTAGCACAAGGCTGATTAATCCTAAATGACGTTCAGATTGTCGTCCAATGATATCTCGCAAGTCCTCGATTGGAGATCCATCCAGCCGAAGCAAAGTTGCCACTCTGTAAAGCGTACTGGATTACACCAATGATATGAAATTTAACTTCATCCAGTTATAAAACACTCTGAAATGTTGATCATGGATGGCCGCACAACAGCTTGAATCCCCCTCAGGGGGTTTATCTTCTTCAGGTAAACACGGGTGTCACAATTCCGAGGTACCCTAGTGATCTGTCCTGTACTTTGATTTTCTCTCTCCTCTACTCTGCTGCTTTTTCTTCCTCTTCTCCCTCGTTGTGGTTGCCTCGTTAGAGGTTGAGGGCTCCCCTTGAGTAGCTTTCGCCGCTCTGTTGCTATTAGCTCCTCTTGGGGACTAAATCACCCACGTGTTTGCCGTGCGTGGAGACCCGTGTCCCTGGAAAGGAGGGTCCTGGTAATTGGAAGGAGCGTCCAGAGACCAACACATTACTTTGGCCTCTGCTTCAGGTAAACGGGAGGTGTGTTGTGGTCCTCAGCACATCAATCGGCTTTAATGGATCAAGCGATCGGTACATCTACTGGGGGACTCGTTAAGGGTGGAGGCCACTTCAGGGATGTACTGTGAGCGTATAGGACCTGGCTAGCACTGGTGCAGCTGGTCTGCATCCCCTTGTTGGACTCGGTGGTGGGTGGTGCAGTCAGGTCCCGAAATTTTATTGTACAAATTTATGGAGAATCACAATAATTTTTCATCTCTCCCGCGGGAGCACCAAATTGATAAAACAAGTGCTAAATACTTTGTAATCAAAAGGAAGGAGAGAACTTTTGAAAAGGTATCCCCCTTCCTAATTGAAAAAGGAATATCGGGTAATATAGGGGAAGTTAAAAGTGTACGAAAATTGAGATCTGGAGACTTGATGATTGAGGTTGCAAATGCAACTCAGGCTAATCAACTGTCCAAAATGAAATTATTAGGAAATTTAGAGGTAACTGTGTCACCTCATAGGAGTTTAAATTTTTCTCGTGGTGTTATATCCGCAAAAGATTTGTTGAATACGCCGACGGATGAAATTCTTGAAAATCTAAATAATCAGAAGGTCTGTGAAGTTACACGTATTACAGTCAGAAGAGATGGGAAGTTTATTGATACCAAACATCTCATTCTGACTTTTGCGTCCCCAGACCCTCCATAGCACGTTAAAGCTGCTTGCCTGAATTTACCCGTCCGGTAATACATTCACAATCCATTGCGATGCTTCCAATGCCAACGATTTGGACATTCGAGAAAAGCTTGCAGGGGCCAACTTGCGCACGTTGCGCTGTAGTTGGCCTCAATAGTTCGACCTGCACAACGAAGGAGAAATGTGTCAATTTTAAAGGAGACCATCGCTCCTACTCTCGAAGTTGTCCACAGTGGGCATTTGAGAAGGAAATCACCACGATAAAAGTCACTACAAATTGTACATACCCTGAGGCTCGACGTCAAGTCACCTCACGCAGTCCAAAGCCTGGGTTCAGCTATGCAACCGTTGCAAAGAAAGTCACCAGATCGATATGTACACAAATAGAACCTATATCACTCCCCCTTCTTAGATTACCCCAAACATCAACATTAAAGCCTATCAACATCTACTTCAATAAGTAAAAGAAAAGCTCCCACGACTAAACCAAGAATCACGAAGGAATATAAATTAAAATCTGCAAAGGAGGGTTCAAATCGACCCTCCATATCCACCTGTAAAGCCTTGTCTCTGGAGGCTGACGCTGTTTCCTTACATCCCTCGAAGGAAGTTTTATCGCTCGAGGAGATGTCAGATGACACGCTTTCCAGCTCCGGGAAAGGAGCTTTTCAAATTAAAAAATAACTTCCTTTGTTTCTTGGAACTGCCATGGTTTGCGTTCACATCATGATGACATCAAGTCCATAATTTCAGCCTATAACCCCGCATGTCTTGCACTTCAGGAAACATTCCTGAAGTCTAGCAATAAATTTTGCATGCGAGGGTTTAAAAGCTTTAGAAAGGACTGTGGTGACGATGGTGCAGTGTCTGGTGGTGTTTGTATATTAACATCTAATACTTTTCCCAGCACTGTCCATCCATTGAATACTACTCTACAGGCTGTTGCTGTAAGAATTCATACTTCATGCTTATTAACAGTCTGTAGTTTATATTTACCACCACACGATGTCATCCGCCAAGAGGAACTCGATGCATTAATAGATCAGCTGCCAACACCATTTCTGCTGTTAGGTGACTTTAACGGCCATAGTTCTTTGTGGGGAAGTGATGATACTAATTCTCGCGGTCGGCAGATAGAGCGGTTTATTTCAGACAACAGTCTCTGTCTGCTTAATACCGACGAGAAGACTTATTTCCATGTACCCACAAGAACATTTCATTCTCTCGATCTGGCCATTTGTTCACCATCTCTTCTGCCATTGTTAAATTTAATTGTAGGAAATGATCTGCACAACAGCGATCATTTTCCTCTCGTCATCTCCCAGACTGGAGGTAGTAGTGTAGGACAACGCCTACCTACTTACGTGTACAGTCGGGCAGATTGAACGTTATTTACACAATTGGCAGTTATTGACAACGAAATGGTTATGATCGAAAATATTGATGATGCCGTATGTAAAGTCACCGAAACAATTACTAATGCAACTGACTCATCAATACCTAAGAGTTCCTCTATACCACACAGGCGTTGCAAACCTTGGTGGAATGATGAATGTCAAAAAACCTATAAGAAACAGAGGAAGTTATGGGGGTTATTTAGAAGATACCCCACAACGGAGAATCTTATCGCCTTTAAGAGAGCAAAAGCATTAGCTCGCAGAACTCGTCGCCGAAGTCAGAAGGAATCCTGTGGTCTCGCTATGTATCCTCAATTACTTCTTCCACATCCAGTAAACAGTTGTGGAGAAAAGTAAAAGCAGCCAATGGAATATATAAGGAATTGTCTATTCCAATCTTAAAATCCGGAGCTGCTGTATACTCTTCTCCTAAGGACATCGCTAAAGTCCTTGGTGAAACCTTTGCTAGCCTCTCAAGCACAGACTCTTATAGTCCTTCGTTCTTAAGGACAAAGAGTCGTGCTGAGCGAACACAAATTCGTTTCAACCATGGACAAGCTTTGCCTTACAACTGTGAATTTCGGATGTTGGAATTGAAGAGAGCATTACAGCAGGCCAATAATACCAGTCCAGGACCTGATGGAATCAGCTATGTAATGCTTCGTCATTTAAGTCCAGATTCTCTGTTGAACTTGTTGTTATTGTTCAATAGGATCTGGACTGAAAACAAATTTCCATCACTTTGGATTGAAGCAATAGTGATTCCAATCCTTAACGCTGGTAAGGATCCTTCTGTTCCTTCACACTACCGACCAATAGCTCTGACGAGTTGCTTATGTAAGACTCTCGAACGTATGGTCAACGCCCGTCTCGTATATGTCTTAGAAATAAATAAATGTATTCATGTAAATCAGAGTGGCTTCCGTAAAGGAAGATCCACTCTTGATAATATTACTTACTTGGAAACCCAAATCCGCAACGCTTTTGTGCGGAGGAACCATCTGGTTTCCATTTTCTTTGACATCGAGAAGGCATATGACCGTACATGGCGATACGGAATTCTCCGTACATTATATGATTTTGGCTTTAGGGGTAATCTTCCGATATTCCTAAAAAATTTTCTACGCTCCCGTTTTTTTAAAGTACGTATTGGAACAGCTTTTTCCAATACTTTTATTCAAGCCGAGGGTGTACCCCAAGGCTCTATTTTAAGTGTCACACTTTTTAACCTTTACATCAGTTGCATCCTACATCAAATCTCACCTCCTGTTTATGGCACGCTTTATGTTGATGACCTACAAATATCATGTGAGGGTTCTAACATGCTTTTAATTGAGATACACTTACAAACAACTGTTAATAAACTCGCTGCATGGTGTGCTGAGAATGGCCACACGCTATCCCCTAGCAAGAGTAATTGTGTCCATTTCTGCAAGAAGACTAGCCTACATAATGATCCTACTATCTTCATAAACAATACACCTATTCCTGTTGTCAACGAGATAAAATTTTTGGGAATAACATTTGACCGAAAGTTAAATTTTCTTCCGCATGTTCTTCATTTGCGGAAGAAGTGCGAGCGATCGCTTAATATCCTCAAGGTGCTTTCTAATACATCTTGGGGTGCTGATCGCACGTCACTACTTCGTGTCTACAAATCAATAATTTTATCTCGTATAGACTATGGGTGTGTTGTGTATGGATCTGCTAGGTCTTCTGTTCTACGCAGACTGGATACAATACATCACTCTGCTTTGAGAATATGTTCAGGCGCATTCCGCACATCACCCGTCCAGAGTCTATATGCAATATGTCAACAACTGCCTTTAGACCTGAGACGAATGCAGCTGTCTCTCAATTATTATGCAAAAATCATGTCTGACCCTCATCATCCATTACGTTCCATGACTACTACACCTGCACTAATGAGGCTGTATGACGCACGTTCATACAGCATTCCACCTTTTCTCACTCGGTCAAAATCTAGTCTTTTATTATCTGACCTATGTGGTGTTCGTTTTGACAAAACGCAGTATTTATCTCATCCACCTTGGTATGATCCACAGATTAAAATCATCAATCCTTTTGCTCGTTTTAGAAAATCAGACACAGCAACTACTGTTTTCCAGCAGCTATATGCCTCACATCGCTGTCAGTACACCACGTACACACCAGTTTTCACAGATGGATCAAAATCTGCAGGACATGTTGGATGTGCTGTAGTTATTGAGAACAAAACTCTTAGCTACAGCCTCCATCCATCCTGTTCCATCTTCTCTGCTGAAGCAACTGCTATTTATCAAGCTCTTCAGCAGATGAATACAAGTGATACCTTTAAATACTGCGTGTACACTGACAGTTTGAGTGTGTTGGAAGCTTTGCGGAACAGTAGTTTTGACTGTCATCCCGTTGTGTCTAGAATTTTCCGAGCATTAGATTCCCTTGCTGGCAAGGGATATGACATGATTTTCTGCTGGATCCCAAGTCATGTAGGTCTCGATGGCAATGAGAGGGCTGATGCAGCTGCTAAATCTGCATCTGGCCCATCTCTTCCATCCATTCCTTTGTTGGATGTGAGAAAATGTGTTAAAAAACTTACTCAAGATCTTTGGCAGGAGTCTTGGAACATGCAGGTCACTAATAAATTGCAAGCCATATTTCCATACATCACCACATTAACAGTTTTACCGTTACGAAGTGCTGATGTTCGTCTGACTCGCCTTCGTATCGGACACACACGTTTCACACATAGACATTTGTTTCTAAACGAATTAAATCCATGGTGTGAAACGTGTGATGAACCATTTACTGTTTATCATATTTTAATTTCATGTCATGATTTTAACCAATAACGTTTACAATTTTTTAAAACTGATTTTATAACTTTATCTGATATAATAGGAGATCCACCCCATAAAAACCTATTTGCTTTCTTAAGGGGAATAGGTTACATACATTTTATTTAATTTGTAAGTTGGATTTTAAAATTTTATACATATATTTTATAATCTTTCTTTATATTTTATAAATTGATTTTAAAATAATGTATACACAGATTTTTGTTTTTTAAAATTTTAATGATGCTTGGGTTTTTTAAAAAAATAATAATAAATAAATAAAATTAAAATAAAAATAAAACTACAAAAAACATATCCTTGGCACAGCATGTCCAATTTTGGATCTTGCGCCATAAAACCCAACCAACCAACCAACAGCTTGAATCATTAGATTAATGTATTTATTCGTAGTCAAATTGTGTGGGATAAACTCGAATGTACCTGATGTGATAAATATTTGCTCCGCCCACCATTACTCCAAATATGTATCTAGTGTGTTTACGTTAGACAGGATGGCCTGCAACGCTCAGTTGTTTTCCATTCAATCAACCCACGACCATCATGTGTTTCATGAGAGCTGGTTCTGTATT
Organism: Latrodectus hesperus; assembly: GCA_037975125.1. Classification (NCBI taxonomy): domain Eukaryota; kingdom Metazoa; phylum Arthropoda; class Arachnida; order Araneae; family Theridiidae; genus Latrodectus; species Latrodectus hesperus. Next base: position 71,145,779 of record CM075860.1, on the reverse strand, counting down.
GATACAAAACAGATTTCCTCTGTCTTATATGAGGGCGCACTTACTTGGTTATTTAGATCGCTGTTCTCATTATGGTAAGGTATTGAATTCAAATCCAAACTTAGCCGAAGACCATTCATGTTTATTAAAGATTGCAGGGGGCAGTTAAATAGCTCGTAATTTCAATGTCCTCCAAGTGAAATAATACCTCTGGAGTTAGCAGGTCAAATGTTGGGGTTTTCTGCTTAGTCCCTGCTTCTAAATTTCGCAAACTCCTAGGCTGCCTCCACCTAACTGATAGAACACTAGAATATGTAGGTACAAGGATTATGCTAGCGCAACAACTTGGACTCCAAACAGCTTTTGCTTGACACTACTAGCGTCAAAATCGGTAGTTCATAATGCAGCCACGCTGCAAGGTTATCTTAAGTTATTTAACTCTTTCATTATCTGAGGAGACATGAGTGAGTGTAAACATCCATTCCTATACAATAACTTAATAAAAACATCCAAGAAGTAAAAACCCATAAATGTTTAAAAATATTCATTACTGATAATCTTTGGGCTTAGAACATTAGCATCTTGGGAACTTTATCATTACCCAATAAACCTCATCCACTGATACTTATTTTATATACTTTGTGAATTGACAGCAAAAAATATATCGGCGACTTACAAGTATCATTAAAGCTCCATCACAAATGTAAAGCTCTTCAAATTACACAATTATTGTACGACAAATAGAGACCTATTAAGAAATTGATCATATAAAATTGTTTTAAGAAAAAAATTTATCTTTCACGCCTAACATTTACAACCATATTATGTTTTTCTTATTTTAAAAAGTTTATAAAACATTTTAATCTTAAAACACTATCTTAATTTAATTTCAATTTAAAATTGTTGAATGCATATGTAGTGCTGTTTTCATTTTTATTTTAATGTATATATAAATGATAATTTTTCTTTTATTTTATTGTCTAGGCTTATAGTACAGGACTTTCTACATGCCACTATCAAATTTTGCTTCCCTTAAGCAAGTTCATTATTTTTTATGTAATAAACTGGTTGATTTGGTTGTTACTTGATAAAATCCTTAAAAGTAAGTGAAAATGATTTATTATATTTCTCAAAATAAATCCTAAATAACCATGCAATGTTTTGCAATTATAATCTACATTAAATTCAATCTACTTTTGCAAACATTGTATGAAACAGTTTGTGCAGTAGTATTTGTGCTTAGTAGATGGAGTTATTTTAATTAAACTTGGCCTGTAAATAATTTAATTTTAATTTTTGGCTTATAAACAATCGGAGATTTTTTGGAAGTGGAAAGAGTAAGATAAATATTACATTTTTAGTATATCAACATCATTTCATCTGTTATTGATAGAAAATATCCAAAAATTGAAATGAATAATAGATGTTTAAAAACTACAAATATGATTGAGTTAGTGTTTCTAATTTGATTGGTTAATCCTTTTTTAATCAAATATAATCATAGATAAATTAGTCTTAAAATAAAAATTATTGTTCTAGTTTAATAATCTGAATAATGAATGATGTATATCATATTTTGTTATACTTTTAATATGACTGTATAAAATTTCCCATTCTATCCTTAATTCGAGTAGCAGTGTAAAATTTTATCTGTGATTAATGATGTTAATTTTGAAAACTAATTTTGTTCATAAATTCAAGACTTCCTCTTGGCTGTGCAAATTCTGTAAATTACACTAGAAATATTAAATAAGAAAAATATCTTTTCAAAAATATGAAGTTTAAAATTCTACAAAAGACACTTGGAAGATTAATGGGAAAAACGTTTTTTCAAAAATATTAAACTCGTTTAAAATTATCAGTGACCACGTTTTGTTCAAACTGGTTTCTTTTAACAAGATTCCCCGCTATATATGTATACTAGTGATCATTAACCATTGCCAAACTCGGTAAGCAGGAAGTCATACACATGAAGTTTGTTTGATAAAAAATGCTAAGCATTGCATTTTCGTCATATTCATAAAAAATATGTTAGCGCAGTGATATCTGCTATTTATAAAGCAAAATTTCGCAGTATGCATCTCATTTAAATTGGTAGTTGAAATTATTTTAATGCAAGAAATTTTGTTTCTTCTTTTAAGCAAGAAAAACGCATATCACACTGAAATAGAATTGTAGCCTCTTGAGATATCAATAGGCTAGATTACTACTGTTGGTTAAAGAACTAAATTAGATAGAATTCTAAATGCTATATAAAATGTGTCTTACTGATAAAACAATTTTATAAACACAATAAAGTATTAAATATTATTTACTGATGAAATTAAAGAGTAAAACATGCATAAAATTATCAAGAGAAGCAACAATCTATAAACATTGAATTCCTCGCATGAAAACAAACGTTAAATGTTTATGTACAAAAATAATGTTAAATTAATGATGGAAAATATCAGAAATAAATTTGCAAAATTAAATATAAGTGTTGCTAAAGTGAAAGCAATCGACATTTAAATTTCCAAGATGAACTTCAAAATAATTCAGTCATCACATAGCTATTTTTTTAAGTTAATCTGTAGAGTTTCCAACTTCTCGATTGGTTAGTTGCCTAGCCTTCAATTCAACAGTTCTTGGATTTAATACCCGTCTTGGGATAAGATGTCCATAAAGATTCAGAATCCATTCTAAATTGTAGGTTTTGGTTTATTTAGCTATCTTATGAAAAAATTAACTATTTGAGCGATAAACACCGCAGCAGCTATTGAAGCACTGACTCAAATTGTTTCTTTCATCTTTGATTTTCTAACAGATTCTTTTCAATTACAAACTTTAACTGTTTTTTTCTTGTTTTATCCCTTTATTTCAGTTGAAGTAGCAGACTGCTTATAAAGTTATGAGCTGAGATCAAGAATTCTCTTCATTCTGTGTTTTAACACTTTTACTGCATAGCATATGAAGTTCACCTCTTAAATTTTAATTTTATGAACAATTTTTTTAGAGTTTATAGAATTACAGTGGCTTTTGTGTCTCTGTCAAAGGCTGTAAAACAACTACATAAGTTGAAGAAATCATGATTAAATATAGCGTCCACACACAAAATAACCAAATCAATGGGTTATACCATATTCACTCCATCAAAATTCTATTTCAAATTTGTTATTACTTGCTGTCTCTAAAAATTAGCATTCATTTCTTACCAAACTTTAAAAAAAAACTAGGAATAAATTTGGTCTATAACATGATTTTCTTACACCCTATGTTAAAGAAAATAGTTTTTCGAACTTAAGCATTATGAAACTTGAATTGTGGTGCATTACAAAATTGAAAAGGGAACAGAATACTCACAGATCTGCATTACTCTACGCGACACTATTATCGAGTTAACAGTTGAAGACCATATTGCGACTATTAATTCGAAACCAGGGGAATGGAACGAAGTATAAATCTGGAGTATGTCGGAGACAGGTTAAGAAAATAGTTTTGCTAGGTATCTCAGTCTCTGGTTGGTTCCATTCTTGAACAATTCGAATATAAGTATCGTCTACATGGAAAATAAAATAGGATGAAAAATCGTAGAATTATTGAGTCAATCGTGACAATATATTTTCATCCCCGAAAAAGCCGGAGATGCACACCTAATTTTTCTGATGAAATGAAAATTATATATTAAAAAAAAGTATTTACGAACAAAGCAATAAAAACAAAGAAAAAATTATTCTTGTAAATGTATGCAAGCTTAGTGAACTTTCCATTGAAAAAAATACATTAAACCTGTAGCCCTCCCCGATACAAAATAATTAAGAGCACCTGTGGACCAAGGGAACCCATTTCCATTCCCTTAAAATTAACTATATTCCATTTCAAAAATAGCTGCCAGCAGTGGAGTTTGATTTCATCAAATCTTTGCAAATGGAATCCCTTCACCTTCCTCTTACTCCAAAAGGGCAAGTTGACAGCTAAACGGTTGGCTCTGGCCATCATTTCAACAATTAGTGGGTTCGAGTCCCTCCTATGACATGGATATTTGTATAGTAGTTCAAAATCCACGTTGAAAATGTAGGTCTCTGTCTAATTAGTTCTCTTCTGCAAAAGTGATCGTTGAGATCACTCTCCTGAACAATCAAGAGAAACCTGAACAAATTTAACATCTCCCCTCTTACCGTCTCAAAGCCTCTCAAGCAACAAGATGTGCAGTACGCTGTTAAGGGTTCTGCCACAATACTAGGTATTGCCCTCGCCACCCAAAATGAGTTAAGTGCGGTGAATCACATTTCACAAATAATTGCACGAAATCAGCAGATACCCGTGCCACTTGCACAATATGTAAAGGAGTCCCACACGGCTAATTATATCGGGTGTCCCAAAAACCCAGTTAATTTACATCAAAATGCTGCCCCAGTAGAAAGCTATTGAGGAAAAACGAAAAGCGCTTGCAGCCAAGTAGAATCAAACTCAACAACCAATCGCAGGCCAGAACCCACTTCCGACCTACCTACCTCAACCCACACCAAATCCCACCCCGATTTCCAGCAATAGTAATTGTGGTCAGCAGTTCAATAACTACAATGTTTTTGCTGAATTTAGTAGGCAACTAAACAATGTTTTCAACAAATTCCTATAAGTTTTGAGGACTGTGAAACAACGCCAGTAAAACCGTTTCCCAACATGCCTAGCCCCTCATTACTAAGGATTTTGTCATGGAATGCCTGTGGACTTAGGTCCAAACTCAATGAACTCATTGACTTTGTAAGTGACTGGGATCCCGATATTATTGGAATTCAAAAGACGTGGCTTCAAGCGTGCGATCGATGTAGGATCCCCAGCAATAGATGCATTAGAAATGACCGACGCTCCCACAGGGGAGGAGGGACTGCCCTAAATAACAAGCACTGCATTGACTTCAACATCGTGCAGGACGATTGCTTGACTTTTGAAAGCACTTCAGTATCAATTGGCACTGCTCATAATAACAACCTAATCATTTCAAGCCTCTATAAACCACCTCATTTAGTACTAAATAGTGCAGAATTAAATAGCATAATGTCTCGAGGCAGTGCAGTCTTTCTAGTGGGCGACTTCAACTGCACTCATCCCAAGTGGAGCCCAAACAGACTTTCCAACATGAGTAATAGAATTCTTGATGAATTCATAACCAACACGAACTTTGACTTATTTGCTCCGGACGAGCCAACATTTTATTCCAACAATAGAGGAATTGAGACTACTGGATATTGCTGTATCTAAAACCATAGGTATTTTTCTCGATGTTAAAAGAGCTTTTGATAAGATATGGCATAGAAGTCTCTTATACAAACTAATTAAATTTAACTTTCCCTCCTACCTTATTCACATAATTAGATATTACCTTAGGAAGTTTAAGGTTAGAATTTACAACTGCTTTTCCACCCCAAGAGAGGAGAATGCTAACGTCCCATAAGGAAGCGTGTTAGGCCCCTGCTTTATGCCATTTATATCGCAGATATGCTGTAAGATAGTAACGTCATGGTCTGTCTGTTCGCAGACTATACGGCAATTTTTGGAACTTTTTGGCCATGTCTAGTCTACAAAATTATTTGATTGCCTTGGAGAATGAATTGGCGGATCACAATCAAATTGGATAAAACATCGGCAATCATCTTCTCTAAGAGGCGTGTCAGAAACTATCCCCCTAACTTAATGTTACTAGACGAAGAACTCGAATAGAGCTCTCATACTAAATATCTCGGGATAGTAATTGATTCAAAAATCACCTTCATTCAGCACAGAGAATACATCTCCAATAAATTTAATGTTGCAATTTCAGTGTTGAAATATCTGATTTTCAGCAATTCATTTATCCTTAGTAACAAACTGTTAATCTACTAATAAATCGTGTTGCCGAAATTTCTTTATGGCTTTCAAGTCTGGGGCCAAGCTGCCAATGTTCACATTAACTCCATTCAAATCCTACAAAACAAATTCCTTCGGAGAATAATTATTAAAGCTCCCTGGTGCGTCTCCAACCTGACCCTTCGTAGGTCCCGGTCTAATTAGCCCTCGTGTGCAAAAAATGACCGTTGAGCGACAAACAAACCTGACCCTTCATAGAGACTTGAGTATCAAATCAATTAGGGAACACATTGAACATCACTCCAAAAAGTTTTTTGACAGTTGTTACACCTCTACCAACCCGTTGATCACCTCCCAAACCTCCCTTTCTTGTGGCAATTATAGACTGCATTTTTCAAATTTAAATATCACCACTAATTGTAATATTAGTCGGTTCCAAGCTGAACTTGCGAGTTCACCTTCCCGCGCTTTTCGCTGCGTTCTACCAACCCCTGTACATAGTCTGATCTTTTCACCAGATCGTTAAATATGGAACTACTAACCAGATTTCTAGTTGTCAGTGTACTGTATATAAATGCTGCAGTCGCGGCTGCAAATTATTGTGTTTTTGTGTCCTGTGTAGTATTTTAATCAAGATTTTAGGTATTATTTGTAAAATTTGTATTTTATGCTATAAATCATTTTGTTGTACTCTTCTCCCAAATACACACACCGGATCGGTTGTGCGTTCCAAGTCTAGCTTAGCCCCACCCTTAGGGGCGCGTAAATATTCTGTTTATAGTTTCTTTTCACTTATTTGGATTTTGTATATTTATTCGGAGCTGTCATCAGCTCATGGTCTGTTTGCTCCTTTTCTTTGTCTTTTTACTCCCATTTCTCCATACTGCTGAGGCGTCGTATCTCACTCTGGAAGTTCCTACTCCATTATTTCTCATTTACTTGATGCCGAGCAAAAGCTACTCTGTGGCTGGTATTTGAGTAATGTAACAGGACAGTGAAATTAGGAAATGAAACAAGATTTATAGCAAAGATTATAGATTAAGTAAAAAAGAGAAATAATATGAAAATTATAATAGGTCATGAGAGTAAATGAGCTGCAAAAAATTCTAATAGAATAATAGAATAGAATAAAAATCTGGGTTAAAACCCAAAACACAAAATTATCCAGATAATCTGAGATATAGTATAATTGCAGAAGTAATACTAAATATCTGGACTAAATAAGGCATAAATTGCACCAAATGAGTAAAAATATAAATAATGACAGTAAAGAGTTACAGCTAAAAGCAGCAAAGTATATACAATTATTTACACAAGAAATAACTCAATCTAAATGAAAAAATGCTAACAAATAAATACAGGATAAGATAAAATTCTTATACTGGTGTGGTGTGCTATCGAATCTACTACCTATCTACTGCATTGCAGCTCTGAGTTATCAAGTATCTACATATTTGCAACATTTAAACATAAATTATTAAATTATTTATGTAAAATTTACATCAAATTTAGATCTTTTTGACAAAATTGCGTCAATATTAAAAAAGGCCGTGAGTGGCCTGATTTTTCTATCTTCATTTAAATGGATACAGTTAAAAATTTTGTTAAATGAAGATTCGTTACAATTTTGCACCTCACTGTAGAAGTTCAAATTTGGTTTTGTTAGGTGCTGTTGCATTGTGTCTTTTTTTAGGTTCCTATGAATATAAATAGCCGTGTTTTTACGGTAAAATAGGAGGCCTAGTATTTTTCAGAGCGTCTTATGAAACGCAACTAATTTTTCCATATTATTGTCCTCCACATTGCACTAAACAGGGGGCATAGGTTATTACTGGGAAGATGTAACTATTGTAAATCAATTTCATCGCCTTGACGCTCGCTTCGCTTTTCCGTTGATCAATGGTCTAAGTTGTAGGTAGACACCGTGTGCTTTGTTGATAACTTTATGTGCTCGGTCCAATTAAGATGCTTGTTTATTGTCAGTCCGAGGTATGTGGTGGAGTCCACTTTGGGTATTTTTTCATTAAATAGTGTCAGCTGACCATGCGGTCCTAATTTCTTCAGAGGTGGACTGACAATAAGTAGGCTGGACTTAGAAGCGTTAATCTGTTCTTTCCAAGTCTTGCACTATTATTCAATAGCTTTTAGAAGCTTCTACATTTTCTTGAGGATATTATTCACTGATTTGGATTTCATGAGAATACCAGTGTCATCCGCAAAGAAGGCTGTTATGCTATTATTATCAACGGTGACTATAGGGAAGTCCGTTGTAAAGAAAAGGTACAGTATCAGACCTATAGCACTTCCCTGCGGGGCACTAGCTTCTATGAGTCTTTCCGTGGAAAATACGTTGTTGTGCTTAATTACGAATGTTCTTTTATGGAGATAGTTTCTAGTGTTCTAAATGCTATATAAAATTTAGGATTAGAGTGATTAGTCTTTTATTAATGTGTAGTTTTAGGAGTTTGAATATCAGTCCGTGATGCCATAGCTTAATGAATGCCTTGGCAACACATCAAGCATTAGAAAGATTGTAATTTCTTTATTATGTAAGCGGTGGCCGATAAATTCCAGCGCTCTAACAAGTTGTTTGACAGTAATGAGATTCTTACGAAATCCATATTGCTCCTTAGGAAGTTTGCACATGAATTTGGTGATTCTATTGTAAATAACATTTTAAAATATTTTGCCTAAAGAAGGTAGTAGGCCGATTGGCCTGTAGCTACTTGGAATTACCGGGTCCTTTTTTGTTTTCACATTAGTATAATTGCTGCTTCTTTCCAGCTATTTGGGAAGTGCAACGCTTTTATACAGTTATTGAAGATCTGCATCAAATTATTAATGATGTTGGGAGGCAGTCTTTTGATCATTTTGTTGTTGCCATCCCTCACCGGCGCTTTTCTGGCTTTTAGTTGTTTAATAATGACTGTGATTTCGTTGATGTTAGCTAGTCGATGTTCGTCAGCTTGTTGTATATTTTGTAAGTTTTTCTTAATTTCATTGTGAATTTTTTCTTCAATTCCATCATGGTCTTCTATATTTTCGGAGAAATGACGTTCCGTACTATCGGCAAACGCTTCCACCTTTTCTTGGTCTGTGTAAACCAATCCCCGTTCACCGTGAATTGGTCTGCTGATTTGTTTTTTTGTTTTCATTCGTTTGCATAGCTTCCACATGCCCTCTCTATCATCCTCAAGTGACTTCAGTTTTTCCTCCCATCTGGAGCTCCTGACATCGATGCAGGCATCTTGTATTTCCTTTTGTAATTTATTTACAATCGTCTTGATATTGGTGTCAAGTGTTTTTCCTGTGCATTTTCCTCCTTTTATTTTTCAGTTTGATTTTGTCTCGGATTGGTTTCAGCAATGATATGATTTTCTTTGTATTTCGCTTCTTCTGTAGAATCGTTAAATGCTTAAATTATAGAATTTGAAAAATTGTTAATTTGATTGCTCATTTCAGTCTGATTATTGGTTTCGTGAATTGAAAAGTTCTTTACTGTAAGGTTGTTGGTAAATAGATTCCAATTGGTTTGATGATGGTAGGCAGGCGGTCGGATGAGAGGTCATTGACCACATCCGCCGCAAGTGCAAGGTTTGAATTTGTTATTGCAATGTCCAAAATGTCAGGTCTTTGCATGCTGAAGAGTACGTAGGTTATTCGTACGTAGGTGATCAATCGGGGTGATTACTCGAAGCTGATATTTTACCAGCAATGGTTGCAGGTTCTTCCCGTTCTTATTGAAAGCACGACAGTTCCAATTTGGTAATTTCGAGTTCAGGTCTCCGATAACTATTGTCTCCATGTCGTTTGGGAAAAGATGTTTAGATTTTGCTACCTCATTTATTCTTTTGAATAAGTGCTCAGTCATTAATATCTGCGCCGAGCGCTAATTTCCCTGCTCCGTGGCCATATTCCTGTTCAGATCCGTATGAAAAAATGCATAAAAGAACTTCCCTAGACAGGGAAGACAAAAGTCAAAAACGACCGCCAAGGGACTCTAAGACAGAGTGTGAGCATCTGGTCAGAAAACAATGGAAAAAAGACCAGAATCGATCCTCAGTGACCTAGAACTAGATGTGAGTGCAATGATCTAAGTAAGAACCAGAAAGTGTCCTCAGGGACCCAGAACTCATTTAGCTAGGTGTGAGTTGACGTATGTCAGTGGAAACAACCTAAACTGCGGCACCAATAGCCGCAAGGAGAATGGAATCTCAGAGCGAAAAAGAGTGACCGTCCCAAGAAAAAGCCTAAACGGGAATGTTCTTTCAGCTTTGAACCATCTGTGAATATTTGTAGAGATTCTGCTGGTGGCCATGACATCAGAGCAGTTTCGTCGACAGAGACTCTTTCACCCAGATTAGCCGAGATGGCAGCCGAATGGTTAGCGCTCTTGCCTTAGGTCCAACAGTTTGTGGGCTCGAATCCCACCTTGGGCATGGATGTTTGTAGTGGTTCGGAATCCACTGTAAACCGTAGGTCCCGGTCTGTTAGCCCTCGTGTGCAAATAATGACCGTTGAGCGACAAACAAAATAAACCGAACCATTTACCCAGATTAAAGAGACCAGGATGGAAGGAGCCAATGCTCGTTTTATTTTCCACATCTGAAGTTGATGGGAATGGTGGATCAAGACATAAAATTCCGCACAAGATGTTGGAATGTTTCAGTTTTGTAAATATTTATTCATGTATAAAACTATTTTTTTGTAAATTACACATGAAACTAGTGAAAATATGTTCTATTATATATTTCTAATTAATTAAAATGGAACTCTTTTAAATCAATTGTCGTACTGTACGAATACTTTGTACAACCGTATTACAGTGAGTGTAAAATCTTTAGTATATATTGCTAAATATATCGCCTATCTGAAATGAATAGTTTGGCAAGATTGTAGGTTATCATGAAACTTGATTATAATTTTTAAATATTTAAATTGCTTTTTGATACAATGGACATGTACTTTTGTCCTTCATATTAACAAAAATATATTTATCTATTCTTCCAGAAACATCACATTCGTCCCTCATTTTACGTGTTTTCGGAAATTTATTATGCCACTAAAATTGAAAGTTATTTTTTAAATTTACGATTGCTAATTAATCAGATTAATCAAAGAAGCACTAATACATATGTCGTGGATCGCCAATTTTAGTTCACCAAAAATGTCACGATATGTTTTACGTTCTACACGCGCTAACCGGTAAATACTTTTGCTTTTATTTTTATTTGATACAAATATTCCTTTCCCTCGTACATGTGGACATGACAGTCCTCTTGGAAAATAGAAACGTATTTTTGGTCTTTTACAGGAAGAAAATTTTTTTGATAGTCTGAGCAAAGTTCAAAAAAAAAAACTAAATCCAGCACAAGATATGTGAATCACTACTTGCTGGATTACGATTTTAACTAAATGCGGTTTCAAAGAGGATATCCATTTGAATGGTGGAATAAGATATTAGAATAAAAAATATAATATATCAGAATAAGAGAATGATAATTACGACACACATGTCTTCGGTCAAAATTCCTTTCTGAAAAAATAGAATAGTCATATTTGAGTTCAAAAACAGTGAAAAGAACTTTCTATGTTTGCTTACCTTACATTATTAAACTGATTCTTTTTTGATATAATATTGTGAGTGGCTCAATGTTATATTTTCACAGCCCTTAATACATATTACACAAGTACATTAATTACCCAGTATTATATCTGAAACTTTGCAACTTTTTTCCTTACCTTCGGATCTTGACAAATCAGAGTTCCACTGGACGTGATGCACCCCTGCTCGTTTCATACACTATCCAAATGAACCACCAAGTTTTTTTTCTCTGATATAGCCATATTCTTGATTAATCATCCATGGATATGCCTGAACGTTGATAGGAAAATATTAGTATGGAAAGTTTAAGCTGTAAATTTGTTTAGCTTTTGACATGTGGAGGTACTATATGCGTAATCATTCGCCGACAAAAATGTAAATCTATCATGAAATGCTTCTACGTTTAGCGACAATTATTACTGATTATTGAGGAGACACATTCATTACAGAATTTATCGTCTTCACATCATCTTATAGAATACTGTGTTCCATTTAATACTTAATTGGGTACTTAGTTTCAGTTAAGAAGAATATATTTAAATTAGAATTTATCATATAGTTATGATTTTAAAATATTATGGTCTAATATAATTAATTTACTTCTTCCATTTAACGCACATTAAAAATTTCTGATAATTTTTTTTAATTTTAAAAGAGCTTATCTTTGAAGAAAATAAGAAATTTTGTAGCTTTAAATGCATACAAATCAATAACTTTCGCGTCTTCAAATTGCTAAGAATGAGAATATTTTTCATTGCTATTTAAAATATTATTTCCTAATCAAGATTGTAATTATTTTTATAAATTTGGATTTTAAATAGTTCTACAGTTAATTAACTATTTATCCTTTTAGGTAACTTCAAAGCAAAACTTGTTTCAATTATTGCTAATGCAGTTGCTTGTCTAACTTCGCAACTATATTTACAGAAAATTTGAAGAAAAGAATTCATTTACGAGCTTCTGTGTTGATATCGCATTGTTGTGGACAAATTTTTAGAATTTGTAATTTATTTGGTGATTTTTTTAAATGTTATTTACTTTTAAAGATATACGTTGTATACACACAGATATATGAACAATTTACCCAATCATTATGCTATTTAATTTAATAATCGTTTGGTCTTGATTAAATTAAAATGTTTAGATAATTTGTTTTAAATTACAATAATGAATATTGTACTGTTACCTTATTGCTGTCCTGCTTAAAAGGTTTTAAGGATTTATAAAATTATATTAAGACTAAATTATTTTACTTGAGTGCTAACTATTAATATTTAAAAGTTGATTGAATAATTTATATTTTCTTTCAATTTTTAAAATAATCTTAAGAGAAAAACAATGTCACTGGCTGATAAAGCTAAATTTTAAAAAGAAAATGTACTTTTATAATTTTTTTAGTTATAGTAAACTTTTCTTTGGTGTGGTGTCTTTATTTCTCTCAAATAACATAAAAACATGAGTATTTCTGTAATAATCTGTTCACGGCTGTAGAATGGTATGATGAGGATGAACTCAGGGGTTGATCTCGTCATTTTGTACTTATTCAATTTCACAGAATGAATGGATGTATTTAAAAACTTTAGGAGCTGTATAAGCAGTCAGAAACACCGCAATGACATAGTAAGCAACTCCTTGTGCTTTTTAATGACTCATTCTTAAATGTACTTATAAATGAAGACACTTATTGAGATATTATGATTTAAAAACAATATTCTCATTAAAAATATAAGCATAATATAAAATGAATTATTTTTCGGATTACTTATGAATTGCCAAGTGTTATGACAAATAACTTAATAAACTTTTTATTATGCTTGAAATATTAATTAGATAATACTAAATTAACTGAATCGTCCGTTAGCTGTCATTTTCTATTTATTGTCCATCAAAATTTAAAGTTAAACATGTAAGAAATACTTAATTATAATTTGTTGATTAAATCTTAAAATGACATGCGAGTTCCATGTTAATTGTTCATATTTATAATTTCATGCGAGTTTATTTATTATTTATTGCATGTGTATTAAATTCCCCAAACGCCATTACAAAACACAGCTTTCTTCTGAGTAAAGCTTCCTCCAGAGGAAGACAATCATGCCGAAAAATATATTAATATATTGTATAGAAAATATTGTATAGAAAATTTAAAATATTGTATATGCTTAAAATATTGTATAGAAAATTTACACAATGCACATAAATATGCTCTAATTTTAAGAAAAAGAGAAATTTGTTCTATTTAATGCTCATATTTTAAGTTCAAAGGTTCGAGTCGAATCTTAGGCATGAAAATTAAAAATTACGTACGTAAAGCCCTTATTACATTACAGTTGCTGTTATTTCAGTTACAGCAATTTCCGTAAAATTAACATTAATTGAAGTCACAGCTCGAATATCAGCAATTCATTCTCGTTGTACGATAATACAGATTTTTTTAACATCTGCGTAGTTGAAATTTATACATTATTTTGTTTTCGCCAGTTTCCATGCCAAATGTAAGTTAATGACGTAATGAGTTGCCGAAAATGAGCAACTTTTTTGTGCCTGCACCAGCAACTTTGGCAATTCATATCATCAATGATTTTGAAAACTGATCAAGTTTTGTCTTTTCGCCAAGCGGAAATAGTACAAGAAATACTTGTTTATTTTCATTTTTGTTGTCATTATTCAGTGTTAACGAATGATCGTGAAGTTTTCAATTTTGAAACAGCAAATTCAGATTTAGAATAAGCATATTAATTTAAATATAAAAGAATTTAACTGCTTAAAAATTGACTACATTTTAACAAATATTTTATTATTCAGATTATTTTGTTTAAATAATTTGAAAGTATTTCCAAATATTTATGCAGATATTCTTAATAGCATATATTTTTTATAATAAAAATGTCATGCAAAATTTAAAATTTTATATCGAAAGTAAAAAAATATAAAAATTTAGAATTATTAAAATATGATATTTGTTACCTCGTATTATTTTTTAATTAACTTAAATTTTATGCAATTAAAAACCTAAAATGTTAAATTGCGAAAAATAACCCTTTTATAAAAGATGCACTACACTTTTTTGGATTTAACTGACATTTTTAGTTTTGATGCATGCTTTCAAATAAAATTACATCAAAACCATATTAATATTTAATCTTTAAATCTGGATAACTAAAATAAAGTTCAAACATTGTATTGAGCAGACTTCTGGAATTTTTATTAAATGGTAGTCATATTAAATACTTAATTCTTTTACCCGCTTTAGGAACTTAAAAAAATTTGCTTTTTTTAAAATGCATACATTTAAAAAATATCATTCAGTACTGACTGTTCAATAGTTAGATATAAATATCTTATTAAACTTTTAAAAATATTTATTAAAATAAAAATTGCATTTGCACTTTTCTTTTTATATTTTTTAAATATTCACTACTCAAGCATGTTTCCTACCCATGGACTGTCCAAAATTAAAGAATGCCGACAGAAGTCTAACTCTAGTTTTAAAAAATGTGCATTCAGACAATCGTATCCTATCTGATGATAAAATAATACTATGGCTAAAGGAAATAGAGAGAAAATATGAAATAACAGGTAAAGTCAATTATAAATTGTTAATACAATGATGTTTTCAATTCCAAAAAATTATAATAAAGAAGATAATAAATTTAGTAAATAAATACAGTAATATATTGAAGGCTACAGAAAAGGAAAATTCTTAATACATTGATACAATTAGACAAAATATTTTTAAAAGAATGACGCAAGATAAAAAAACCCATCAAACTTTATGAATGAAATTGATTCAAAGAAAATCCATTTTAAATGTTCATCATTAGCATTTTAAAAACTTGGCTACAAACAAAATTCCCAAATAAGAATTTATCATGAAATCTGGAGTCTACTAGTTAAAATACGGCAACCTAAGTAATTGTATCCAGAAAAGTTATTATTAAATCTAGTAAAAGTTATTTTCTTACAGCAAAGCTGAAAGAAATTTCAAGCATTCATTGGACAATGAGAACGAATTGCTGAAATTTGAGCTGTGACGTCACGTAATTAAGTCTACGGGAGTTGCTCAGACTGAAATTTCGACAACTCTAATGTGGTAGGGACTTAAAATAACCGTAAGATGACGAGCCAAATTAAATACAGGTTCAAGGCTCACTTAACGAATATTTTCAAACCGTAATAATCTGTGCGGTAAATTCTCTTTGAATTTCCATTTTTTTTTTTAAAGATTACCCGTGGTTATGAAGCATTATTTTTTGCACAAGAAGGCTGGTTAGGCTAGGAATTACAGATTAAATGGATTACAGTCAAGGTGAACTGAAAGTTACCTCTAGACATTCCGTTACTACTTATGCCATGATATTTTTAAAATTAATTTACTGCAAAATGTTATATAAAGCTTCAGTAACATTTAAATTAATCCAATAAAAAAAACGTTTATGCTAATAAATGATGAATGTAATGACAATACATATATCGAAATCCAGCATTTCATGATTATAAGCTTAATATATATATTTTTTTGTTAAAAAATAGTGAGAATCACTAAATGAGTGACTTAGGTAGGCTATATTTCTTCATATTTAGATGGATTTCGAGTTAAATATCAATACTTTCATACACAAATAAAAATATATTTGTTTTGTTTTATTACGTTGGTAATTTTTGAGATGTGTTAGCATTAGATATGCAATAAAATCTTTTTCTATATCGAAATTCAAAAAAGATTTGAAATCGAAATTGAACGAAATCTTTTCTTATGATGTGTACAAATGTATGTCATTACCTTGAAATGACGAAAGAAAACCTAATTTTAAAAAATGTACATTTTCATTTATTTACTTCATTTTAAGACCTTGCATATTGAAAGGTATACGGATTTGCAAATTCGAGGAAGAATAAAAATGCATGCCTAAATATATTTACAAAATATGAACAGTTCCATTTTTTTTATTAGTTTTACTTTACTGTTGGAGTTAGATAAAAATGCACAATTGTTTTTTGTAAATTATTTTGTATTAGTGTTAGAGCTTCAGTTTAATTATTTGAATCTATTAAATAATTATAGGTTATGTTTGTTATTGCGATAGGTTCGGTAGTCTGTCGGCTAAGAGAAACCACTTTCTTGAACGGCGGTCAATTGCTCAATTTCGTATCTATGGTAGTATTTTCCACTTTTTTTCTTCATGTTACATCAAAGGGGAAATATTGAATTAATTCAGATTGTTTTAACATTTGTAATAGTTGATATTTTTCCTTTCCTTTAAATGTATTAAATTTTTGATTTTGTTTACTTTTCACACCGGCTTTTTTCCCTCACCAATATACAAAGTCAAGGGAGACAAAATCGACACCTATACTGAAGCTTCTCTCTCTAATAATACTACTTAAGTAGGATATAATTTTCTAAACCTTAATAGGCTCGTGGCCTCCGGATTCCTTCCCGGCCTTTCGGATACAAGAGAAAATGTTATCAGTGATTCGTAATGGAAATTTGAGCATTATAATTTAGCATATGTATCAAAATTTACTTACAGTTGATCTTAGCAGAAAATGTAGCTTATGATTTGGTAATGTCGTGTAACTGTGCCTTTTTAAACATACAGTAGTATAGAGCCTATACTTAAGTTTAACTTCCAATGGATTCTTGATTGGTATTGAACTCATTATGTCAAACTGAAAATTAATTTACCGTGGACTATACAATGTTTCGCACGTGAAAAATCTCGTTTTCCGTGGAATTTAATTCCTGTTTATTTGTACACTTGCCAGAAAAAGTCTGCGTACAAAGGCAAGACATTCTACAGAAAATAAAAGTACACTATGGTATCAATTCAATTTTTATATAACACTTTTTTCTTTAACAATTACTTAAATATCAGTAACAATTTCAGAAAGATAACGCACATTGTTTCAAATTAATAATAACTAAAAATTACATAAAAAGCAGTCAGAAAAAGTTTGCATACAGATGAGCAAAGTCTTGAAAAATAGCTTCCTTGGTCTGTCAGTTCAACTTCAATGTTTGGTTGGAAAACCTTTGTCTAAGAACCTTTTCCAATCGTTTAAGCATAGAGTGAATTAGCTTGGTGGTTCTGCTGATGAAATATTCCATTCCATAAAAATTATTCCTTTTAGCAAATCTTTCGATATTATGTTGTGTTGCCGAATGTTTCGTTCCAATATGTCCCATAAATGTTCAATGCTGTTTAAGTCTGACAATTGTGAAGGAGTATGCAACTGATATTGTACAGCTCATATCAGTGTCAGCATATCTCATATTGTACAGCAGCAAAAGCTTTACTTTGTGGGCAGTGCGTTATGGATCATTGTGTTGTTGATGCTAAAATTCATCGCCAAGGTTCAACTCTTGTGAACTGTTTCAAATTTTCTTTTATTATAGTTAGATATCCTACGTGATCTAATACTGAGTCTATAAAAGTTAATCGATCTATTCCACTTGATGACATGCACCCACCAAATTACTTTGCCACCGTGTTTAACTGTGGACACAAAATTTTGCTTCTCAAAAAACACCTTGTTTCCACCACACCAGATTACGCCCTTTGCTGTCAAAGATACAAAACTTACTTTCATCCGAAAATGTTACTTCAAAAAATTAAGGTTTAATAACATACACTTACTGGCAAAATGTAAATGTTTTTGCTTATTGGCAGTTTAAATACATGACTTTCTACGAGCTATAATGCCGTGTTAGCCAGAATTTTTTCAGAATTCTTCGTATAGTATCTTCATGAGATTTTTTAAACCTTTCTCTAACAGGAAGTGCTATTTGAGACACAGCAGTATTTAGATTTAAACATAAGGATTTTAGGATACATATCTTTTCTCGTAAAGTCAGTTTAGATGGTCAGTTATTCCGATGCTTTTAGATAACAGATTTCGATTGTGCTTGTGCGTAATTATATTACTCATTCTTTGGATAGAGGAATGAGTTCTTCCAACTATATCTTTCTAATTGCTGGAAGAGTTTTACCTTCATTCCTTTGTCTTAAAATGATTTTCTTTTCATCCGGAACAATCTCCTTTCCTCTGGAATCCATTTTAATTCTACTTTGCAAATTCTAATGTATCATATTAAAAAAACAATGTTTTTAATTCTATTTGTTGTATTTCTACCACAGTTAAAATGAATAAGTAGCAAAAAATAGAAGCAGACAATATTTCATTTCATTTCATTCAAGCTCACGGAGGCTAAAAAAAAAATTTCCAAATATCTTTGTAATTTGTGTCTGTACGGAAATTTTTTCTGATAACTTTTTGCGTAATTTTTAATTATTTTACTTTTAAACCATGTGTGTCATCTTTCTGAAATTGTTTCTGATATTTAAGGAATTGATAAAGGAAAGCTTTATATAAAAATAGAATTAATATTAGCACTATAATGTACATTTATTCTCTGTAGAATGTTTACCGTGCATTTGTACTCAGACTTTTTCTGGCAAGTGTATGTGTTTTAAAATTGTATTATGTTTTTCTGCGGGTCTATTTTTTAATGAGATTTCTACCACATTCATTATTTAGTCTCGATCATGAATCACGATCATATGACGAGGTTGACCGACGAGCAAGCATCTGGTATCTTAGATTCACCCTGTACAGAAACATGTGGAACAAAAGAATGTTTTTTAAAGGATAGTTTTCCATTTTATTTTTATATATCATATATTTTGAAAATTTTAAATTTTTCAACTCGAAAATGTGGATAATCCCAGTGATTGGTGATTACATCAGGGAAGGCGTAAATTACTCATTTTTTATGCTAAATATATTTTAGAAAATAGGTGAAAGAAGTACAATGTCATAGTATAATAGTGAAAAAAGTATAATGTTAATTTCTAAATAGAATGGCATTCTAATCAGATGTGACTTTCATCGTTTTTCCTTTTTCATCAACAATAACCAATTATTTAGTTATTTTTTCGTAATGGTAGAATGTATTCATTCATTTGTGTGATAAAATTCTCGTCGTTTTCTTTCTTTTGATTTCGGTTCAACAGTTCGTGGGTTCGAATCCCACCTTGGGCATGGATGTTTGTAGTGGTTCAGAATCCACTTTAAACCGAAGGCCCGGTCTAATTAGCCCTCGTGTGCAAATAATGACAGTTGAGCGACGAACAACTCCTTCTTTCGATTGTCAATTTAGCAATCGAATGTTTTTGCTTTTGGTTCAATAGCCGTGATTTTGAGTTCCTACCTCAGGTTTGAATATTTGCAATAGCTCGGAAGGGACTCGATTCATCAACAGAATTAATGACCTGAATTATAGCTTTGTCGTGACAAGAGAAATTTACTAATAGAATTATTTTATGAAATGGTGGAAGATATGAAACAGTAAACAGTTGCCAACAGAACTACGTAGCTCAAATATAGTAGCCATTTTGTAATTTAACTAATTCAATAATGTCCGAGTAACGTTTTGAGAATTTAGTTTCAATGAAATGCTGCTTGTAATCCCTTAGATACAAATTTGATAAAATTTATGCGGTGGGCACATCAAACAAGCAAAAAAATATCGCCGAGCTTATTCAACATGTAACTTTGACGTCACAAAATATAATCTATTCACTTTCAATTTCCAGCCTGGTTAGCCCTCTTGCGCAAAAATAATTGTAGAGTGACAAGCAAACCCTTCTTTCACCTAGAAAAGCAGATTTTCAAAAGTTGAGAGAAAGGGAAACCTATCATGCCGGTATTCTAATAACCAATAAATGTTCAATTAGTAACAAATCTCGATTAATAGAAAAATTAATCACATTTTGTTTGCAATATGTGTGGCTGCTTATTTCTATTGACAGAAAAATCGGTAAATATAAATTGCTTAAAGCTAATATCATGCGATGAGGTCAATATGTGAGTTGACGCCTCTTTCTCCATTAGAGACACAAGGTACCATGCAACTTTTATGTGTTTATAAGCCATCTTAGTACGATGGGTATTCGGCAGGATCAAATAAAATTTAACTACCTCCCCGTTTTAATAGCGACGGCTTTTCCCATCATATAATCTTTTCTTCAATTAATTCTAGTAACAAAGAAGGAAAAGATACAATCATTTGAAACATTTTATTGCATAAAATTTTTTTAAATTTTTTTATTACTTTTACTTTGTTTTTGCATTTAAAGTCATGCGTATGTATTCCGGTGTTTACCCGAATGAGAGCTGTTAAGTGTTTCTGTTTAACGGTTTACGATGCTAATGTTTCTATTTCAACTGTTAATTATCACCGACCTAACCATAAATTCATGCATTTGAATGTCAAGTTGGATATAAATATTTATAGTGTTGCGAATTCAAATTTAAACTAGATTTATGTCAACTTACTGATCCTGAACAGAAAAAGACTAATAAATTAATGTTAAAAAAATTGGAAGTACTATGTGATGTCCCTTGAAAATAAGGTATCGTGTATCACTAAGGAAAATATATTTCCTTCAAAACTATTAGTGTCACATAGTATCAACCACTCGTTTCAAATAGAGAGACACAAGAAACCAATTAGAAAATTGTATATATATTGGTACCTTTTGATTACGTAATTAGTATTGAAGTATTTAAACTATAACTTAATTGTTACTTTTTATCAATGTATTTAATAATACATTTTTAAAAATCATTCCGTTCCTTATTGTTTTTTCAGGGTTTATTTGTAAATGTATCGATTCCTTAGTTATTTTATTAGAATTTAAAAAAGCAGCGCAGCTTCTAATAAAACTGAGAAAAGTCTTATATAAAAATATTTGAATTCGTTTAGTTATTATTCTCTCCATCTTAAAACGAAATAATACGTTGCTATCAGGTATCCTTAATTTTTTGAACTGTTGGAATTCCAGTGGTGGGCTGATTTAAAAGAAAATTGAGCAGTCATTGTATAGTATCTAAGCAAATTGAACAAATTTGATTTCTTTTGTCTTGATGTGGTATGTGAGAGTAATTGAAATACAATAAGATTACAAAAACATTATAATTGCAGAATTATCCTAATTGAATCACTGTTTTGAATTCATTAAAACTGATATTATTTAAACATTGCATTCATAAACAATAAATAAATAAACACTGACCTCAATATTAGAGATGCTTTTTAAACTTCTATATACCCCGAAGAAACCTACCTGAAATCCATTGAGAAACCCTGCTGAGTAGAATGTCATAAAGGCTCCTGAGCCATTGACACCTTTCACCATTTTGGAAATCTTTTCAAGAGTAGAAAGCATGATTAAGACAACATGGATTTTCCCTCCAGTGCACCGATGGTATTAGTGACCAGTGTTCTCGAATAGGAAGCTCACTGGATTACGGATATAAAAGACAGGAACAAACTAATCTCATCCACTTTCGAAGTGATTACCTCAGATCATTAAAATTTTCTGAGTATTCCAAAACTTTCGAGATCTGTACCAACTGTTTCACTGAACAAGCTACGCCAGAGCACATCCTTGAGTGCCTGGGGTTATCCAATCAAGATTTATAACGACGATCCTTTGATGGTGCTAGATTTTTCGGGGTGTTTAACGTTATGAACCTGGTCTAGAGCTGCTCGCCAAAGAAGGCATGCAATAACAACAGAATATTATGCGATTTTTAGTAGCTTTATTTCTATGTAGATAACTGTTATTAAAACATTTTTGAAATTTCCTAAGCAATTATCAAATTTTTTACCTGCTACTAATAACTTCCTTCCTAAAAAAAGGAAATGTATCTATCGCTGAGATAAGATCATACCAGGGGAACATCGTTTTGAAAAGTGACATAAAAATGTAGACACGAATATTTTGATATCAATTTTCAGATAGAAAATCGTATGACAAAAACAAAGTCAATAATCAATTCAAGTATGTAATAGTTTAATTTAAATGTGTATTACTAAGCAATTAGTATTATACAATTTTTCAAGTAATTACATTATAAATTATTAGGCTTACGAATTGTTTCTTTTTATCGGGATTTTACACTTAAAATAAGAACAGAAAGCACCGAATAAATGTCGACTAAAAGTGATGAGAAGGAAACAGAAAAAGTAACATTCTTAACTTTATTCTCTCAGTAAAATTCTTAAAAATGTTATTTTCAGCACAAACTTTCGCTTAAATATCTTTCTTAATCAAATTCTTTTCAATAGAATATACAGTAAAAATTTTAAAATATATAATTTTTTCATTATCGATTTTATAATTTTAATCAGTTCTGGAATTATTTAGCGACCATTTTACATAATAAGATATACATTTTTTTACTTATAAAAATAAGCAATAAAAGTGTATAATTTCCATTAATTAATATTTAAAGAATATATAATAAATATTCAAAGAGTTAGCAAATGATTGTTTAATGAAAAAATGGTAATTTTATTTTATATATAAAAATATAGTTTTAGCAGAAAATAATTTATTTTCTCAATCATGAATATTGTTTAAAGATAATTATGAAATATCTTGAATGTTTAATTTATGTATCAATATTATTATCATGAATATATGTGGTAGAACTTATAATTTATTATTCAAAAATAGTTGTTAGTTTTCTATAATTTATTTCATTCATATAAAGAATACAAAATTTTACCTTGACAAGGAATTTTTTTGAGAAACTATCCAAGTCGAATCTTTCATGTGTCGTTTTCAATTTTACAACTGAATCAAAAGTCGAATCGAGTTAGACGTGTGAGTAATTCCAAGCATGAAAAAAGATTTGAAACTTTCTTTTTAAATTCTTCAAGAATTGTTTGAAAGTTAGCATAGTAGAAGGTCGTAGAAATTTCTTTTTTTAAATATGTATATCTTGTTTATTATTTTCAAATGAAAATATTGTTCCATAAATTTTTCCAGCGTTTTGATAGAATTCCTTTTTCAATATATTGTAAATCCCTATTTATACACCAAAAATACAATATTTCATTTTGTAATGAATCGAATGAAACTTCCAATTTGAATTCTGAACTATAATTTGACATCCATTTACATTACCCTTGAGTTATAAAATATTATATCAGTGAAAGTCTTAAATCCATATCAAGAGTTATTTATTAACGTATAACATTTCATGAAACTCTAATTGAATAACATTGACCCCAGAGTTGATATACGAATAGATATTCATTTCCTCAAAATACTATACCATACCAATTATTCCCATAAGTTCTGAAACATTTAACATACATAAAATCTAACTATTTCAGTTTCATATTAAGTAACGATTGAACTCGTGTCCTTCCGAAGCAAATAATAAGGATAAAAAAGAGATTATATATAATTTTTATAAATGTTTATAAATTATATATATATATATATATATATATATATATATATATGTGTGTGTTGTAGTGGCTTATCTTCTTTAAAGATCTGACACTAGTCAGATCAACTCCAATAAATTGTTGACTGTTAGAATGTTGATGAATAGCAGAAGATCTGAGGTTTAATCCTCCCGGGAAAGTCCGACGCAATCCAGAATGTTTCGGTGAGTCTGGATGGTAACAGCATTCTTTACAAGTGGGATGCTTTTTGTACCACGTTCAAACGATAAGCATTTTAGACGTTCACTTGAGAATATGGCCAAGGTAGTCTGAGATTTTCGGTCACAATTTCAGAAGAGTTCCAGATGTTCTAGTGTACCATTGGTGCGTAGGTGGAATTTGCCAGATTGAATTTAGTCTAAATTTTTCATTGAATTAAAGTTCCTGGTATGTAAGTGATGAACCAGTGGGCATATCTTCCTCACTGTCCTCTTTGGCCTGTCCATCTGCGGTCTCATTGCCATTAATATTTACATGGGATGGAATCCATTGGAGATGTACATCATGGTCTTGGAAGATCTTTTAAATTTTAGCAGAATCGATATACTTGTTTCATTGTTCCTAGAGGACCAGACACTGAGATGTTGTATTGTATTGTGACTGTCCTAAAATGTCCATAGTTTCCTGAAATCACAGTTGGTGTAAAGGATAGCAGCAATCCCCTCCTTAATCACTATCAACTCACATCTGAAGACTGAGCAAGTGTCAATGTTACGTTGTTTTAGCATAATATCAGACTGAGGGGTTCTAATGTAAACTTCGCTCCCACAGTACTCTTTTGTACGACTACAATTGTGTTCTACATTTGCACTGCATAGCAGGGAATGCAATTAGTACTTTCTATTGCCAATCGTCTAAGATGATCTTCGATGTGAGTTAGCCTGTTTGCAGTGGAATTAAGATCAAAATGGAAGATGACACTTGGAACTCTTCCCTCTGAGTGATCAAAACAAGGTCTTAAAGACTGAGGTTCAACCTCACGAGATATTAGATGTTTTGAGATTCTGCCAGTGTAAAAGAGGTGAAATTCTTCAACTTTTGATTACACCAATTGTGTAAAAAGGAGGAGGTACAATGATTCGGGCCGTAGCTGTAGATTTTGTTAAAATATTTAAGCTATAGAGAGAGTTCTTCTAATGTGTAATGATTGTAAGTTTGTCTCGTATAAAGCTATATCAAACGGGCAGCTATTATTTGAGTCCTAGCGGCACTTAGTTGTAATCGTTCTAATTTCAAGAGATTCGTTTCAGATGCACAGAAATGAATTGGATAACCATATTCAAGAATGTATGTTATAAGTGAAATATATATCCGGTTCTGAGAGTATTTTCATCAGCACCCCAAATTTGCCAGGCAGATATTTGAGAATGTTAAGGCACTTACTAGCTTTTGAAACCAGATGAGTCTGCATGTTAGTTATAGTTGCATTCAAGATCGAGAATAAAACCGAGATACAAAGGATGTTTTCCATAGGTGAGGGACTGGGAATAGAAAAGCAACATTGATTTATAGTGATATATGTGTTTATTCATGGTGAAAAAAAATTCGATATGGAAAATAAATACCATTGATTTTTATTAAATTTTTATAGTGTAACATTTATCCAAAAGATGGCTATAGTAACATATCAAAATGTCTGTTTTATAAGTATTCTAAAAATTTTACCTCCTCTATTTAAATTAAATTTCCTGTTACAAGAACTTTAAATGTTGAATGATAAATTTTGTAAACATTTAAAAGACAATATCCTTTATATGATAGTGATAATCTTTGATGATTCATGCAAGCTTAAATACAATTTTTTAAGCTCTTAAAATTCAAGGAATCATATAAGTAAGAATTTTTTCATCCTAATCAGGCAATATTCCATTAAAATTATAAATATATATATACATAATATATATATATATATATATATATATATATATATATATATATATATATATATATATATATATATATATATATATATATATATATATATATATATATATATATATATTGGGACTTAATTATCCATGTATGCAAAAGAGCGATAGATAAACAAATAAAAAGAAATCTTCATTAAGGAATTAATATTTTGACTTAATTCTAAACTATTAATAATTATATTAACTATGTAAATTTATGTTGAATTAAATTTTAAACTATTAGAGTAATTGCATTAGCTAAGTAAATTAATAATATTGAAAATAATGAAATAAAATGATAAGAAAGTAATAGTATAACTTAATAAGCCAATTTAATAAGCCGCACACATATTTTACAATTTCGTAAATGGAACTTCCACACCTCGCATAAGACTTAGAAGGCTTGGATAGCCCTTCTACTTAATTATAAGTGTAATTAATAGTAATATAATAAGTGTAATTTATATTCTCTTTCAAAAAGTATATCTTTCTTATTATAAATATAGTTTATTTTTCTAATTCGAAATTAGCTTATACGTTTATCATCTTACATCAACACTGAATAAATATTTGAAAGAAAGTACCATTTATATAAAATTAAGCATCATGAAAATATAATTTATCGCTATCTGCTCAGTTTGCATTGTATGGAAAAGCTCTATGTAAAAAATTATTTAAGTTTCTTAAAAAAAGAAGATGTTTATTTAACAAAAATTTACAAATAAATTTTGCTAAAAAAAGTAATAAAATTTTTTGCATGCATAAAATTTGTGAAAGAAAATCTAAGAATTTACTTATAAAATATAATATGAAAGCATGAAATAAATTATCTGTTAAATCTGAATAAATTTATGTCAATTTTCTTATTTGTTAGATTATTAGAAGAAAAATTATTAAAAGTTATAAATTTATTTTCTTAGTGAGGTTTAACTTATTGATTGCTTTATTAATATTTTTTACCTAAAAATTTATTCTTCTTTTATATTTAGATTTAAAAATAATATAAAATTAAGTTAAAGCTAGTTAAATAGTATCATAATTGAGAAAAAGTTTTCAGAAATATTTGTTGTTGTTACAAATCCCATCTCCGGAATAGCGGAGCTACACCAGATCCATGAGCCCATGCACTCTCAAAAAATCAAGAAAAAGGAGGGGATCTCCAATTAGCTCCTCCATCGAAAATTGAGAGCACTCAAGTAAGTCTTGAGGACTAGCCTCGTTGGAGTTGCACTTTTTTACAGATAGGGAAATGCTTAATACGATGGGGTCAAAGGATAGGCAATTGATGTGTCTACTAATAAATCTACTGATTGCAGTCTGGTCAGCTCTGGAACCAACAAAGTCAATGCCTGCCTATGGCAGTACCAAGCATGAACAGGGGGATGCTGTCAACCATTTGAAATAGCATTTTTACAAGCAGAGTATAATTCTGAGTAAGTAAATTCCAGATCTGGAGAAGCAATAGAGGAAGAGTCCCACTTTACCATGAGGTTGTCGGAAATACTTAAAAATTGAAAAGGATTTTTGAAAACTAGTTCTCTTTGACCGTTATAAAATTAATTTATTAGCAATCAAGAAACAAAACATGCAAATGGTGTAATAATTATTATAATCCTTTGAGTAACATTATAAAATAACATATGTACATTATTTTTAAATTATTTGTTATTGATAATATAAATTTATTTCTTATCCCGGTCCCTAATAGGATTTCTAACTTTAAGCACTACCAGGCGCGGAAGTGATGGTAAATTGTATAGTGGAGCATTCAATAGAAGTGCGATCGTTCACCGGAAGTGGGTAGGTTTTCATGATATAGAAGCTGAAACCAAGCAAAAGACCCCCAGATATGGCCTACCTACCCCAGAGGTATCATTTCACATGGAAGACATTGCAACCACGACCCATTTAATATGCTTCAGCAAACAATGACGATCACGATGGATCTAAGATCAAAATTCATACCCACTACCTTCCGATAACAAGAATGATTGCTCTAACCAAGCAGACCTTCGCGGCAATAGATAATATAAATTATGTTTGCTTCCATATTTTGGGTTTCCTTATTTTAAAATAATTATTAATATATAATTTAATTATTCAACCGTTTGCTCTAATAAGTTTAAAATCTTACGAAAAAAAGATGGGAATTAAAAAATAATATGAAGCATATTCTAACAAATAATTCAACTTTTGAAATCAGAAAAATAAATTAGTTTTTAATTTCATAAATAGAGAAATATGCTTAAAACCACAAACAATTCATTGAAAATCTCTTATTTATTTTTTTAAATATTTCATACCAATATTCCAAATTTTCTTGCATACAAATGTTCTTTAACAAACATCATTTGAAGACGGATGAAAATTTTGAATTTTTCATTAAAATTGGATTTATGCTCGATAACTTTAAATGAATTTATACAACATTTTTACATTTTTCTAATGTCCCGTCTTATTAAAAATATTCTTTATTATAGAAAAATTTTATTCTCGAACCTATCTGAATTTTAACTTTTCAACTCTATTTTGTGTTAATGAGATTAAATTTAAGTTTATCATAATCATAATTTTCATAATTTTTTAAAATTTACTTTACATTATCATAATTTTTAAAATTTTCAATTTATCTCAATTTAATTTCACAGTAAAAAATTATGTACTTTGAATCATTTAAGGTTTGCTAACTATTTTAACTTTTTAATTCTACTTTTAAATCAGCTTTCTGATACTATATTGTACTTCAAAATACATAAACGTCTAAACTGTAAGTTCCCAATGAAAATTATTTAGACACACATTTATTTAGATATACGTGCACAAAAAATTATTATATTCGTTAAAATATGTATATTATTTATAAATTATTATTGCATTTCACTTACATTATTTTCCTTTTTTCAGAGGATTTTCATTACTAATTTATTATTAATTCTTCTAAATACGCTTTTTTGACATTATTTACTTTATAGATGATAGCATACACTGCTCAAAACAATTAAAGGGTATTGCGGTTTTAGGTGGATCTTGTGGCTGGGAAACTTTTTAGCTGATTGATACGTGGTCGACAGACGTAGTAGGTTATATGAGAATAAATTACACATGTTTGGCAGAAAAAAATGCATTTTATTGCGCATTTGTGTACAAAAGGAAAAAAACACAATTTGTGCATATGAGAAAAAAAGAATAAGAAAATGTGTTGTCTTCAAAGGAAGTCATTTTCAGTAGGGGGTATGGTTTCCACGGACGGCCAGCAACGTTGAACACCTTTGAGGCATGGAGTCAATGAGGCTATTAATCACGAGTTGGGGTATTCTGTCCCACTCTTCCAGAAGAGCTCTTTCCAGTTCTTGGAGAGTTTGTGGGGGTGGTTGGTGGCCAGCAACTCGTCTTCCTAGAGCGTCCCAAACGTGCTCTATTGGATTCATGTCTGGAGAACACGCTGGCCATTCCATTCGTACGATTCCTTCCTTGAAAAGGAAATCCTCCACCAGGTTAGCACGATGTGGCCTGCAGTTATCGTCCATTAAAATGAAGTTATCTCCGATTGCTGCAGCGTAAGGGACTACAATAGGTCTGAGGATCTCATCCCTATATCGGCGACCAGTCAGAGGTCCATCTCGAATGATATAGAGGTCTGTGTGCCCATCAATGGAGATGCCACCATACACCAACACTCCCCCACCACCAAATCTGACACTTTCGTGCAAGAACGTTGGATTATTCCTACTACCACGGTCCTTCCAGATGAAAATACCCCTATTAACAGGATGAACAGAAAAACGGGACTCGTCAGAAAAAGAACATTGCTCTAGTTCACATGTTCTGTTGCCCACTCCCTGCGGTCGCGACGATGACTTGATGTTAGTTTAACACATACCATCGGTCGGCAAGCATACAGACCTACACCATGGAGCCGGTTTCGGACAGTCTGAGTTGAAACCGTGGTGTCAGTAGCCGAGTGAAGGTGTTGTTGGAGAAGAGTAGCGTTCATATTTCGGTGTCTCCAAGCCGTTAACACTAAATATTGATCTTCATTGGGCGTTGTTGCCCGTCTACGACCTTGCCCTGGTCTTCGGCCTGCACTTCCTGTCTCCGAAAAACGGTTCCAGATCCTGGAAATCACACTTTGTAACACTCCAATGGCTTGCGCTACTCCGGCTTGAGTTTGGCTCCCTTCTAACCTACCAACAACTCTCCAAGCTTCTGAATCGGTTAAATGACTTCGCTGAGACATTGTAGTCATCGAAACAAAGCAGTCACTGGATACCGATCATCCTTGTATTCATTGTCTTTTATTCAGTTGAAAGTCAAATTTCATTCACTGCCACTGAATTGACGTCAAACTCAAAATTAGCATACTCCAGAGTTTGAAAATCAGAAAAATTTTCATTTGTGATTCTCTTCTTCTATTTTCAAGAAAAAAATTTCGTTTATATCTTTATTTTATGTAAAACTTACAATATCCTTTAATTCTTTTGAGCAGTGTATATTATAAATAAACATTTTGCTCGTGATTTAGATTTTACTGTAATTTCCTATATTCGCGCATTTAATAATAAACTAGTTACCTTTTAAATTTATATACTGCCTCTATTATTTAAATATATAAAAACTGCCTCAACATTTGTTTCTTATTATTATGTAATTTGAATAAAAAAATTTATTTTCTTATTCTACACTCTAAAGTTTTAGTTATATTTTAATATGCCCTGTTACAGAGGAATTAACTAAAACTGTTTTAATTTTGTTCCTCACATAATTAGTATTTCTAATTATTATTTAATTATTTCTAATTATTATTACATCTTTACAAACTTACATCTTTTACAGTTAATCTCTTTTATTAATCAATATCAGATACTAGCATTTAATTTCTTATGACCGTTGTTCGAATAATAAAATAATTTATAATTAGATTTTGTACTATATATATATACATATATATATATATATATATATATATATATATATATATATATATATATATTGTAATAACTAAGAAAAGAGATTATAATAATATTATTTCTTCTATTATATATTTTCTCAATAATTTTAATATTAAAAATAGCAATTTAAAAAATAGTTATCTTATATTTCAACTGAATTCTATTTCATGCTTTTATTGCTATTTATAAGCTTTTATTATTTTTTACATTAAAACACATGTTTTCTGTTTTTGATCTGATTTTTCCATTCTTTGAAAACAAATCTCTCTAGCAATGCATCATTTGCATATTTTTTATCCAATAGATAGAGAATTCAGTACAGTAGAATGTACATCCTCCCATAAGCCCTAGAGCTTTTCACAAACAAAATATTTATTAAAAGGAGAGCAGGATGCTTGTTTTGTTTTTGATTATATACATTTTCCGCTTGAAATGTAATTTATCTTCTTAGAGATTCTGCCGCTTTTTTATTCCATTTATCATTTTATAGAAATTCATTTTTATTTTGTTGCTAGAAATAAGCAATAGAAATGAAGATACTATCTATTATTTTTTATACAAGAAAAATATCACATTATTTTGTCTCCTGATTTCGATTCAAAAATAAATTTAATGAATAATAATGAATGCCAATTTTTACTTGTTTTAAATTCCAATTTTCTTTGTAAAAAAATTTTTGTTTGAAAAGGGATTTTTTAAATTTGATTATGTAATGAGTAGCTTTAATGTAAAATTCTTCAGAATTTAACATTTTGATTATGTTATTTTTAGTTTTATTAGTATCTTAACTATAATAATATTTGTAATATAATGCAATTTAAAAAAAAATCAAGGATTCAATAATCTTGATCAATATTTAAATTATTGTAAAAGTTAAATATCAAAAGTATAAAACAAAAAATCTTGCTGTATATTATATGAAACGTTTTTATGTAATTTAAGTTTTAATGCTTTGCATATTAATTTAAAAAATTTTCAATTATTTTACATGGTTTTTTCTGCATGTATATGTTTTATATTATACATATATTTATTTATTATTATTCAGGCACATTAATATTTTTTCAATTATATATAGTTTTGTATTTACTTTCTAAATAAACGTGTACATGCCGCTTGATCTCTTTAATAAAATGAGCTTGTAATTTAGAAATGACTAAGATAAATAATGATAATAAATTCAAAATACACTCTTGCATAATAATTACCAGGTGTATGCATATCAAATGAGACGATTGCTAACAGATGTCCCCACGGATAAATGCAAACATTACGAAATTATGACACGTGATTTTTTTACAGTTTGACCTTTGATACTCACGTTTAGTTTACATTTGGACGAACTATTTCTTTACTGTGTTGAAAATGTCGAATTTTATGCCTTTCGACCACGATTTGCGGACAGCATTAATTTTTTATTACTATCTGAAGAAAAATGCTCCCGAATCACATCAAATGCTTGTAGAAGCATACGGTAGCAATGCTCTAAGCCGTGCGTAGTGCTACAGGTGGTTTGAAAAGTTTTAAAATGGTGATTTCGATGTAAGAATCGAGGAGCGTGGCAGACCAGCAAAAAATTTGAAGGTGCTGAATTGCAAGCATTATTCGATGATGATGATGGCCAAACGCAAGAGCATCTTGCAGAACAAATATCATATAACAATATTGTTACATGAATTATATGAATTATTGTTATATGAAATAAATTATATATTTTTATCGTAAAAATAAATATTTACGATAAAAAAAATACATACTGTTCTTTTTATCGTATAAAACAAAATTTTTGAGAGGAAAATTAGATTTTTTCTAATTTCATACGTTCTTAAAATATATTTTATTAACTTTTAAATTCAGACTAATTTGTAGACATAATAATTTGTTTAATTTTACACACATTTCAGAGTTACAAAATAAACAGAAAATAACAAACTACAAGAAAGGAGAAATCTACTTCATATCAAAATAAATTGCTTTTTCCTCTGTTATTGTTACTATTTTAAAAATATTTAGTAATATTGTATTTTTCTTTCTACCGCCACCTTTTGCATACAAGTGATAATTTGATCAGGGCTTAAGGTATAATATGTAATATAGGTAATGAACAACAAATATCCCCACCCCTAATGAAACGAAATCTCCAAATTGATGATTACTCTGCTAATTAATAATTTGCCACTTCAGCTGCTTTTTAAGTAAATAATATAGTAAATTTTTGGAATTTTTTAATAAATTACCAGTTTTTGAAGTAAATTTTTAATTTTTATCCAATCTTCATTAAGTTAGAAAACTATAAATCGTGTTTAGAAGAGAATTTACTGCTTTATTTTGCTTGACATTCCGAAAATGGGGAATACAAAAAATAGCTAAATGTAATACTTTTAAGAAAATTTAACTAAAAAAAATTTATTAATGAGAAACAATCGTTGAAGTAATGTAACTTGAAAGTTTAATTATTAATTTTCATTTCTATATTTATAGTAATTTTGTTATTTTAAATTTGTATTTAGAGATTAATATTAGTTGCTATAATTTTTATGTAATTAATAATCCATAGTGCTTTCGTTCTGCTAACAGGTCAATCAATCCAGCAACTGTGGAAACTTCTCTCTGTTTAACTAAGCACATCACTTGACCACCTCATAAACTAAAATTAAAGAACTTTAAGCTACCTTTAAATTAAAAAATTTTTTGTTAATGATACAGAAAATTTGTTATTTCTTTTAAGCTAAAAATATGGAATTCCTCAGTATTATAAGTTATAAATCAATTTTTCATTATTCAGCAATTTTCATGTTATTTTTAAAGTTTTACTTATTCGATATATTTTTCTCTTCAAATTGTTCTAATATTCACTTTTCAACATGCCAATTATTTCGTAT
Organism: Latrodectus hesperus; assembly: GCA_037975125.1. Lineage (NCBI taxonomy): Eukaryota > Metazoa > Arthropoda > Arachnida > Araneae > Theridiidae > Latrodectus > Latrodectus hesperus. Next base: position 71,112,315 of record CM075860.1, on the reverse strand, counting down.
AGATACATTTAATTAGTTTAATTTAGAAATATTTATGAGCCCATTTTGTATTAATTCTTTTTTTTTTAATTTTATGAAATTTTTAATTCATAAATCCATTATACTATTCAAAAATAAATATATTTGCAGATACTCCAAAGTTTAAAAGAAACAATTGTTGAATTGATTCTTATTTTTATAAAATCGAGTGAATTTTATTATCTGTGTGATGTTTCTTTAAGAATAATAGATTCTTATGAGATGTTTCCTCTATCATATAGTTTATTGTGATTTATGTTGTGCTTGTAATTTTAAGCAATTTCTTTCAAGAAAATGTAAATTTAGTTAATATTAGTTACGGTAATGTCTAATACATTTTTTGACTTTTGCTAGCTGAAGTTCAGGTTTTCATTCAAAATATAATTATTAATTTAGAGGTACTCCGATGGAAAATGACATAATTATACACAAACAATGAAAAAGTAGATGGTTTCACTAAGTAGATACTTTTAAAATATTCAAAACGATGTTGGCCCAATATGAATAAGAATATTTCAACACAGTAATGTTTTTAAATGAAAATTTTATGATATCTTATAGCAAATTATCTGTATGTATGTATGTACGTATGTATTTAATTAAATAATTTCCTTTTATTTTTAAGAGAAACTATTAAATACAGTATAAAAATGTTGATCTTCATATAAATCTTTGGTATACACCCTTTTTACATTCACATTTAAAATCAATAATCATGCCTGACAGCTTCAAATACCAAATTAAAACGAAATATGTCTTTTAAACATAACACTAAAATTCTATGATATTAAACATTGATTGGTCTTAGAAGCTGAGAATCAATTAAGTTAGTATTGATAACAAAATCTACTAAAACTTTTAATGAATTAAATGGAATTACAATCATTGTTAAAATTTATCAAGTATTTGGTCCATAAATTCTATAATTATTTGTTCTAAACCTGGGATCATGTGGTTTGGATGGTATTTGATTAACTCCTCGTCCCTCGAGTACGCATTGACGTTACACTAGTGCTACATCTCTGAGAAGTTAAACTTCGTGGTCTTCTAATGCCATCAGCACCTCTTCTTCTTAGAGTTGGGTTTGTATGTCATTTGGCACCTCTGCTTTTATCAGCATTTTGTACTGTTAACTCCAAACCCAATGTTTCCTAGTTCGAGTTACTCGGGTCACCCACTTTATTAATAAAGTCCGATAACCCTTTAATGGAGTCTAGGTGTAACTCTCTAGTATGGATGATGCCTAAAGAAGTTAATCTAGGGAGGGCAAGGGCCTCGCATTCGTAAATGATATGCTTGGCCGTTTCCTCTTGCATGACATTTCCTGCAGATAGGGTCTTGCTGAAACAGTCCCATTTTATGGAGGTGTTTTCTGAAATAATAGTGCCCAGTTATGAAGCCTACGATTAAATTATCTTCTACCTAGATCATCTTAGAATTGCAGAGGCAATCCTCGCTGATGATGCACAGATGATTCTGGTCAGAGAGTCAGTCATGCTAGCGAGAGCTTCCTGACTTTCACCAGAAGAATATGGTTTGGAGATCACTTATACCTCCTGTGAAGAATTCATTGGTGCCCCTTAACTAGATTGCCTCTGAGTTCCCTTGTCTTTTTCAGGAAGGTCTACTTCAGAGGCTTCACCTGCAAATGCATAAAGGTTTGTTATTTCTTGTGTCTTTTCAGCCACAAGATAACAATTAATAAGCTCAGGTAATATAACAGTCCACCCAGCCTTCCCTGAGTTACTGGGCAAGGCAGAAAAGCTCTAGAAGTTCGCCAGGCAACTAGAGGCTCCGCTAAGACACCGTTACAGCGGTGCCAAATAGCCTTAGGCACGAGTCGCATAACACCAGGGTTTACGGGAGCTGGTGTCGCGGCCTCTGATTCTATATTCAAGGCTATCCTGTCATTCTTACAGGACGTTCGGCGATCCACCACCTGCCAACGCGCCTCGTATCTGCTCAGGCCCCAGGTTCAGCACTTGCAATCAGACATATTCTAATAGAATAATGCCCAACTATACGTGGCATGCAATGTTAAGAGTTTTCCTATACTCACCAGTTTGAATTGCTTCCTTGGTATGCTTGTTTTCACAATCTATTTTCAATTGAAACGTGTGGGTCATGCTAGCACAGGAATTTGCCAGAGATGCACAGCTCGCTGAAACACCAAGTCTACTTTTTCAATATATAAAAATTCTATAAAAACACATTAAAGGCTCTTTGATTCTATGCTGAGGCGTGTGACAGCAGTTATAGCCAACAATATCTGTTACTAACTATTGACTTTGTCACATCCTCCATACTTTCCAAGCAGCTGTAATTTCAATCATTTGATCTTTGCATAATTTGTTATCTGCCAAATAAATTTTGCGGTAATATATTCAATCTTTCTTCTTGTTGCTTTTTGGGTGATCAGCAATGTGCATATTTATACAAATTATTAAGTTATGAAAATAAATTGTCTTTAATGTTACAGCCTATCATAGTAAGTTGTGGAAACTAAAATCATGTAGTTCGTCATCAAATATAAATAATAACTGAATTAAATAGGAAAATATGCACCCTGTTTATATTGTATAAGAGTAATTTTAATTTCTAAAGAGTAATATTTGGATTTGATCTTCAAGTGAGCTAGACTTGTATGTGTGACAATTTTATTTATCTATTACGTTATTTTACGAGTAGATAAGTTCTGTTTCGTTGGAAATTTACAATTTTGTTTATTAACACGAACTGCTAAGTAACTCCTTCTCCAATACCTTTTATATTTTTTAGAAAACAGTAATTTACTCAAAAAATTGTAAACATCAATTTTAGGATATTTCAAACTGTCACTTTTTGAATGTTTTAATTTCTACAGCCTTTATACAACCAAATGCTTTGAGCTTGTAGCTCAAATTATTTTTAAGACCCATTTTAAATTTTCGCTTATGAAGAGAAACAAATTAAATTAAAATTTAATTTATACTATTGTCAATAAAATTATGAATAGCTGATTTAGAACATTTAGATCTCTTCCATATTTTATTTTCTAGTTTTTAGTGTCTTTATACAATCTAATGTTTCAAACTTGTAGCTCAAATAATTTTTAAAAGTCATTTTAAATTCCCTCATAAGAACAAACAAATTAAATTACACCTTGCTTTATAATATTATCATTTACTGTTTTTTGCTATGCCAAATTACAACTTATATATAATTTTAAAAGAAGAATTTAAAGGATTTTATAAACTTTTTGCAAACATTTCAGTTTTATATTTATGTAAATTCAAAACTATAATTTGCTGTTTAGAAATACCTCTTCTTTACACATTTATGACTTATTTAAGAAAATATAATTTATTTCAATTGATCTAATCTTCTAAAGTTATTTATTTATCTATTATAACATTAAAATGAGCCATATAATTTAGGCTCGTTAATCATTTAATTTTGAAATTCATTATACGTGCAGAAAAGTTCCTGTTTAAAGTTCACATAAAAATCTTAATTTTAGAGAAAATGTAAAATTTTCGAGAAATTGTAATATTTTGAGAAAATGTATATTAACTAAATTAATAATTAAAAAATAATAAAAATAATATACATAATAAATCGGTTAAAAATTTTATTTACATATTTGTGACTTAATTTTAATAAAATCATTAGGAATATGAAATAAAATTAAATAAATAGGCATTGTTATTAAGGAGCAAAGCATTTAAATAATTAAAAAAAACTTTTAATGTAATAAACTATTTAAATTTTCAATATGATTTTATTAATAAATAATGTAATATCAGATATAAATACATTTTGGTTTTAATAACTTAGTTTTATTAAATTTCTACATTTTAAAACAAATTCATATTTTAGAAAAATATTAAATAAATTAATTTAAATTCAAAATGTAAAGATAACTACAATAGTCAATAAATATTTTATATTTTAAAATTTTAAATTCAGATTAAAAATGATTTATTCGAAAGGATTTACGCGAATTAAAAGAAGAATTTAAAACTTGCCTTTAATGCATATTTTCTAATTCTATCTTATAGATTTTTAATTCTATCGCTCTTGATCTTATGTAAAAAAACGTTGCCTCAGGAATCCAAAATAAATTATATCATAAATGCTCGTGTATTTCTCTTTCGTAATTTAAAAGTATATTATTTAAACTTTGTTAGTTCCTTTTATGCAATCATTATATTTTCAGCGAACCAATATTAACTATATATTTTTAAATTCATAGTGATAAAAAAATGTTTAAAGGTAAATATATTTAAAATCAAAATATTTTTTCATAAAAGAAACTTTCTTTTGTTAATAACAATCCTTTGATATCTAATTAGCATACTGTTCCGAAGTTTATTTTTGAAAAAATTATTTAATTTCCTTATAGAAGTAAAGTAGAAAAAACATAATATCAAAATAAGTATATTTAAATCTTAATTGAAAACCAAACAGTTTGGCGAAAGGAAATTTGTAAAGATTATTCAAACGTTTTTAGAAATAAAGATGGTTATCTTTATTTCTAAAAATTAAAAGTTTAGTTAGTTAAAATTTTAGTCAAATTAAGTTAAAAATTAAATTATTATTTAGAAATAAATATGGTTCAATTATATAAATATGTTGAAGTATCTAAATGAAAAATAAATATTTTCATATTAAATTTTTAAAAAATATTCATTGTATTGTAACTTATTGAATAATTTATTTACAAAAGAATAACTGAATAATTTGTTCTATTGTCAATTAGTAAAATATCAATCATCTTAATAGAAATAAGTATAATATAAAATAATTAAGAATATAGATATAATAAAGAAAGTATTTGCATAAATTTTGTATAAATGTTAATAAAATATATTTTTACTTTATCCAAATTTATATTCATAAATTTAAATAAGAAAATTATATATACCAGAAATTACTGGCAGTCATTTTAAGTGTAATTTTTAAATATTAATATCTAATGTATAGTTTATTAAATACAAAATTAATTAATATTACACAAATTTTTTTAATAACGTCGGACACTGGTCACTAACTCTTCACCGCAACAAGGAGGAAACTGTTACTCATTTTTTGATACTACATAAAAATGACATATTATTCTTCACATTAAACTAAATTTATTTTTGTGTAATCCTTATACAAAATTTATGGATGAAAATATTGCACGCAATTTATTTCACTGATGTCCAAATTGTACTTTTATTTTTCAACTTTTCTTTTATTTTATTTTGTTAATATATAGAAATGTGATTTTCTTTAATGCTATGTTTCAACTTCTAAAACTGAACAAAATATCGAATGATGATAGACATAAAAGTAATTCAAAGCGTTGAAAAAGACATCTCTATACATTCCTGCTTCTTTAAAATTCTTCTTCAAAGTATTTTCTGTGAAATGTTCTCCTGTCGAAAGCTTTAAGAATCCCTTTCCTATGTATTTTCACTCATCTTGCTTTTATTATCTTAGGACAGAAAATAAGATTTTTTGAGTTCAGCTTAGTTCCCGTTTACGTTAAAAATATTTTGTTTTATTTCTTTCAATCTGAGTAAGGAAATACCTTGTTTTGAATTGCTGGATTGCGTATTTTGAGTTTCTGATTGAATTTATTTTGTGTTTGCGTTCTTGTGTCTCTATTTTAAGAGTTTCCTTTCTTAATTGCACTTCTTTAAGTGGCATCATATGCCAGTGTAGACATTCACTTAGTTATGACAATAATACCTGAAAATGAAAGAAAACAATTAATGGCAGCAATATTATTTGTAACAGAAATATGTTATTTGTCAATATATCAATATTTTAAATAATCAACCGTTTTCTCATACTGTTAATTTAAATATACTATATTAATTTATATATAAACAGTTTGTTTTTCTGCTTTCTGACGCAATAAGTGTAATATGAGAAATACATTATTGTTACAAATATATAATTTAACTCTAAATCCATTAGTATACTGTACCATTAGTGTATAACTTACACTACATTTTATATGAAAGAATGCGACACAAATGATTCTAAAAGTATTAAAATATTAAATTTATTAACATCAATAAAAAGAATAAAATTCACTTTCACACTTTAAGTCTTTAAGACTTGATTATATCATTATACCCATTTACGTAGGTTTTTGGATATTATTTTTTAAAGTTGTTAGTCAAATGAAACATACTTATCACCTAAGCATATTTTCCTACTTTTTAGTAGAAATTGTTATTTAATTATAATTTTTTAATTTATTATACATAAAGGAATGTATATATTTTGTTTCTTTAAAAGTATCGAAAAGATTAAAAAATTTTAAATTATATTATGGTGACAATAGCTTCAAAATTAACATTTTTCAATATTTAACTGCTACATACCATATAAATCAAATATATTTATAACGTTGGAACAATAAATCTGCAAGGTTACAAATATCCTTGAAAATACGCAAATATACTTGGAACTATTATAAATTTATAAGATGCTGATCCATGAGATTTTAGATATGATTTTTAGAAATGAAATACTTAATCATTTAATATACCAAAATAATAAAATTTTAAATATCTAAATATAACTATTTTTTATTTATTTTTCTAATTAGAAATGCAATCCATTTTTCAAATTTGAAACATATGTACTTCGTTTATCATTTGTATCATCATGAGATTATAATGGAAAATGAAATTGCTTAGGGAATTGAACAACATAGATTTCCTAATTCCGTATAATTTGTTCAGTTTGCATCGCATAGGAAAATGCTTTATATAAAAAATGTTTGATTTTCCTAGAGAAACTACTGTGCCATTAAATTGCTTAGGGAATTGAACAACATAGATTTCTTAATTCCATATAATTTGTTCAGTTTGCATCGCATAGGAAAATGCTTTATATAAAAAATGTTTGATTTTCCTAGAGAAACTACTGTGCCATTAAGTTGAAAGAATTCAAGCTAGAAACTTAAAAAGATAATTAAGAAGCATTGTGCTTTTACTTTCATATATAAATTTTATAAAATTTGATATATAACCCCTTAGAATTTATTCATACATCTAATTAAAAACAGGAAATAAATCCCTTATTTTTAAATGAAACATTCTGATTTCAAATTTATTACTTTATACTCCAATTTTGAAAATTTCTTGGTTTTTATCAACGGTCCTCAGTGGTTCTAATTCATTAAGGTAATTATTGTATTTATAAATTTGAAAAAATCAATGAAAGAAAAATTTTTGAAAATAATATTCATAGTAATTTTAAAGTAATTCCTTTCTTTCAGGTTGCTCTTCAATATTTTATATTATACTACTTTTTTATAAATAAAAAATAAATCAAAATTAATTTAATATTTTTTAATTAATTTAATTAAATAAAGTTAAAAAATATTTTTGAAAGTTAGCTATTTCAAATGGTTTTATTAGCAATCGATTTATTAGCCAATAAATTCGATCAAGTGACAAAAGAACGAAAAGAAAAATACAAATGATGATAGTTTTTCATTTGAATAACATTATATCTTTGAAATCTTCTTAAATAATATTATTTTTATAAGCTACTTAAATCATAATTATAAAATCTATGATCTTAAATCAGCCGAACTGGCAGCCGAATGGTTAGTGCTCTTGCCTTAGATTCAACAGTTCGTGGGTTTGAATCCCACTTTAGGCATGGATGTTTGCAGTGGTTCGGAATACACATTAAACCGTAGGTCCCGGTCTAATTAGGCCTCGTGTGCAAAAAATGACCGTTGAGCGACAAACAAACGAACTTCTTAAATCGTTCATAAATGACAATATAACTATTGTTTCCTACCTTGTTTTATAGAATATTAATTTGATCGATGTTTAATTATGTTTATATACAAATGATTCACAACTATTCCTACACACACATTTATAATCTTAAAAAATGAAATGAAAAAAATAATGATTGTAAAAAAACTGTTCTTTTTCTCTCTAGCTACTTTTTAATTACATTATTTTTCTTTCTTTTGCAATTTACTTTTTCAAAAATACTTTTTTACTTACACTATTTTAATAAAATTTCTTTATATTTTACATAAATCACATTTTTTATAAATGAGGCATTCTTCCCTTGTTTTTCAAATTTTACTAAAATTTTCTATATTTGGTTATTCAAATATCAATATTGATTTTTTTTCATAAAAATTTCTTTAGTTTTTATTTTAAAAAATGTGCATTTTTTAATTTTATTACTTTTATTTTCAAAAATGTTTCTGAAATATATTACATGAATTAACTTAAATTCTTTCTTCATTTCATATTTTTCTTTTTTCTAAGATTTTAAAATATTTATTATTTAACATCAAGCTAAAACAAATAATGAGAATTTTTGTTACCCAGCCATTTTTAAGAATCATTGCTTCAAAAAGTAATTATCTTATATCAGTGATTACGTTTCATATGAATTTTAATATCTAATATAAGATAATAACGATTATAAAATATGGCTCGTCTTAGTAAATTTTTTCGATGACTTTAAAATGAAGAATACATATTTAAAATAAATAATTATTTTGCATTTAAATTGAGTACAGTTTTACAATTTTATAGTTATGTATGAATTTTTATAACTTTTTTGCATTAAGCATATATGTTTTTTTCTGATGTTTCCTTTCTTTGAAAACATATTTTTCAAACAATTCTACATTTGCATATTTTCATCCAATAGATTGAGAATTCAGTGTAATAGAAATAGTGTAATTTCCCATAAGAACTGGAGCTTTTCACAAACAAAATATTAAAGAAAAAACTGCATATGCCTGTTTCCTTTTTGATCCTATACATTTTCTACTTGAAATGCGATTTATCTTCTTAGAAATTCAGTCGCTTTTTTATTCCATTTATCATTTTATGCAAATTCATTTCTGTTTCCTGGGTACGAAATAAACAACAGAAATGAAGTTACGATCGATTTTTTACGCACAAGAAAAAGATACCACTTCTTTGTATATGCTAATTTAGATAATTCAAAAATAAATTTAATGAATAATAATGGATGTTAATTCCACTTCTCAATGTTTCTATTTATCTTTTAAAAACATTTCAAGTAAATCACAGATTTTTATCTCAACTGAAATATAACGTGTTATTTTTAAGTAAAATTCGTTCAAATTAAGTATTTCGATAAAAAATTTTATGTTTACGAGTAAGCTATTCCTGTTCATAGTCCTCATATAAATAGGTTTGAAAGTATATCTCAACAAATGGTGGTCATCAGCTAACAATAATTAAAATTAAATACTATGTATACCTAAAAGTAATAAAATATTTCTTGCACTTAATTAAATTAAAATATTTTATCTAACACAATTTCTCAAATTTTGTTGAATTACGTTATTTATAATGAAATGTAAACATGTAAACTTTTCTTTTACTGAAGAGCTTTCAGTTTAAACAATAGCGTTAAATTATTTATGTTGAAGTAGATATTGTTTCTCTCTTACATTGATTACTCTGTTTTAGTATTCTATCTAAAACAGAGTAATCAATGTAAGGTAATATTTATTTTTCATAAACAAAACAGTTACATTATTTTCAGACGAATAAATAATTTTCATATATTTATATAAAAAAACACACAAGAATCAAGAATTTTTTTAAATTCTCTGATAATACTTTGAAGATATAAAATATATCTGTTAGTACCATAACAAATTAATGTTACATGTATTTCCAGATATTAATATTAAATTATAATAACTAGCACAGTTATAATTTAGACATTTATTTAATTAATTACGTTACTTGATTTCATATAAATTTTAATTAGAGATTTTGAGATTCGAGGAAATTTATTCGCAGTTTTTTTAATATATTTTATTTTAAATTGTAGCGCAGTTATAATTTAAGCTTTTAATTCATTAATCCTGTGTTTTACTTGATTTTATATGTAATTTTAATTAAAAATATTGACATTCCAGAGATTTTATTCTTGTTTTGTCATACATTTTTCAATCACAATTTATTTATGCTGTGGAAAAGTACTAATCCCTCTTTTATTCAAAATCTTCAAATTCTTTATGTTCAGTGTAAATTTAATCCATAATCTGTTTCACTAAAATATTCTCCCCTGTTAGAATAAAAGTATTTTTAGCTTGCAAACGTTTTTTTGTTTTTGTTTTATCTGCACTTAATGATAAAATTTCAGTTGTATTTATAATATTTATAATTTTTAAGTTCGATATCTTCTACGACGCTTAGTTAAACAGTTTACGCAAACAACGAACAAAAAATATTTGCCATTTTGACAATCTCTTCTTCTTTTATATAGTTCTAGCAGATAGCACTACAGTCACCTGTGATGCCTGTATGCGCGGCAACTTACATGTCCCAACAATGAAAATGTATGATGTAAATTTTACATGATTTCCTTATGAGTGTTGCATTTTAAATAGCCAACAACCGTATGTGTTCATATAACATCGTACAACTCAATGAACTTTACCTTATTTTAAAGCGACAATTACAAAAAAATAACTTTTAGAAACATTTAACAAATTTTAATCGATAATATATTAGGTTGTAGAATAAGCTCATTGCGTTTTTACCAAAGACTCTTATTTAAACAAAAAACGATAGTTATATCAATAAGTTAATCAATTATATTTAGCCGTAGCTGTTTACAACATCTTCCCACCTCTTGACCAATTTGTTGATGCCGTTCCGCCAAAAATCACCTGGTCTGGAGTCAAAGAAGTTATCGAAGATAACGCCCTTCATATGGTTTGACGAGGAAAGGAAAAGATGGTAATCGATCGGTGCAAAGTCCGGAGAGTACGGCGGATGCTGAAGGACCTCCCATTCGTGCTTTTGGAATGGCTTTGACGACTTGTGAAACATGGGACCTGGCGTTGTCGTGAAGGAGTACGGTTTGACCATATCGATCAGGTCTTTTCAGTCGAGTAGCGTTATTCACACGGTGTAGCTGAGCAATGTAGAGCTCTTTGTTGACTGTGGCATTCTTTTCGAGCATTTCCCAGTGCACCAAGAGGTCCTTAAAACTGGCAAACAATTTCTTTGACACCAAACCAAGCGATTTTTGGCAGAACGGCATCAAAAAATTGGTCGAGAGGTTGGAAGAGGTTGTAAGCAGCAACGACGAATTTATATTTGATTAACTTATTGATATAACTATTGTTTTTTGTTTAAATAAAAGTCTTTGGTAATAACGCTACGAACTTATTCTCCAACCTAATATTATAAAAATGGATTTCGAGTATAAATTCATTTTTATTTCCCTTTGAAATAGTAAAATTTAGGTTTCTTGAATTTATTTAAAAATCTAATTTCTTACTTTAAAAGTGTAAAATTTAATAAAAAATATAGATTACTGCTGCATATATTAACTGCAAATTTTTGTGCAGCTGTAAACATCATATAAAATATACATAGTTATAACTTACAGCAAAAATTTTGCTTCAAAAGTAGCGGAATCAAGCCATGAATATTGTGAACATGAAGAAATAATTAAGTCCTTTAAAAATGATTACATTTCATATTTTGCTCAAAACTAACTTTTACTCTACTTTTAAGAAAATAGTAAATATAAATGAAAATTCCCTTTTTATATTGAACGCAATGTATTGTAATGTGATTTTTTGTATTGTATTTGTTCAACAACTGAGAATACAAAATATATGCATAAAGTATAAGAAATATGATATTTTTAGACATAAAAAGGAAATATTTATCGTTTGACTTTAATTAAGTTTTAAAACATAACTTGACAAAATGGAAATGAATCCCAAAAATTTTTCAGACAACGTTTCTAAAGCTAATAAAGGAATTTATTTTTCTAAATTACACATGCTATATTTTTCAACCAACAGTAATCTAAATTATAGTAATATTAAAATAATTCAATTCTTTTTGAATACCTTAAATTTATCATGATATTTTCGTTCAAAAATGTGTTTCAATTATAGCAATAGTAAATATGTTATAATATTTTATTTAAATCAATTTATTGCAATATATTTTATTGCAATCATTTTATTATTACTTTTTCCCTTTATTTTTTAATTTTTTAGTCCTCTTACTGCATTTTTTAATTTTTGTGACTTCTTAACTAAGGTTTTAATATAAGTGAAACTTAAATAACTCTTAAATAATTGAAATTTCAAATATTCTTAACTTTTCGAGATATAAATGTAAAAGATTATTATTAATTTTAATTAAATTAACAAATGAATCAGAATAAAAGTAAAAATGATATGTTCATAATTCATAATTAGTACAAAAGCTATTTCCTAAATTAATTTTCAGCCACCACATTTAATTAGGACTTTTTAAGCTAAGCAAATTGTTATAATATATTGGATAAATATATTTATTCTATTATTGTTTGTACAAATAGATTATTCAAAAATTGCACTAAACTGAAACAAAGAATACTTATATTCATATTTATATTTTGGAATAAGACAAAAGGGAATAATAACGCAATAAAAAAATTCAAATATCAGTCTTAATGCTTTTCTATTCCAAATAAAAAAACAAATATATATTTTTGAGAAAATTTTCAAAGTAATACAACAACGAATCAGAAAATAAAATTGCAATCATTTCTCAGAGAAATGTTTCTATAGAAGCAATATATTTGAACAAAATTTTAAAGAAGAAAAATGTTATCAAATATATTTTCATTTCAAATCTTGAATTATTTTTTAAAATTCTCAATTCAATTTTTCATATAAGTTATTTCAGAAATAATGCAATATAAATTTTTTTAAATACTTTAAAAGTTTGATCAGCAAATAAATCTCTATCGAAGATTATTCTTTAACTAATAAAAAAGGGTAAGTTTTACAGTTTATTTTAAGAATTCAAATTATAAATAATAATTGTGAATTATGTATATATATATATATATATATATATATATATATATATATATATATATATATATATATATATATATATATATATATATATATATATATATAAACAATTAAATAAAATATTTCTAAGGGAAATATTTCGCTTCGTATTTACAGTACACTCAAAACAACTGAAATCCAAGAAAGCAAAGTAACATAAGCAACATATTCGAAATTCTAATCTCCTAGCTTATGAATTAATTTGACAAACTTTCAATTATCTTTGAAATATTGTAAAATAGATATGCATTTTAAAGAAATAAAAAGACATTTAAGCTTTCAAATACCCTTGCTGTAATAAAATATTTACATATGGTTTCACTTTTTTCAATTCAGGTGTGATATATATATGCATCAACTTCGGCATTAATTGTTTGATTTTATTAAATTCAAAAATTGTAAAACAAATAGTGTACATATAAAATTAATAATTAGTAATTAAATATTTTCTATAACTACTAAGTACCAGGAATAAATTTAAATTCAAAATGTAAAAATATACAATTACAAAAACTACATAATTAACATCTTAAAAAAATAAAAAAGCTTATTAAAAACATTTTTAAATAGCTTCAAGTTTGAAGGAGCAAGATTAGCTTTACATAATATAATATATTTTCTGTTTAAGTTCTATGTTTTTAATGGATATCACTTTAATACTATTTATAGAAATTGTATAATTTATACTTCTTGTTTCTTTACCAATTTATTGCATTTTGGAGATCATTAATTAAATATATAACAAACCTTAGATCATCACTTTCAATTTCATTTGAAACAGTGCTATTTAATTTGTCTTCTTTTTATAAAGCCAGTACATTCTTAATAAATTAAAATAAAGAAAAAAAGATAGGATCTAGAAAACGAGATGAGGATAAAGTTCTAAAGAGAGATAAATAGATTTAATATTAAAGAAAAGAAAATATGTTTTGAAAAATAGATCCTGTCTTATTTATCAAAATAACTTGATTTCGAATTAATATATAGTTTCCAAATTTATTTTTAGAAAATAACTCAAGAGAAAAAGATATCAATAAGAAAATATATAAATAAAAAATATATACACTCAAAACTTGAATATCTATATTTTAATAAGATATTAATAAGTTTGTGCTAAATATACCACTTTATTAAGAAACAGAGACGTCATTGCAATTATTCTGATACTAGTCAAATCTTAATAGGAGCTGAATATTTTAAAAAATGTTTTTCAATAAGTAAACACATTTAACTTATTCTGTTGTAAATACCCAAAATAATTATCAGTTTATTACCTAAATAGAAAATATATATTTACATAATTCAACTATATCGGAAGAATGTTTTCGAAATTTTGAATCCTGGTATATTCTTAAGCTAAATTATTTAAACTTAATCTTTGCAAAGTTTATCTTTAATTGATTCTACTTATTGAAAATGAATTTTTATAATAATAATCATTATTTATTGATAAATTCGGAAGAAGTAGATTTATAATTTCTTTACTTTACTTTTTCAATTGATTTTTCACTTTATTGCACTGTATTTTCATAACTTACAATGTATTTTTGTGCTTATGTAAACGTTACTTTAACAGATTAAATGAGATTTGAAAAATGATTTGAGTGAAGTCAAGGAGTAATATGATTAATTTCAATGCTTATTTAAATATTGGATGAAAATATATTTTTAAATCAAATTTTTCTGACTAGGATTTATGTTAAATCATGTCATATTTATATTTAAGAAAGAATATCAGTGTATTTTTCTGAATTAACGTTACACTTAAAATCAACATCTCATGTCTAACTTTTGTGGATTTTAAAATAATATTTCGATTAACAACGATCTTATTTAAATGTATTATAAAATTACATTTCAAAGATTGTGAAAATATTTTATAAGAAATAAATGTCACAATCAGAAACATTAAGAAAAATAATTTACAAATATTACAGCAGACCCTCATTTTTACGAACTCGTAAGAAACAATGAAAAGTTCTTAAAATTTGAAGCTCGTAAAATTGAAAACTATGACTTTTTTTAACAAACTACTTTCTTTTTATAAATATAAAACTCGAAAAGTTATTTAGTATACACTTATAATAAGAAGCATAATGTAAAATAATATATATATATATAATCATCAAAATAATCTCTGTTTCAAAACTGCATTTTTGAAAACACATTTTTTTATGTCGAAGTACATTTTACTGTTATTTTCCTTAAAATGAAGTACCTCCTTTATGAGATATTCTCTCAGCTATTTGTTTTACAGGGGATGACTGCACAACCTAATTTTCTTGTTTGACATCTGGAAATCTCTTTTCATTCTCCTTCATTACATTTTCAATAATTTCCTCGTCTGATACCTTTCCCATACAAATTACATATAAAATCACAGATCACATTCCAAACATCCTGGCAAAAAATCTCGATCTGTTTATAAGAAATACGTTTCTTTGTTCACACTTCCTGTAAGAGTCACGAATGCTCCCTCAAATCGTCAGGTAAATATTCTCAGTTACAATGGACTCTTTAATAAAGTATGCATATCAGAAATCTCTAGAGATTACCTTTACTTTAACATCAAGTATAGATTAAAATGTGCATTACGTCTAGAACGTGCATTTCTTGAGGTCACTACAACTTCATGCTCATAATTATTCAACTACTCTACGATATGTGCATTGGAAGATGTGGATTATGTTCTAATTCCTTGACTATAAAATAGAACTTTGATAAAGTAAAAGAATTTTCACAAGAATTGCTTCGAAAATTCTAAGTCTACAACAAAAGTAATGCAATTATCTAAAGAATTTCACAATTCTCCGCTGAAAATCAGGTAGAAAATGCATCAAATTAAAGATATAATGAATTCCCCAAATAAATATATTTCAAATTTTATTTTATTATTGAGAATTAAAATTTGCACAGGTGCCGTATAATCCATGATTCCAAATTCTGAATTTTTTGGCGATGAAGAAATGCTGCCAATATGACGTTTCGCGGCGTGCGTGATGACGTAAATACTAGGGTTACCAAAATAGAATTTTCTGCATAATTCTTATAGGTCTCCATGTTATTAAGTCATACGACTTAATAAAATCGAGGTTGCCAGATACATAAGAAAATCAATCAAAAAATCGCCAATCTCAGAATTGGGAATCATGGATTATACGGCACCTGTGCCTTAGAATTATATGTCTATGATACTGTGCTAGGGACCAGACATTATTTCTTAAAATCATGGATATTTGTAAATAAGAGATTCGTAAAAATAAGAGTCTATTGTACTAATTACCTGTTAATTGTTACTGTTATATTAAATATAATTTTTAAATATTAATATCTAACATAATTTACATATATTAACATTAAAATTCATTAATAATAAATAAAAATATATTATTCTTGACTTTGAATTTAGTTTCTTTCTGTGTCAACCTTATAATTTATGGATGTAAATATTACAAGTAATTTATTTGGCAAACATACAAAATGTAATTTCATTTTTCACTTCTTCCTATTTTTTATTTTATTCCCATAAGGTAACATCTTGAAATGATTTTCTTTGATGTGATGTTTCAACGTCTAAAACTAAACGAAAAATTCAATGAAGATAGACATAAAAATAATTCAAAGCCTGGAAAAGGACATTTCTATACTTTTCGGTCTCTTTAATTTTCTTGTAAGGAAATATTCTCTTGTTGGAAGCTTTAAGAGTCTCTTTCCAATGTATTCTCACTCATATTGCTTTTATTATCTTAGAAGGGAAAATAAGCTTTTCTTGTTTAGCTTAGTTCCATGTTTATGTTAAAAATATTTTGTTTCGTGTCCTTCGACACGAATAATGAAATACCTTGTTTTGAATTTTTACTAAATTTATTGTGTTTTCATATTTATTGCACGCCTTTATTCAATTAATTTCATTATATTTGAATCTCTTTTTGGTCAATGAATATCTTTTGACGTTCACTTCATATATTATAATCACAATAGAATCCATTCTATTGTGATTATAATATATGAAGTAAAAGTTAAAAGATATCTATTGCTATAGTTTTCTTATAATTGAAAACATTTTATAATATTTCAAATAAGAAACCCCTTTACCAACTGTTTTATTAACTCATATGCATGCAACTTGTTATTCTATTTTCTTTTATAATAAAATGTAATATAAAAATTTTTCTGTAGTTTTAAAATATATAATTTTTACTAGCATAATGAAATTTTCGACTTATATTCTTTCCTATATTAAATAAAAGAGACATACATTATATTAAAAGCATTAAAATATTAATTTTAGAGTCCTCAAAATGGAGAGAAAATATTTTTACACTTTACAGTTTCGTTTGTATTTGTTCACATTGTATTAACTATTTATTTAGATGCTTACATATAATGTTTTAAAGAAATAAAAACTTATTACTTAGGTATATATTTTTTATTTATCTCTTTCAAAAAGTATAAATGTTTAACTCATATAAAATTAGTAGACAAGTATAAATTTCATTTCTCAAGACATTTAGTTTTGTTTAAAATACTTTATAAACATTATCATCGTTTAAACAACTTTCGAAAATGTTTCAGTATATTTAATTCAAACATATTCAGTAAACTAAATACAGTTATATGGTTTCAAAAACAAAACTGTAAGTTTTCAAATTAAACCAAATTAAACTATTAAAAATATGCAAGCAAATACTCGAAAGCGTAACTAAAATTCAGAGAATTAAACTTAATAATTAAGACTTCCTAAATCCCTCAACAAAAATTAAATAATGATGTTTCCGCGTCTGGATAGATTTTGAGTCATTATTGAAATTAGTTAATCTGATTATTTAAATTAATATTAATTATATACTAGTTTATTAAAAGAATTCTTTAAGCTATGTTAACTTTATTATGAAATTATCGTTAACTATTCATTAATATATATATTGTAGTGCAAATAAAATGTTTCTCGTTACTTTGAAAGAAAATTAATATCATTCCATTATTTATCTCAGAATTGTTTTCTAAACTCTTACCTTTTGTGAAATTAAAAAACATAATTTAGAATTTATCTATGTAACAAATAATTGTTAACTTTATAGTATATAGCTTTATTAATCAATTTGATTTGAATTTTACAAATAATTTTCCATCATATTATTACTTTAGTTTTTCTTTAACTTCATATTCCCCATTCTTACTTTAAAATTAATACTTTAAAAGCTATGTAATGTCTTATCAATTATTTTTTTAATGTACATCAAAAAAAATGCTGCTGTTTATTATTAATTGAGGAAAATCTTAATTTGTTTTGTTTCGTTTAATTAAGATGTGTGCTTGTTTAGACTTTCTCCTCACGAATTCTTGATAAAAAAATTATTTAATTTAAATATTCTTCATGTATTTCAACAAAATAAATTTATCATGTGAAGCGTTTTATTTTTATTTTATATTTGCATTTTTTTAGGGTAAATTCCGAAAAATTGTTGTCATGTAATATTTTTCTTTTGAGGATTTGGAATACATTTTCGAGGAATATATTCTGCCATAAGCATTTATTTCTCTTAACAACTTCAAGAAAGAACGATATTCCAGGAGACTAACGAGATGTAGCTCTTTCTTTTGATCGCATACAGTTCCTATTATATATATGAAATATATTTTCTCTGAAACTCGAGTATTCTTTTAGATTTCATTTGTCATTTTATATATTTATATAAAATAGATAATATAAATACATTTCTTTCAACAGTACGATTATTATTTCAATATGCTTCGTGTGTGAAATTTTTATTTAAAAAATAAACAAGTTTTATTAAAAACATTTCTAATTTCTAATTGTAAAATTTTTAAAATTCAATATTTATTATGGTTTAATCCTCGTGTTGCTCATTTCAAATAAAAAAATGCTTTAGATCAGAATATATATATATATTTATTGTCGCCCAAATTGTCTAATGGTCAGTGTGCCTGACTGCGGATAGGGAGGCCTTGTGTTCGAATCCCGGTTCGGGCATGGATGTACTTTCTTGCTTTATCTATCCTGTCTTTGTCCTTTCTTTGTATGAAGGGGCTACGAATCGTTGTGCCTACCCGTTTATAAACGGGTCCTTATGGCATATGTGTACTGAGGAAGTCAGACTCCACACCAAAATATTCTTCAGTTAGAAAAGTGAGCAGCGCACCCCATAATGCCAGCCTAGCTCTTACGCGATAACAACAACATACATATTTATCAAATTAAAATTTAATATAAAAATAAGCATGTTATAATTTGATATGCTCATTATTCTGTAATCTGCAATTCGGAATGAATAAATTTTATAAAGAAAGCAAAATTTAGAAGTAAGAAGTACAAATAACTTAAAAGTAGTTTAGTTAAAAAATAGATTTATAAATTTTAAAATGTTTTATTAATTTTTAAAATGTTTTATTTACTATTGTTGCATCGGAAAAATATAAATACGCATTTCAACTAAAGGAGATTCAAAATTAAATTACATTCTAAAGAGCAAATTTGTAATTAGTTAACCAGTAAAATATCAATAAATATTTGAATTTAAAATCCTTATGGAGAACACAATATTTATTGAAAGATTTTGACAATATTTTATAAATTTGATAATGTAAATTTTGTACATATCATATTTATTTACAATGATTCTCATTTTATCTATAGTAATTTAATAGCTTTATTAAATATATCTAGAATCACAAAACCAAGCAACAAAACATGAAAATTAATGCTTTCTGTATTTGTAACTTTTACACTGTGGACACAAGCAAATTTTTCAAATCTTACCAGGAGTATATTGCAATTTTTCAATACATTACTTGAAATAAAAGCTGATACACGAGAAATAAATCCATGCAATAAAGTGATTTATTGGACTAATATGTTAAAAGTAACAGGAGTAATTTCTTAGAAAAACTATACTATAAAAACTTTGGTAACAAAAATCTTAAGAAATCAGTACCCAGGAAAAGCACTACGGAAGTAATAGTAAACATTTTTACGTCTCTATATGTATTGAGTTAAATAGAGATCGGATGACATGTAAAAGTACATTTTCAACACAACATATTACAGTTTACTGACCATAGTGATTAATGTCTTTGATTCTAAGGTTGATTTAAATCAGTGTTCAAAATGTCAGCCAGATGAAAAACGCAAAATGAGACCTATATGGAAAGGCTCTTATCGATATGTGCTAAAGTGTCCCGAATATCTAAAGATATTATCTTCAAATTGGTTGTCACTGTTGTTACAAATGTCGTCAAACTATTAATGCATTCATCTAGTATTTCTGGATTTATAGTTGGTGACGTCCCAATATGATGTATTAAAACCATGCAGATAACATATCTGTCTTCTCGGCTGTTAGTATAGTGGACCATTAAGATTTAACATGAAGTTCCAAGTAATCATCCGGAACTCATCGAATCCATTTTCAACAGACATTCATGAGATCTCGACCCTCTGAGAATAATAAAGTGATACAATAAATCCCAATCAAAGTAAGCAATAGTTATATTTATATCAGAGACATTATTATCATTATTTCTTCTTTTACATAAAGCAGAATAACAGTAAATTTTTCATCAGGAAACAACGTTCAGTTGATTTTATACACGAGAAATCTGCTGCACAATTTTTTCTATGAAACAGAACGCAAAAGTCGATATGGTAGCTTATTTTACATGAAAACTTATTGTAATGTATAAATAATTAGTTTTTCTATCTTCGTTCTGTCACGCAGCGTGTCATCGGGTAGAGTGTTGCCTTTTTTATATAGCGATTTTATTCACCAGTAATTTATATTGTAAAGATAACCTTTTGTAAACAAATTATAGATTTTCGATTTTTCAGTTAAAATATTAAATTCAAAACCATTACACGTGTGTGTTTGTGTGCGTGTGTTATGGGAAAGCCAAGTAAAAAGCTTGTGAAAATGTCCACTATTATTTAATGATTTTGTTGCTCTTTAGCAATGGGAATTACGATCTATGCTAAATGGCTTAAAGGCCGAATATCAAGCATTTATATAAATGAAAATAATTAATTTGTTTTCATAAATGTAACATTTAATTCGTCATCAAATCTATTCTTATCTAGAAATAAATTGAGCCATCTTAGTCATATAAAATTAGGTAAAAATATTGTTATTTAAAGAATATTATCTGTTTAAATGTGTTCATAATAACTTATTTAAATCTTAATCCCACCA